>CAWUFW010014386.1:0-416806 GCA_963921515.1 Calotriton arnoldi | reverse complement strand
AAACGTTGGGGGATCCACGCAAGCCATACCTCCCTGGAATCCCCCGGGTGTCTACTTTTCAGAAATGTGTGGGTTTGGTAGGTTTCCCTAGGTGGCCACCGAGCCCCGGGCCAAAACATCATGGGACCCCCCTTGCAAAACCAGGTCGTTTTGTGATAGGCCATTTTGAGGTCGCCTCAATACGTTGTGGGCCCTTGCCTGTCACGGGTACTTGGGCCTCCCACCCGAGTGAGGCACCATTTTTATCGGGAGACCTGGGGTAACGCTGGGTGGTAGGAAATTTGTGTCAGCCCCGTGACGCCACAACTTTACCACACAAAAATGTGTGAAAAAAGTGATTTCTTCAGCCACATTTCAGGTTTGCAGGGGATTCTGGGTAAGAAAACGTTGGGGGATCCACGCAAGCCATACCTTCCTGGAATCCCCCGGGTGTCTACTTTTCAGAAATGTGTGGGTTTGGTAGGTTTCCCTAGGTGGCCGCCGAGTCCCGGGCCAAAACATCATGGGACCCCCCTTGCAAAACCAGGTCGTTTTGTGATAGGCCATTTTGAGGTCGCCTCAATACGTTGTGGGCCCTTGCCTGTCGCGGGTACTTGGGCCTCCCACCCGAGTGAGGCACCATTTTTATCGGGAGACCTGGGGTAACGCTGGGTGGTAGGAAATTTGTGTCAGCCCTGTGACGCCACAACTTTACCACACAAAAATGTGTGAAAAAAGTGATTTCTTCAGCCACATTTCAGGTTTGCAGGGGATTCTGGGTAAGAAAACGTTGGGGGATCCACGCAAGCCATACCTCACTGGAATCCCCCGGGTGTCTACTTTTCAGAAATGTGTGGGTTTGGTAGGTTTCCCTAGGTGGCCGCCGAGCCCCGGGCCAAAACATCATGGGACCCCCCTTGCAAAACCAGGTCGTTTTGTGATAGGCCAATTTGAGGTCGCCTCAATACGTTGTGGGCCCTTGCCTGTCGCGGGTACTTGGGCCTCCCACCCGAGTGAGGCACCATTTTTATCGGGAGACCTGGGGGAACGCTGGGTGGTAGGAAATTTGTGTCAGCCCCGTGATGCCACAACTTTACCACACAAAAATGTGTGAAAAAAGTGATTTTTTCAGCAAAATATCAGGTTTGCAGGGGATTCTGGGTAAGAAAACGTTGGGGGATCCACGCAAGCCATACCTCCCTGGAATCCCCTGGGTGTCTACTTTTCAGAAATGTGTGGGTTTGGTAGGTTTCCCTAGGTGGCCACCGAGCCCCGGGCCAAAACATCATGGGACCCCCCTTGCAAAACCAGGTCGTTTTGTGATAGGCCATTTTGAGGTCGCCTCAATACGTTGTGGGCCCTTGCCTGTCGCGGGTACTTGGGCCTCCCACCCGAGTGAGGCACCATTTTTATCGGGAGACCTGGGGGAACGCTGGGTGGTAGGAAATTTGTGTCAGCCCCGTGACGCCACAACTTTACCACACAAAAATGTGTGAAAAAATTGATTTCTTCAGCCACATTTCAGGTTTGCAGGGGATTCTGGGTAAGAAAACGTTGGGGGATCCACGCAAGCCATACCTCCCTGGAATCCCCCGGGTGTCTACTTTTCAGAAATGTGTGGGTTTGGTAGGTTTCCCTAGGTGGCCGCCGAGCCCCGGGCCAAAACATCATGGGACCCCCCTTGCAAAACCAGGTCGTTTTGTGATAGGCCATTTTGAGGTCGCCTCAATACGTTGTGGGCCCTTGCCTGTCGCGGGTACTTGGGCCTCCCACCCGAGTGAGGCACCATTTTTAACGGGAGACCTGGGAGGAACGCTGGGTGGTAGGACATTTGTGTCAGCCCCGTGACGCCACAACTTTACCACACAAAAATGTGTGAAAAAAGTGATTTCTTCAGCCACATTTCAGGTTTGCAGGGGATTCTGGGTAAGAAAACGTTGGGGGATTCACGCAAGCCATACCTCCCTGGAATCCCCCGGCTGTCTACTTTTCAGAAATGTGTGGGTTTGGTACGTTTCCCTAGGTGGCCGCCGAGCCCCGGGCCAAAACGTCATGGGACCCCCCTTGCAAAACCAGGTCGTTTTGTGATAGGCCATTTTGAGGTCGCCTCAATACGTTGTGGGCCCTTGCCTGTCGCGGGTACTTGGGCCTCCCACCCGAGTGAGGCACCATTTTTATCGGGAGACCTGGGGGAACGCTGGGTGGTAGGAAATTTGTGTCAGCCCCATGATTCCACAACTTTACCACACAAAAATGTGCGAAAAAAGTGATTTTTTTCAGCAAAATATCAGGTTTGCAGGGGATTCTGGGTAAGAAAACGTTGGGGGATCCACGCAAGCCATACCTCCCTGGAATCCCCCGGGTGTCTACTTTTCAGAAATGTGTGGGTTTGGTAGGTTTCCCTAGGTGGCCACCGAGCCCCGGGCCAAAACATCATGGGACCCCCCTTGCAAAACCAGGTCGTTTTGTGATAGGCCATTTTGAGGTTGCCTCAATACGTTGTGGGCCTTTGCCTGTCGCGGGTACTTGGGCCTCCCACCCGAGTGAGGCACCATTTTTATCGGGAGACCTGGGGGAACGCTGGGTGGTAGGAAATTTGTGTCAGCCCCGTGACGCCTCAACTTTACCACACAAAAATGTGTGAAAAAATTGATTTCTTCAGCCACATTTCAGGTTTGCAGGGGATTCTGGGTAAGAAAACGTTGGGGGATCCACGCAAGCCATACCTCCCTGGAATCCCCTGGGTGTCTACTTTTCAGAAATGTGTGGGTTTGGTAGGTTTCCCTAGGTGGCCGCCGAGCCCCGGGCCAAAACATCATGGGACCCCCCTTGCAAAACCAGGTCGTTTTGTGATAGGCCATTTTGAGGTCGCCTCAATACGTTGTGGGCCCTTGCCTGTCACGGGTACTTGGGCCTCCCACGGCACCATTTTTATCGGGAGACCTGGGGGAACGCTGGGTGGTAGGAAATTTGTGTCAGCCCTGTGACGCCACAACTTTACCACACTAAAATGTGTGAAAAAAGTGATTTCTTCAGCCACATTTCAGGTTTGCAGGGGATTCTGGGTAAGAAAACGTTGGGGGATCCACGCAAGCCATACCTCCCTGGAATCCCCCGGGTGTCTACTTTTCAGAAATGTGTGGGTTTGGTAGGTTTCCCTAGGTGGCCGCCGAGCCCCGGGCCAAAACATCATGGGACCCCCCTTGCAAAACCAGGTCGTTTTGTGATAGGCCAATTTGAGGTCGCCTCAATACGTTGTGGGCCCTTGCCTGTCGCGGGTACTTGGGCCTCCCACCCGAGTGAGGCACCATTTTTATCGGGAGACCTGGGGGAATGCTGGGTGGTAGGAAATTTGTGTCAGCCCCGTGATGCCACAACTTTACCACACAAAAATGTGTGAAAAAAGTGATTTTTTCAGCAAAATATCAGGGTTGCAGGGGATTCTGGGTAAGAAAACGTTGGGGGATCCACGCAAGCCATACCTCCCTGGAATCCCCCGGGTGTCTACTTTTCAGAAATGTGTGGGTTTAGGTAGGTTTCCCTAGGTGGCTGCCGAGCCCCGGGCCAAAACATCATGGGACCCCCCTTGCAAAACCAGGTCGTTTTGTGATAGGCCATTTTGAGGTCGCCTCAATACGTTGTGGGCCCTTGCCTGTCGCGGGTACTTGGGCCTCCCACCCGAGTGATACAAAAGGGGATGATGGACGGAACGTTTGAGCCACTCAAACACTCACCCCCAGTCAACTGATCTGGGTTTAATCCATCATCATTTTTTAGCTCACTCCACCACCCCAGTTCAGACATGGCCATATGCAAATCAGTCTGACCCTGTGCCTCATGGGAACAGTCCAGCCCGAACTGCCAAGCCATGTCTTCCCTAGACCGGAAACAAGCATCCTAGGACCGGTTTCTGGCATTTCAGCCGTCATCAGCCAGGCTTGCTTGAATCCAGTGGCAAAGTGAGCAAGGGACCCACGTCTGGGCATACCCCCGCCAACTTAGGGCGACCAAAGCGATACAAAAGGGGATGATGGACGGAACGCTTGAGCCAATCAAACACTCACCCCCAGTCAACTGATCTGGGTTTAATCCATCATCATTCTTTAGCTCACTCCACCACCCCAGTTCAGACATGGCCATATGCAAATCAGTCTGACCCTGTGCCTCATGGGAACAGTCCAGCCCGAACTGCCAAGCCATGTCTTCCCTGGACCGGAAACAAGCATCCTAGGACCGGTTTCTGGCATTTCAGCCGTCATCAGCCAGGCTTGCTTGAATCCAGTGGCAAAGTGAGCAAGGGACCCACGTCTGGGCATACCCCGCCAACTTAGGGCGACCAAAGCGATACAAAAGGGGATGATGGACGGAACGCTTGAGCCAATCAAACACTCACCCCCAGTCAACTGATCTGGGTTTAATCCATCATCATTCTTTAGCTCACTCCACCACCCCAGTTCAGACATGGCCATATGCAAATCAGTCTGACCCTGTGCCTCATGGGAACAGTCCAGCCCGAACTGCCAAGCCATGTCTTCCCTGGACCAGAAACAAGCATCCTAGGACCGGTTTCTGGCATTTCAGCCGTCATCAGCCAGGCTTGCTTGAATCCAGTGGCAAAGTGAGCAAGGGACCCACGTCTGGGCATACCCCCGCCAACTTAGGGCGACCAAAGCGATACAAAAGGGGATGATGGACGGAACGTTTGAGCCAATCAAACACTCACCCCCAGTCAACTGATCTGGGTTTAATCCATCATCATTCTTTAGCTCACTCCACCACCCCAGTTCAGACATGGCCATATGCAAATCAGTCTGACCCTGTGCCTCATGGGAACAGTCCAGCCCGAACTGCCAAGCCATGTCTTCCTGGACCGAAAACAAGCATCCTAGGACCGGTTTCTGGCATTTCAGCCGTCATCAGCCAGGCTTGCTTGAATCCAGTGGCAAAGTGAGCAAGGGACCCACGTCTGGGCATACCCCCGCCAACTTAGGGCGACCAAAGCGATACAAAAGGGGATGATGGACGGAACGCTTGAGCCAATCAAACACTCACCCCCAGTCAACTGATCTGGGTTTAATCCATCATCATTCTTTAGCTCACTCCACCACCCCAGTTCAGACATGACCATATGCAAATCAGTCTGACCCTGTGCCTCATGGGAACAGTCCAGCCCGAACTGCCAAGCCATGTCTTCCATGGACCAGAAACAAGCATCCTAGGACCGGTTTCTGGCATTTCAGCCGTCATCAGCCAGGCTTGCTTGAATCCAGTGGCAAAGTGAGCAAGGGACCCACGTCTGGGCATACCCCCGCCAACTTAGGGCGACCAAAGCGATACAAAAGGGGATGATGGAGGGAACGTTTGAGCCAATCAAACACTCACCCCCAGTCAACTGATCTGGGTTTAATCCATCATCATTCTTTAGCTCACTCCACCACCCCAGTTCAGACATGGCCATATGCAAATCAGTCTGACCCTGTGCCTCATGGGAACAGTCCAGCCCGAACTGCCAAGCCATGTCTTCCTGGACCGGAAACAAGCATCCTAGGACCGGTTTCTGGCATTTCAGCCGTCATCAGCCAGGCTTGCTTGAATCCAGTGGCAAAGTGAGCAAGGGACCCACGTCTGGGCATACCCCCGCCAACTTAGGGCGACCAAAGCGATACAAAAGGGGATGATGGACGGAACGCTTGAGCCAATCAAACACTCACCCCCAGTCAACTGATCTGGGTTTAATCCATCATCATTCTTTAGCTCACTTCCACCACCCCAGTTCAGACATGGCCATATGCAAATCAGTCTGACCCTGTGCCTCATGGGAACAGTCCAGCCCGAACTGCCAAGCCATGTCTTCCCTGGACCGGAAACAAGCATCCTAGGACCGGTTTCTGGCATTTCAGCCGTCATCAGCCAGGCTTGCTTGAATCCAGTGGCAAAGTGAGCAAGGGACCCACGTCTGGGCATACCCCCGCCAACTTAGGGCGACCATAGCGATACAAAAGGGGATGATGGACGGAACGTTTGAGCCAATCAAACACTCACCCCCAGTCAACTGATCTGGGTTTAATCCATCATCATTCTTTAGCTCACTCCACCACCCCAGTTCAGACATGGCCATATGCAAATCAGTCTGACCCTGTGCCTCATGGGAACAGTCCAGCCCGAACTGCCAAGCCATGTCTTCCCTGGACCGGAAACAAGCATCCTAGGACCGGTTTCTGGCATTTCAGCCGTCATCAGCCAGGCTTGCTTGAATCCAGTGGCAAAGTGAGCAAGGTACCCACGTCTGGGCATACCCCGCCAACTTAGGGCGACCAAAGCGATACAAAAGGGGATGATGGAGGGAACGTTTGAGCCAATCAAACACTCACCCCCAGTCAACTGATCTGGGTTTAATCCATCATCATTCTTTAGCTCACTCCACCACCCCAGTTCAGACATGGCCATATGCAAATCAGTCTGACCCTGTGCCTCATGGGAACAGTCCAGCCCGAACTGCCAAGCCATGTCTTCCCTGGACCGGAAACAAGCATCCTAGGACCGGTTTCTGGCATTTCAGCCGTCATCAGCCAGGCTTGCTTGAATCCAGTGGCAAAGTGAGCAAGGGACCCACGTCTGGGCATACCCCCGCCAACTTAGGGCGACCAAAGCGATACAAAAGGGGATGATGGACGGAACGTTTGAGCCAATCAAACACTCACCCCCAGTCAACTGATCTGGGTTTAATCCATCATCATTCTTTAGCTCACTCCACCACCCCAGTTCAGACATGGCCATATGCAAATCAGTCTGACCCTGTGCCTCATGGGAACAGTCCAGCCCGAACTGCCAAGCCATGTCTTCCCTGGACCGGAAACAAGCATCCTAGGACCAGTTTCTGGCATTTCAGCCATCATCAGCCAGGCTTGCTTGAATCCAGTGGCAAAGTGAGCAAGGGACCCACGTCTGGGCATACCCCCGCCAACTTAGGGCGACCATAGCGATACAAAAGGGGATGATGGACGGAACGCTTGAGCCAATCAAACACTCACCCCCAGTCAACTGATCTGGGTTTAATCCATCATCATTCTTTAGCTCACTCCACCACCCCAGTTCAGACATGGCCATATGCAAATCAGTCTGACCCTGTGCCTCATGGGAACAGTCCAGCCCGAACTGCCAAGCCATGTCTTCCCTGGACCGGAAACAAGCATCCAAGTCCGGTTTCTGGCATTTCAGCCGTCATCAGCCAGGCTTGCTTGAATCCAGTGGCAAAGTGAGCAAGGGACCCACGTCTGGGCATACCCCCACCAACTTAGGGCGACCAAAGCGATACAAAAGGGGATGATGGACGGAACGCTTGAGCCAATTAAACACTCACCCCCAGTCAACTGATCTGGGTTTAATCCATCATCATTCTTTAGCTCACTCCACCACCCCAGTTCAGACATGGCCATATGCAAATCAGTCTGACCCTGTGCCTCATGGGAACAGTCCAGCCCGAACTGCCAAGCCATGTCTTCCCTGGACCGGAAACAAGCATCCTAGGACCGGTTTCTGGCATTTCAGCCGTCATCAGCCAGGCTTGCTTGAATCCAGTGGCAGGTGAGCAAGGGACCCACGTCTGGGCATACCCCCGCCAACTTAGGGCGACCAAAGCGATACAAAAGGGAGACCTGGGGGAACGCTGGGTGGAAGGAAATTTGTGTCAGCCCCGTGACGCCACAACTTTACCACACAAAAATGTGTGAAAAAAGTGATTTCTTCAGCCACATTTCAGGTTTGCAGGGGATTCTGGGTAAGAAAACGTTGGGGGATCCACGCAAGCCATACCTCCCTGGAATCCCTCGGGTGTCTACTTTTCAGAAATGTGTGGGTTTGGTAGGTTTCCCTAGGTGGCCACCGAGCCCCGGGCCAAAACATCATGGGACCCCCCTTGCAAAACCAGGTTGTTTTGTGATAGGCCATTTTGAGGTCGCCTCAATACGTTGTGGGCCCTTGCCTGTCGCGGGTACTTGGGCCTCCCACCCAATTGAGGCACCATTTTTATCGGGAGACCTGGGGTAACGCTGGGTGGTAGGAAATTTGTGTCAGCCCCGTGACGCCACAACTTTACCACACAAAAATGTGTGAAAAAGTGATTTCTTCAGCCACATTTCAGGTTTGCAGGGGATTCTGGGTAAGAAAACGTTGGGGGATCCACGCAAGCCATACCTCCCTGGAATCCCCCGGGTGTCTACTTTTCAGAAATGTGTGGGTTTGGTAGGTTTCCTGTGGTGATGTGATCATGTCAGAGGCCTGTGAGCATTCCGTGATGTCATCCTGGAGTGTTGTGCTCAACATTCCCTCGACGCTCTGGCAGTTGCTACCTGTGCCTGAGATGTACTAGGGACGGCTCTCTGTACCCCCCAATAAATCTACAGCTGAGAACTACACAGCATTGTTCTTCATCTTTTCACTGGCGACAGAAGATGGGATGCGACTCACTCTGCCCTGCTTGACTAAGGATTGCACATATGGACTTTCACTGCCAACTGCCACGTGATCAGATGTATTTTCAGCGTGTATCTTAGTGGCTCAACAGTGAGTACATTTTTTTTTATTCTCTTCTCCAAGGCACACACACGTATGGAAAAATTGGGACAGAGAGCCGTGCCCTTTTGAATTATACTGTATTTATACCAGTATACCGCGTTTATGCCTGCTGTCTTTGTGCGTAAGAGGGAACACCTAGAAAAAATCAGCCGTGAAAACCGTGTTCACTGTTTGAAGAGATGCTAACTGTCTGATGCCAAGTAACATTTCCGCCTTATTGCTGGACTCCGCTGCCTGTCTCGCGCGTTAGGTATCATTCACACCTATCTTACCGTTGGGATGCAGAGTGATCCTTCGCCGGCGCTGCCTTTTCCACTCTGATGACGTCGGTGTCACGCCACACGTCAGCAAAGTTTCCCCTGTTGCCTAGATACTAGCGTCTGGCCTAAGAAGAGCTCCCAGCTCCCAGCGCATCATCGCGCAACGTGCGCAAACGCAAAAGGTCACATCAGGAAGCCATTTTCTAGCTCCGTTCCTTCAGCATTGTAGTTTCCGTGGCAACGCATTACGGAACAACAGGAAACTACCCGTTTCCTTCAACGAAGCCAAGATCCATTACTGCTCGTTATTAGTAAACTCCCTCAACACTGCTATCCACTCACTTCTGGAATAAACAAACACTGAGTGGAGCGCAAGCAGTTTCCTTTTTATGCGCATATGTTGGAAGAGGAGGATGAATGCGCGCAAGTGAATAGTACCAAGCTGCAGCATACCAACCAGTGACTATTGTTATTTTCACTGCGCTGACACGCACAGCTTCTTCTGCGTATCAACATATCACGCTGATACACACAGCATTGGTGTGTCAGTGGGTAATTTAAAAGAAATTTGCATCATTTCGCTGACACACACAGCATTTTGAAGGTGTACAATGGTAGCTTTCTACTGCCATCCTGTGGCTAAATTATGAACTGCATCACTATCTAGCTGCACATTCTGGTCATCTCGGAGCAACCATTACAAATAGGAAAGTCAGGAATGACTTTTGGTGGCCCAGAATGGATGTGCAAATTGATGACTTGGTGAAGCAATGTTCACGTTGTAACGCCAGCGACAAAGTCTTAGTACTTGAAGGTACAGTTGAATCTCCTGTACCTCCTCCTGGCAGAGCATGGCAAAAGCTTGGTATGGGTTTTCTCGGACCATTCCATGTCCTCCCCTCTAGCTCCAAATACTTTTAGTACTCATCGACCACTTGTCCAGGTGGGTGGAGGTCGAACCCATTTCTACACCCGATTCTAAGAGTGTCATTAACTGTTTGAACGCCATTTTTCGCAGGGAAGGTTATCCTGAGGAAATTCTCACAGACAACGGTGTTCAATTCATTTCACATGAAATGACCTCATTTCTACATTCCTGCAGCATCAAACATACTAGGACTCCACTCTACCATCCACAAAGTAATGGTAAAACTGAGAGGTTTAACAGGGTAGTAGTGGAATGTGTTCAAGCAGCTTTCAGGTCTAAGTCCTGCGTTTTCCAAGCTGTGAAAGACCTTGTCTGGTCATATCGCATTTCACCCCATGTAGCTACCAATTTTTCTCCGTTTGAACTTATGAGGGGCAGAAAAGCGTCTTCCCAAGTGTACCCCTTTTGGATGGTTAAAGCATTCCATCTTGGTTGCGACATGAGGTGCATGTGGGAATCTGCAAGGAAAACTTCAAATGAAGTTTGTTCAAAAGCTTACCAATTCTCCACCACGAAAGGAACTCATAGACTCCGTGTTGGAGACTGGGTCAGGGTCAAAAATCCTGTCTCAGTAAGAAAAGGTTTTTCTAAATTTCTTGATTCACAACAAATTGTAGAAATGCGAAAAACGCTGTTAAGTTGTCTAATGGAAACTGGTGGAGCACCTCTCGTGTCGCCAAGGATCCTTCCATTCCTTCTGAATCTGTCACAGACAACCAAAATGTTTCAAGGGGGGATGGTGTTAGGAAAAGTACCAGAGTCTGTGTTAGACCACGAAAACTACAAGACTATGCCTAAGTTATATTGTTTGTACAGGGCTATGCCTAAGTTTTATTGCTTGTTTTCCTTTTAGCTTGTTCCAGCCTTCCACCTGCTTCCTCCTTTCCTTTCTGTAACCCTTCCCCTTTTCACTGCCTTCACTTTATGTTTTCTCATCAAAAGGGGGGAGGTGTGGTGATGTGATCATGTCAGAGGCCTGTGAGCATTCCGTGATGTCACCTGGAGTGTTGTGCTCAACATTCCCTGGACGCTCTGGCAGTTGCTACCTGTGCCTGAGATGTACTAGGGACGGCTCTCTGTACCCCCCAATAAATCTACAGCTGAGAACTACACAGCGTTGTTCTTCATCTTTTCATTTCCCTAGGTGGCCGCCGAGCCCCGGGCCAAAACATCATGGGACCCCCCTTGCAAAACCAGGTCGTGTGATAGGCCAATTTGAGGTCGCCTCAATACGTTGTGGGCCCTTGCCTGTCGCGTGGTACTTGGGCCTCCCACCCGAGTGAGGCACCATTTTTATCGGGAGACCTGGGGGAACGCTGGGTTGTAGGAAATTTGTGTCAGCCCCGTGATGCCACAACTTTACCACACAAAAATGTGTGAAAAAAGTGATTTTTTCATCAAAATATCAGGTTTGCAGGGGATTCTGGGTAAGAAAACGTTGGGGGATCCACACAAGCCATACCTCCCTGGAATCCCCTGGGTGTCTACTTTTCAGAAATGTGTGGGTTTGGTAGGTTTCCCTAGGTGGCCGCCGAGCCCCGGGCCAAAACATCATGGGACCCCCCTTGCAAAACCAGGTCGTTTTGTGATAGGCCATTTTGAGGTCGCCTCAATACGTTGTGGGCCCTTGCCTGTCGCGGGTACTTGGGCCTCCCACCCGAGTGAGGCACCATTTTTATCGGGAGACCTGGGGGAACGCTGGGTGGTAGGAAATTTGTGTCAGCCCCGTGATGCCACAACTTTACCACACAAAAATGTGTGAAAAAGTGATTTTTTTCAGCAAAATATCAGGTTTGCAGGGGATTCTGGGTAAGAAAACGTTGGGGGATCCACGCAAGCCATACCTCCCTGGAATCCCCGGGTGTCTACTTTTCAGAAATGTGTGGGTTTGGTAGGTTTCCCTAGGTGGCCGCCGAGCCCCGGGCCAAAACATCATGGGACCCCCTTGCAAAACCAGGTCGTTTTGTGATAGGCCATTTTGAGGTCGCCTCAATACGTTGTGGGCCCTTGCCTATCGCGGGTACTTGGGCCTCCCACCCGAGTGAGGCACCATTTTTATCGGGAGACCTGGGGAACGCTGGGTGGTAGGAAATTTGTGTCAGCCCCGTGACGCCACAACTTTACCACACAAAAATGTGTGAAAAAGTGATTTCTTCAGCCACATTTCAGGTTTGCAGGGGATTCTGGGTAAGAAAACGTTGGGGGATCCACGCAAGCCATACCTCCCTGGAATCCCCCGGGTGTCTACTTTTCAGAAATGTGTGGGTTTGGTAGGTTTCCCTAGGTGGCCGCCGAGCCCTGGGCCAAAACGTCATGGACCCCCTTGCAAAACCAGGTCGTTTTGTGATAGGCCATTTTGAGGTCGCCTCAATACGTTGTGGGCCCTTGCCTGTCGCGGGTACTTGGGCCTCCCACCCGAGTGAGGCACCATTTTTATCGGGAGACCTGGGGAACGCTGGGTGGTAGGAAATTTGTGTCAGCCCCATGATTCCACAACTTTACCACACAAAAATGTGCGAAAAAGTGATTTTTTCAGCAAAATATCAGGTTTGCAGGGGATTCTGGGTAAGAAAACGTTGGGGGATCCACGCAAGCCATACCTCCCTGGAATTCCCCGGGTGTCTACTTTTCAGAAATGTGTGGGTTTGGTAGGTTTCCTAAGATGGCCGCCGAGCCCAGGGCCAAAAACCTCACTGGTGTGGGTGGTTCAAGTACCCGCAACAGGCAAGGGCCCAAAATGTATTGAGGAGACATCAAAATGATCTATCACAAAACAAGCTGGTTTTGCAAGGGAGTCACCTGGGTTTTGGCCCCGGGCTCGGCGGCCATCTTGGGAAACCTACCAAACCCACACATTTCTGAAAACTAGACACCCGGGAGTCCAGCGAGGTATGGCTTGCGTGGATCCCCCAACGCTTTCCTACCCAGAATGCCCTGCAAACCTCAAATTTAGCTGAAAAATCACTTTTTCTCAACTTTCTGTGTGGGAAAGTTCTGGAATCTACGTGGATCCACAAATTTCCTACCACATAGTGTTCCCTCATGTCTCCCGATAAAAATTATACCTCACTCGCGTGGGTGGGTCAAGTACCGCGACAGGAAAGGGCCCAAAACCTATTGAGGCGACATCAAAATTACCTATCACAAAACAACCTGGTTTTGCAAGGGGGTCCCATGAGTTTTGGCCCTGGGCTCGGTGGCCATCTAGGGAAACCTACCAAACCCACACATTTCTGAAAACTAGACACCTGGGGAGTCCAGCAAGGTATGGCTTGCATGGGTCCCCTAACTTTTCCTACCCAGAATTCCCTGCAAACCTCAAATTTAGCTGAAAAATCACTTTTTCTCAACTTTCTGTGTGGGAAGTTCTGGAATCTACGTGGATCCACAAATTTCCTCCCACCCAGCATTCCCCAGGTCTCCTGATAAAAATGATACCTCACTCGCGTGGGTGGGTCAAGTACCCGCGACAGAAAAGGGACCAAAACCCATTGAGGCGACATCAAAATTACCTATCACAAAACAACCTGGTTTTGCAAGAGGGGTCACCTGGGTTTTTGTCCCCGGGCTCAGCGGCCATCTTGGGAAACTACCAAACCCAAACATTTCTGAAAGCTAGACACCCGGGAGTCCAGCGAGGTATGGCTTGCGTGGGTCCCACAACGTTTCCTACCCAGAATCCCTGCAAACCTCAAATTTAGCTGAAAAATCACTTTTTCCCTACATTTTTGCGTGGGATCACCGTGCCGGCACAATGTCCTACCACCCAGCGTCCCTTGTTCTCCCGAGTAAAATGATACCTCACTTGTGTGGGTGGACCAAAGGCCTGTGACTGGGAAGAGCCCAAAACATAGGGATTTAGGGTATAGCACCGAGAATTCTAAGCGCTATATTTTTTTAAAAATACGTTTTTAGCCAGTTCTGCTTTAGACACCCACACAAGTGAGGTATCATTTTACTCGGGGAACAAGGGCAACGCTGGGTGGTAGGACATTTGTGCCAGCACGGTGATTCCACGCAAAAATATGTGGAAAATATGGTTTTTTCAGCTAAATTTGAGGGTTGCAGGGATTCTGGGTAGGGAAACGTTGGGGGATCCACGCAAGCCATACCTCATTGGACTCCCAGGGTGTCTAGTTTTCAGAAACGTGTGGGATTGGTAGGTTTCCCTAGATGGCGGCGAGTCCGGGCCAAAAACCAGGTGCCCCCCAAAACCAGGTAGTTTTGTTATAGGTAGTTTTGAAGTCCCCACAATACGATTTGGGCCATTTCCTGTTTCAGCCACTATGCCTACCCACACAAGTGAGGTACCATTTTTATCGGGAGCCCTGGGGGAACGCAGGGTGGTAGGAAATTTGTGGATCCACGCAGATTCCAGAACTTTCCCACACAGAAATTTGAGTAAAAGTGATTTTTGTCTGCTAAATTTGAGGTTTGCAGGGCATTCTGGGTAGGAAAACGTTTGGGGACCCATGCAAGCCATACCTCGCTGGACTCCCCAGGTGTCTAGTTTTCAGAAATGTGTGGGTTTGGCAGGTTCCCAAGATGGCCGCTGAGCCCGGGGCCAAAACCCAGGTGACTCCCTTGCAAAACCAGGTTGTTTTGTGATAGGTAATTTTGATGTCTCCTCAATACGTTCTGGGCCCTTGCCTGTCGCGGGTACTTGACCCACCCACGCGAGTGAGGTATCATTTTTATCGGGAGACCTGGGGGAAAGCTGGGTGGTAGGAAATTTGTGGATCCACGTAGATTCCAGAACTTTCCCACACAGAAATTGGAGAAAACGTGGTTTTTTCAGCTAAATTTGAGGTTTGCAGGGTATTCTGGGTAAGAAAATTTTGGAGGACCCATGCAAGCCATACCTCGCTGGACTCCTCCGGGTGTCTAGTTTTCAGAAATGTGTGGGTTGGGTAGGTTTCCCTAGATGGCCATTGAGCCCGGGGCCAAAACTCATGGGACCCCCTTGCAAAACCAGGTTGGTTTGTGATAGGTAATTTTGATGTCGCCTCAATAGGTTTTGGGCCCTTGCCTGTCGCGGGTACTTGACCCATCCACACAAGTGAGGTAACATTTTTCACGGAAGACTTTGGGGACGCGGGTGCGTGGAATTTTGTACATCCACGCAGATTCCAGAACTTTCCACCACAGAAATGTGAGGAAAATGTGTTTTTTTGGACATATTTTTAGGTTTGCAAGGGATTCTGGGTAACAGATCCTGGTGAGAGCCAGTCAAGTCACCCCATCCTGGATTCCCCTGGGTGTCTAGTTTTCAAAAATGTATAGGTTTGCTAGGTTTCCCTAGGTGCTGGCAGTGTTAGGGTTCAAAATCTACAGCTAGGCACTTTGCAAAAAAGGGTTCGTTTTCACTGTGAAAATGTGGTGTGTCCACGTTGCGTTTGGGCCGTTTCCTGTCGCGGGCACTAGGCCTACCCACACATGTGAGGTGCCATTTTTCTCGGAAGACTTTGGGGAACGCGGGATGGGTGGAAATTTGTGGATCCACACAGATTTCAGAACTTTCCACCACAGAAATGTGAGGAAAATGTGTTTTGTTTGACAAATGTTTCAGTTTACAAGGGATTCTGGGTAACAGAACC
This sequence comes from Calotriton arnoldi, assembly GCA_963921515.1. NCBI lineage: Eukaryota > Metazoa > Chordata > Amphibia > Caudata > Salamandridae > Calotriton > Calotriton arnoldi. Next base: position 401,468 of record CAWUFW010014386.1, on the reverse strand, counting down.
TGGTGAGAGCCAGTCAAGTCACCCAATCCTGGATTCCCTGGGTATCTAGTTTTCAAAAATGTATAGGTTTGCTAGGTTTCCCTAGGTGCCGGCAGAGTTAGGGTTCAAAATCTACAGCTAGGCACTTTGCAAAAAGGGTCCGTTTTCACTGTGAAAATGTGGTGTGTCCATGTTGCGTTTTGGGCCATTTCCTGTCGCGGCCACTAGTCCTACCCACACAAGTGAGGTACCATTTTTCTTGAAAGACTTTGGGGAACGTGGGGTGGGTGGAATTTTGTGGATCCACGCAGATTCCAGAACTTTCCACCACAGAAATGTGAGGAAAATGTGTTTTTTTGGACAAATTTTTAGGTTTGCAAGGGATTCTGGGTAACAGAACCTGGTGAGAGCCAGTCAAGTCAGCCCATCCTGGATTCCCCTGGGTGTCTAGTTTTAAAAAATGTATAGGTTTGCTAGGTTTCCTGGGTGCCGGCAGAGCTAGGAACCAAATTCAACAGGTAGGCACATTCCAAAAAAAGTCAGTGCCTAGTGGGCTTTCTGCCGCCCTGGGGAGGGGGAAATCAGGGCTATTGCTCCGATATGCCCCCGAGGGGGCAGAAAGACTGTGGCTATTCTTTTGGGGGTCGGGGGCATTGGGATGCCTATTCTGGTCAGCCCCCACCCCTGCGTATAAAAAAGCCAGCATAATCGCTGGCACATAGTGGGCTTTCTGCCCTCGGGGGCAGATCAGGGACTACTGCCCCCATCTGCCTCCTGGGAGGGGCAGAAAGACAGTGACATCTTTTTGGGGTGGGTGAGGGCATTGGCATGTCCATTCTTGGCAGCCCCCACCCCGAACTTTGTAAAAAAAAATCCCTGGTGGCTAGTGGGCTTTCTGCCCTCGGGGGCAGATAAGGTGCTATTGCCCCATCTGCCTCCCAGGGGGCAGAAAGACTGTAGCATTTTTTATGGGGTGGGGGCATTGACATACCCATTCTGGGCAGCCCCCACCCCTACCTATATAAAAAAATCCCTGGCGCTTAGTGGGCTTTCTGCCCCTCCCGGGGGCAGATCAGGGCTATTGCCCCCATCTGCCTCCTGGGGGCAGAAAGTCTTTTTCTTCTTTGGGGGTAGGGTGGGGCATTTGCATGCCCATTCTGGGCAGCCCCCACCCCGGGCCTATAAAAAAATAATCCCTGGCATCTAGGGTATATCTGAACCCCCAGGTGGGGGCAGATTGGTGGCCACTGCCATCATCTGCCCGCTCAGGGGCAGAAAGACTGGAATTTCGTGGGGAGGGGTGGGGCATTGGCATGCCCATCTTGGGCAACCCCACCCCTAAATGTATCGAGGGGAAAAACCCTGGTGTCTAGTGGGCTTTCTGCTCCCGGGGGCAGAAAGACTGTACCTTGTGTCGGGGTGGGGGCATTAGCATGCCCATATTGGGCAGCCCCTACCCCAAATTATAATTAAAAAAATCCCTGGTATCTAGTGGCTTTCTGCCCCCCAGGAGGGGCAGAAAGACTGTACCTTTTATTGCGGGGTGGGGTGGGGACATTGGCATGCCCATATTGGGCAGCCCCCACCCCTAACTATAATTTGTTTAAAAATCCCTGGTATCTAGTGGGCTTTCTGCCCCCAAGGGGGGGCAGATTGGGGGCTACTGCCCCATCTGCCCCCAGGGGGCAGAAAGACTAATTTTGTGGCCGGAGGGGGTGGGGGCATCGGCATGCCCGTTTTGGGCAGCCCCCACCCCTAATAAACATCCCGCTCCCCCCTCCCTGGTGCCTAGTGGGTGGATCCCTGCTTGGGGATCGCCCTCCTGGGGCAATCCCCAAGCAGGGATCCACTAGGGAGGGGTACCATTGGAAAGGGAGATTCTCCCCTTTCCAACGATACCTCTCCTGAGTTTCTACGTGCTCAGGGGCCTGAGATAGCCCCCTGAGCACGTAGAAACTGAAACTGAAATGAGCCTCTTGGCTCATTTCAGTTTTAGTTTCACTGAAATGACACTCAGCGCGACGTGCGCGCCGATCGTCATTTCAGGGAAACCAGGGCCTCGGGAGCTGGGGAAGCTCTTCCCAGCTCCCGAGGCTTTAGGGGAGAAAGGGAATCCCTCTGGTGCCCGCACCAGAGGGATTTCTGTGCTGGGTCCCATGACGAGCTGGACTCATCATGAGCACACGAACACTGTGTGCCATGACGAGTCCAGCTCGTCATGAGCATCAAAGGGGTTAATAATGAACAATAACAGCTCAGGCTTCCTTTTAAATATCTGCCAAAGTATCAAGAAGCTTTCCGAACCTGCTGACATGCCTGTCCTCATCTTTATGGCGTCTCTCTTGTTCAGGGTAGAGTACTTTTAAAAAATGCATGGTCTGTCCCCAAATGTAGAAACTATCTTTAATTCCCATAAAATTGAGCAATTTTATGAACATTTCTAATCTTCAATTATTGTGGTGAACTCTGCAGTTGCAGTGATTTCTGGATGCACGACATTGTTAACATTGAGGGCTAGCTTCATGTCACAGCCTAACACCGATGTATTGTTTTGGCCATCTCGGATGAGCAATGACATATTCCAGATTTTGGTGTCAGTATCCTCATCCTACTGGATTTGTTCAAGGCATTTGACACCGTGGATCATACCATCTTATTCGCCCATCTAGCTAATCTAGGGGTTCAGGGAACTGCTTTGGAGAACATTTTTTCCTTTTTATCTAACATCTGACAGAAGGTACCCTGATGCTATGTAGGCCTAATATGCTGTCTCTTTCCTGTGGGATGCCTTAGGGCTAGTCCTTAGCCTAGTCCCACTTTAACATGTATATTATTCTCGCAGTAGTCAGAGCTGCCGACTCAGGAGCTGGGCATCAGGATTTGAGTCCCGTCATCTGCACAACATCCTGTGATTCTGGGCAAATCACTTAATCTCCCGTGCCCATGGACAGTGTCTGAATACCCTCACGGGTGATGTGCTGCGCTTTATAAATCTACAAACTTTACCTCACTAAATCAGGATATTTGGACTATGCATCCATGTATACGCTGCTGATAAGCATATGTTTTTGAAAATGAAAGAAGAGAGCCCATAACCTGCCATTTCACTGAAAATCCTGTCTTTGTGCTGCACATCAATGGATATGGGGTAATATCTCAAAACCAAAAGACAGTGTACCTGAGCTGCTAATTTTTTATGTCAAGTCACTCTAGACACCTAATTGGACTAGACTAATCCATATAGAGCACCATCCGCTGATGGGTGCTGGAAAAAGGGTTGAGGGTTGGCTGCAGCACCCCTGATAACCTTTGACAAATTTAGCTGGCAACAGCATGAGACGTATAAACGTGCAACATTGCCTCTGAATCCTGATGTAACGAGTTAAATAATGATACATTATTTTTGCTCTGTGTGATGCATGAAAGTTTAATAGCACTGAAATGTAGAATTTTGTAATTTTTAATGTGTCCTTTATTATTTAAATTTGACTGTTGCAAGCTCAAAATTCACTATGGTTTGTGACTTAGGTGGCGAGTTCAATATATTATTGACAGACAGTTTAATTTATATTGCACCCTACTGGTAATTATTTAGACTGCCCCGCAAAAGGGAAGCTTTGTGGAAACCTGTGATGTGTTACTATCTGTTGTACGTTTATTATTCAATGTGGTTTTCCCACATCATGGTAAAACTGAATTACACGAACAAAAACTATGCCTCATCATCATCATCAAAACCACCATCATCATCAAAACCACCATAAAAAAGTTGATAGTAAAAGCAATAAAGATATGCAAAAGCACGATATTTTAACACGTCATGCCTCATTTTTGTGCAAAAATCTAAAATAGAAGGAAAAGTCTAGATGAAAAACTGTTTTCCCGACAAGATTCTACCTCCCTGTTAAACGCAGGGTATAAAACAGAACCCTTTTTTTCCTTTTTCTTTGTGATACTGCCTGTTACACACTTTCAGAATATAGTTGTTATTATTACTTTTTAGCTCTCGCCTGCAAGAGCGCATGCACGGCATTTGCTCTCGCTTGCACAAGATATTGTATACAACAAGGGGCTTGTAGCCCGTCCATTGCTTAACATTTGTTGGCTTCATTTTCACTCTTAATTGCTGCCTTGTAATTGACCAGTGGTGCTGGCTCCACTTCCTCTTCCTTCGGCTGGAGCATGGATCAAATCCTGATTGCTTCAGCTTGATTTCTGTCCTTCCACTAATCGCACTGTGATTGAGGGACTACTTTATTTTTTCTTCTTCGCTGTGGTCCTTGTTGATCCTCTTGCCATTTGTAGCTATGTTTTGCTATGTCACACACTTTAAAGAAGCCCTTTTCTTCTTTGGAATGCATGAATGTTATAACAGATGTTGTCTGCTTTTATTGTGACAACAGATGTTTGCTTCCAAGTGTATTTTCACAAAGAGGTGACATAGGCACAATTGCTCTCTTTATTGTGATAGGATTTTTTGCAAAATGATTTTTTGTCTTTTTCACACAATGGAGAGATGAACTGATTTGCTCAGAATCACAAATGCATTGACAAAGCCAATAGGTGAAACCTTGGAAACTATTGCCGATGCCTTTTGTTCATGCTGTTTAGCATGGGCATTGATGACCTTCGCAATGATTTGTCATGGCTGCTGTGAAGCATTAGGCTAAAAATAATAATAAAAAAAGTACTATGATGCATCCAGCTCTAAAGCACTTACAAAATCAGCCCTGGCTGTGTACTAGTGCTTTTTAAAATGAGTTTTAGCTACACTGCAAATAGTCTGTGCTGCTGTACAGCATGGCTACAAAACATTGCCAGAACCAAAAGCTCTCATAGTGGAATGTGAGGATTGCCTCCAAAGTCCACCCACAAACATGGACTTTGGAGGCAATACTCACATTCCACTCCTCTCCAACTCTTTCCTTCCTGTAAATGGTTGGATATTTACTCCAGAAAAGTACTTGAGAAAATTACCCTTTCAGGATGGAAAATGGAACAGATCACCTATAACTTGCTGCAGTGTAGGGTAAGGGTTTTCTCACTGGGAAAAGTAAAACATGTCTTCCTTGTAAACTTCTACCACTATGAATTGGTTCATTTTGTCCCCTTTTAAATCAGTACTAGAATTAGTCACAAGACCTGTGGTGCTAGTGAAGGTGATGTTTGTGGGCAGCACACTCAGTCTAAAAATTGTCATGTCAAATGCATCATTGCATAAGCTACTTCTGTCTTACAGCTGATGAGCAATGAGATGTTAAGACAACGTTTGGAACAATAATAGTAGCCTGCCTTTACTGGCTCTTCATGCTCTGGAAAGTGATACCTTAACTTCAATCAAAAACAAGGCTCTTGGTAACATCCACAGTTATTCTGCCCGGACTGGAATATTGCAATTGTCTATATGTGGGCCTACCACGAACGTTTCTGACAGAAGTGCACCCCCATTTTGGCTTAGCTCCACCAGCTCCTAATGCATCAACAAGTTAAGTTTAAGGCTATTTTTGAGTGCAATGATTTGCAATGATTTCAGTCATATTTGATTGCCCTTTTTAAACACTTTAAGACCCATTCACGCCTCCAAAGGTCTGCTTATGGTCTGCTGATTCCTGAATGGGGTTGGTGAGCTATTTCTTTGCAAGTGGTCTCCTTGTGGAATGCCATACCGATACTACTTTAAAGGGTGACTACCCTCTTGTTACTTTGCTAACTCTTGATAACATGCCTTTACAAACCTTATTGAAGGTATGTATTTGGCTGTCTCTGGTAGGATCTGTTTGATGCACTCCTAAAGTCCTTGAGTCAATGAATAATATATAGACAGTGCACTAAGCAAAATAAAAATTTTAAAAAATGTATCTCAGACCTATAACATTTCCATTTCCTGATAACAATAGGCCTTTTAAAGCGGAGTTCATCTATAATGTGCTGTCTCCACACAATGCTTTAAAGATAAGAGAGAGCCATGCTAGACCATAAAATCAACATGCTTTTTGAATAGTCTGACTTTTAGCTCAAAGAAGATCTTGATACCCTTACCACACCATATTTAAAACAAACGTTTATCAAGCCTCAGTTAGTCTCTAGCTTAAGTAGTCACCTACTGTCAAAGCTATGCTATCAAATGCACACTTGCTACCTAAACACTCTTTTGAAATAAGGGATCTGGAAATCTCAAGGGAAGCGAAAGATTCAAGGAAGGTCACTGATGAATGGAACTACTGGGAGAAAGAAGCAGATATCCGTCATCAATTCAAGAGCTGATCGCATATAGTTTAAGACAAAACTACTACTGTGATCATAACATCAGCTAATGATAGCTCATTAATGACCCAATAGTGCATCTCCTTTTGCTTATGTTTAGCTAATTAAGCATGGGAACTGGAGCAAAGAGAACAAGCACAGTAGTATGTTATTTTCAGAAGAATCGTTGGCAGCAGTAACCCAGTATCAGTAGTTTCAATAAACTTCAGTGCAAGAAGAAGAGGCTAAAAGGGATGGTTCAAGCTGAGACATCTAAGGGGAGGGAGTTACTTCGAATTATGAACGACCAGGGACTTTACTGGGAAATCTGGAGTAAATCCTCTCCTCAGGAATGACAGCTGAAACCTAATATTAAAATGGTCAGTCCACCGCAATGGTTCAATCACCACTGTTTTAATGATATCAAAAGGCTAAAAAATAAACCCAATTACAACCTGTGGTGGGTGCGGGGCCTTGACTGACAGAGCCAATCCATGAACTTTCATCTGATTAATTATTTCATAAGCAAGAGTAGCATCTGGATCATTAGTCCACATATTGAAATCACTCCAACCTGACTATATGAGAAAATCACAGTAATGAAAGCAGGAATACATGTCTGAAGACTGGGTATTTATGAACCAGAAGCTCACTGATATTCACTATAGAATTAGAGGGGAATGAGATATATCACCAGTTCTTATGTCCATTGTCCCGATAATGAGCCATGTCAGATTAGGGCAACAACATTTCTGCCCATAGAAGTACCTATTATAGTTCTGGGTTCCAGGACTAGGGTGCTATTTATTAGTTATCCCTGAGAAATGGGGAATAACTTTGGAATTAGTGTTTAGTGTTTCTGCACTGACTTCTGCATGTTTTTCTCATGTTCGACTGTGTCTACGCAACATATTTCACCTGCTTTCAACTTTATAAATGTTTGGGCGTAAAATAAGGGGAATGCTATATTCCTTTATTACTCCTAATCCCATTGTGGCCTCTAACTCTGGCTACCACTGAGATCAGAATTAAGATGTAACTCGTGATGGGGTTAGATGGCTACTTCCCACCTCTTGTGTCAGCAGTGTGACCCTTAGGATAGAGTTCATACCTCGATGGAATGGCTTCTGCCACAACTAAACTAGATCAATCCTTCAGCTATCAAGAATCATCTCCAGATCCCATATTTCAAAACAGTGTTTAGGTAACAAGTGTTCCTTAAATAGCATACCTTTGCATACCACTGTATAGCCCAATGTATGGCTCAGGATGCACCTAAAAGAAGCCATGCTCTATGTTTCAACCTGAACCAATCATTATCATCAGGATTGTTCCCTGCTGTCTTCTCACTCATGATGCTATTCTGCTCTTTCCCTATCATGAATCTAAAGGACTGAATTTCAGATTGATTTTTGTGTTTATAGTTGTGATTCTTGAATTCAAGTGGCATGGAAATAGGAGATGCCAGTGAATATGTTCTTTTTAAGGTTTTGTAGCATCTGGCAATGTCAACCATGCTATTCTTTTCAAATGACTTCCATTTATTGCTTTTGGGGGCTGGTACTGGATTCAGTATAGTTGTTCACTAAACCCTGAGTGGAGATTGTGGCAATTCCATCATGTGTGTGGTGTGCCACTGGCCTCTAACTCTGTAACTGAGGTTGTTCAACATCCATGTTGAGCCATTGCCTTCAATTTCCATTTGTATGCTGATGATACTTAAGTGTCCTTTTGGTTACATAAGGTTCTGGATTTATCTAAGCAATTTCAAACACTATATAGTGCAGGTCAGTAACTAGATGTTGATGCAGCTGAAAAGCTGAGCGGTCGGAACCCTTGCTCGACACATTAACCAATTATGAGACGTTTTTGAGTAATCTACAAATAAACGTGCACTAACCACACATTAAAGAAACATGAGAAATAGATGTAAGAAGACTTAGTTACTGCATTATAAAACCATGCAGATATATGTAGAATAGATTAAATCATATTCATTTGAATAATATAGGTTCATATTTTGTTAACCAGATTTATCATGTTATTTCAATTTGCATTAAAAAGTTAAAGTGATGTACTCATGTTTTATGAAATTCCTAGTCATCTTCTTTGAAATAGTAATGTGTGTAAAGACTTTATGGAATCTAACGTAATCTAGATCATTTTACATGTGATATTAAAGGGTTTCATTTGCATATGGGAAATTGTGCACCAAATGAGAAAAGAAAACTGATGCTACATAGCCATATTTAGTGCAAATGTCCTGAAACCTTCAGACAACATTCTTCATACATGTACTAATTCAAAACATTTGAAATTATATTAGTATTTTATGATTTGAAACAATTTTACACGTTAGTATTTTGAAAATGCAGTAATGTGTCATAGTTAAATGTGATCTTTGCAATCCAACAAATAACATATTCTGGGTGCTTATAAGATAAAGGATTTTTAGAATAATGATTTCCCCATTGAAATGTAAAAAAAGCTTCGCTAAAGCCCGATGTGATAATACCTTCCCAATACAATAACCACGCTTTCCATGCTTTTTCTGTTCTTACGCTAGATCAAGTTACTAATCTGTTTAGGCAAATTAAGTCAGGTTCACCATTGGACCCTTGCCCGCCCAGAGTTCTTCAACTGGGATCAGGCATAGTTCCTGGCCACCTTCTAGGAATTTTTAATCTCATGCTTCGATCAGGTTACTTCCCCAAAAACTGGAAAGTCGCATCAATTCTCCCTCTTTTAAAAAGGCTAACATTGGACATGGACAGCCCTAACAACTATAGGCCAATATCTCGACTCCCCTTTCTGGCCAAACTGATAGAGAAAGCCATGAACACCGAACTCTCTCTCTATATCCAGGAACACGATCTACTGGATTCCTCTCAGTTTGGCTTTAGAGGTCAACATAGTACGGAGACTGCTCTGATTACAGCCTCAGAGTATGTCAGAGCAACCTTAGACCTAGGTGGGAACGCTGCCTTGATTCTACTTGATCTGTCGGCAGCGTTCGACACCGTAAACCATCAACTGTTGATCAACCGGCTGCTAGAGATAGGGGTAGGAGGTACTGCACTTAGCCTCCTCAGCTCTTTCCTCTCAGATAGAACGCAGTTCGTGGACTGTAACAGCCACAGATCCACTCCTTTCACCCTTCCCTGTGGGGTTCCACAGGGGTCTTCATTGAGCCCCACTCTTTTTAATCTGTACGTTACACCTCTAGCCCTTTTAATCAAAAGCCTTGGCTTTTCGGTTGTCTCCTACGCTGACGACACCCAGATCGTGGTGTCAGTCACGAAAAACATCGATATCACAGCTAGCTGTTTCCACGACTGCATGTTACAGATCAGGAAATGGATGTCCACCAACTGTTTGAAACTGAACTGCGACAAAACGGAGGTGCTACTGTTTGGCAATAATCCATTATTTTGGGGTCCCAGTTGGTGGCCTCAGGAAATGGGTCCAATACCCACTCCGGTGTTAAAGGTGAAAAATCTGGGCATTCAGTTCGATGAAAAACTTTCGTTTGTGGGACATGCTAATGCTATTACCTCATCTTGTTTTTTCATCTTCAAATCACTCAGGAAGATCTTCCCTTGCATCCCTTTGAACCTGCGGAAAGCAGTGATTACCACCCTAGTCTTTTCCAAAATTGACTATTGCAATGCGCTCTTCCTGACGGCCCACAAGAAAGCTTTAGACAAACTTCAATTGGTCCAGAATGCGGCAGCCAGGCTGTTGTTAGGGATCCCAAAATATCAGTCGGAATCCAAGTTTCTTCCATCACTTCACTGGCTCCCAGTTAAGAAAAGGGTTATGTTCAAATCCTTATGCTTAGCCTTTAAAGCTCTCCCCTCCAATGGTCCAGCCTCCAAAAGGCAACTCTTCCATCGTTATATCCCGACCAGAAACTTAAGATCGGCCTCCCATGCAAAACTGGCCATCCCCAAGTTTAGGAGGACCACCTGGGGAGGAAAGAGTTTTGCAGTCACCACTGTTAAACTCTGGAACACCATGCCACTTACCCTAAAAACCTCAGGTAATCTGTTCTCTTTTCGCAAAGCACTAAAAACCTGGCTTTTCAAGAACTAGACCAAACCCATCCCCATTTACTCGGCATCTGCCACCATCCGGGGCCGTTGCCCAGTTTCCTCCCCTCATGGAGCTGCAGCGCCTAGACACCCACGGGTATTAGCGCGCTTTAGAAATCTTATTTTCATTTCATTTCATTTTCATTTCCATTATTTTATATTCTGCCTATTTTAAGTTAACTTTATTATAGGGCTGCATTTTTATTACTCTGCTTTGTCTTACACTTGTGTGAAGTTTTCCTAAACTTTCAATGTGAAGCGAAACTGTTCTCACTTGCTTACAAGACTGTTGCAACAAAAGTTAATACTTTGGGAACATCTGCTATGGGAAACGGTCCTCTTCAACTCACTCATGTGTCTGTTACTAAAGGACCATTGTTTGAAAATTTACGTATACAGGATGAGCTGACAACTTACATGATCAGTACCACCTCTTTCTATAATATGTGTCTTCATTTATGCCATATGACAAACATTTTATACGAACTGACCAATGGACTGAGTGGTCTGACTCAATGAGGTGGCCAAGGAGGTGGCACCCTGGAGCTGGAGGATTATATTGTACTTTGGTTTGATGGATGGACGGTGGCTCTCTGACAGACCCCAGAGACTGCTCTTTGATTTTCCTGCATCTTTCCGTAGGGAACTTTTGTGGACTCTACTTGCTCTTTTCCTGGCTGACGCATACGCTGTGTGCGCCAATCTTGGACTCTTTTTCGATGGGACACTACCCATGAGCTGTCGTGGCTCATGTCCTTGCTGAACTTTCCAAAGCTCCTTTTTCACTTTACGGCAGCCCAAACTAATTAGACTGCCCTGCACTCTATAGATCTTAATTGTTTACTAATAATGTGTTGGCTTTTTGAATATCTTTGATAAAATTACCTTTAACTAAACCATAGAGTCTGTTTATCATGACTTGTCTCCTTAAGTTGATTGTGCATTCCAATTAATTTATTAATGACAGGGAAAGATCAAGGCTAATGTTATTGTTTTGTATTGCCTTAACAGAATTATAGGTTTGCATGATTTTAGTTCCGCTAAATTTCTTCAGAAGGTTCGCACTAGCAGTAATAATCCTTTATTTATATAGTCTGGTGTTGAGAGTCGTATACATGAATTTAATTACAAATTTGTGAATCGGTTATATAATTCCTGATCCTCATTGGATATCCGGATGTTAGATCTCATACATCCAATCCCTCAGTGGCACAATAAAAGATCCTTCAGAGGATCTAGTGAGTGTCAGTGAGCTAAGTCACATGGAAGAGACAATAGTTATAAGAAACAAAATTTATCAAAAAGGGGACAAGTGTCCGCTGCAGCAATGTTCAGCCTCTGATCAATCTGAATTCCATTAAAATATAAGTTATGATTGTCAGCAATCATGAAGGATTTTGGTGACAAATATTCTCACCACAGAAATTAGGACTTTGCATCAAACCTTGGCAGTCTTTCACAACCCTTTGATTTAGACTGGACGTTGGTTTTCAGATTTCAGCTGTCTTGAGTAAGAAGCTTTTTTTATCTGAGGCAGAAGCAGAGGATTCTGCTTGTCTTATCCCTGATGCAAGTACTCTGAAATATCATCCGGAAGTGGCTTTGGATTTGATTATGATAATTCCTTGTGTTTTGTCCAGAAGAAGGTCCTGTTGGCCCTACTCCCGATTGTCTTAACACACTTTATCACTTTCTTGTGTAATGTTAATAAGTGTAGGTAGTGCAGGCTTCTCGTGAGATATCGGTAGCTGGCCAGCTACGTGCAGCCTAGCCTACTAAATTTATATGTATACCTTTATTGAAAAGTGTGTATTCAGGATACAAATGTGTATGTTTCCAGAAATCATGAGCTCATGATTGGGAAAAATGCCAAATTTTTCAAAATATATTTCCAGCAGATATTTGACTGATAAATCATGTAGCTTTGGATTGACATATTACTAACATTATTACCTTTTCTTTACATTAGTATTAGTAACCGTGCCTGATGCACTGAGGTGATCACTTCTGATAACCTTGCATATAGAGGCCACTAATGGAAACTTGTCTGATGTGGTCACTATTACAACACTTATAATATTAGAAGTCAGGATGATTTTCTTTGAACATAAATAGCTCTTATTACAAAAAAGGCTGGAGACCCCTGATGAAACCCAGTTTCTGAAGAACAAGCCAAGCTTTTCGTACAATTCTTTGGTCTGCTATTCAATGGTTTATTTTTATACCACACTTTAAGAAACAAAGAATTGGCAGCTTTTCTTTCTTGGTACTAGCTCCTTCTCTGTGGAATAACCTTCAGTCTTAGTTAGGCCTGGTCAAAAATCACATTTCCTTTAGTAATTCCATAAACCTGGCTTCTTCAATAGTACTTTGATTTCTTGTGCTGTTCTGGTTGTTAAGTGGTAAAGTGGTAAACAAACCATAGTCATCAGTCACATAGCACTAAAACATTATGTACAATGTACGAGTGCTAAACAAGTGTCACACGTAACATAGCATAACATAACATGACATGACATAACATAGCAGCGGAGCATGGTATAACACAACATAAACAAAGTTAACATTCAGAAGGTAGAGTAGTGATTGACATTTCTATATGCACTACAAAAACTGATGTTATAGACAAGAAGTTGTGTAACATTATGTCTGTACTTGAACTAAGAGAGCTAAACAATAGATATGGCAGAGGGGAAGCAAATGCTATTTATTCCATAGACTGAACTACAGTAGACTAGACATTTGATTTTTAAGTTTTTCCTGCTGGGGAAATGTGCTTCTACTTCAGTTCTTAATAGCAACGCAAATAATCTTTCAGGGATGTTTGTTGGTCTCTGTTCTCTTTCTCGTTGTACCTTCCTGATTTGAAATGAGGCTGCTTCTGCATGCAAAGAAACACTTGAACTGGGAGTCAACAAGGTCAAATCTCATTAGACTGTACTGAGTTTAAACATGGATAAAAAAAGATCTATTTGGAACATACTACAATTTCGAAAAAAAAAATTAAACATAAATCTGTCTAAAACAGAAAAATATATATTTTGGGAAAAGGGTGGTTAGGGGTCTGTAGACATTAAATAATAAAAGTACCGCTACAGATAAAGACTATTGATATTTGGGAATCACATTCAGAAGGTACAGTTGATGGAATAGCCACCTATGCAAGTTGACCCTCTGGACAAAATCTAATGTAGGAGGACATTTTCTGTTCTGTCATTAATATCGGGGTATCGTTTCATACCAAGGACTAAAGTGTTATTTGAAAGCTTTATTATCTCCGCCATGTTATATTGTACAGAAAGTCGGGCACGGGTCGTCTAAACGCCCTGTTTTTAATTTAAAATGGGTTGAGCACTAAATATAGCCGTAAGGTGATGTGGTGATGTTGCAGCTTTGAGGAAGAAGATGGGAACGGAGGCCCTTCTAACAAAGGTAGCAGCAGCACCCTATCTGCATTTGCTTTAGTTAAATGTAAGGCTAGGATAAATACAAGTTTGCAAATTTGTAAGGCTGAGTGGGTTATTTCAACAACGTTTTCTAGGCCTGGCAGGCAGGCATGCAGAAGAATGCTTAACATCTTTAGGAGAACCGTGATCTAGACTCTGATCTGCAACCTATTAACATGAAAGCTTTAGTTAGAGATCTGAAGAGTTATAATGAACACCCCACTCTTGAAAGACTGGGAAATTGTGTAGGCATAACCGTACCCTGCTAAAATAATTTGACTGAGGAAGAAGCAATTAATAAGAAAAAGTTATATCTAAATCCATCAATACCTAATGTATGACGTTTCAACGCATACATTCACAACGCATGCCTTCACAACGCGGTCGTTACAACGATCGCGTTGTTACACATATGCCATTACATCGCAAGTCGTATCAACGACTTGCTGTAGGAAGCGTGCTGGACTTAGGAATAGCATTAATAACTATTCCTACTCCAGTTTGTGCAACAGCAGGGAAGGTGTTGGATTTAAAATCCAACACATTCCCTGGTGTTGCACGCCCCCTACAGCAAGTCGTTGATACGACTTGCGATGTAATGGCACGCGTGGTAACAACGCGGTCGTTGTAACGACCGCGTTGTGAAGCCATGCGTTGTGGAAACAGCGTTGTAAACGCTGTTTCCCATCAAGACCTAAGAAATAACAATGGTTCCTGTGGAAACACCCAATACACATTAAACGGATTCAATGTACACATGACTGTTTACCTGAGAAAATAAATATTCAATTAAAAAGCTTAGAAATAAAAAAAATTAAAAATTAAAGTCATGAAAAGGTGGTCTGTGGGTTCATGATTAGCTTTTGATGTTTCAGCCAAAAGTTCCAAAATGAGTGGTCTTAGATTTCATCAATGCTCTTCACAACTAATGCTTATTATGCCGTTTTCACATGCATCTTTTCATATGTTCATGCATTTTGATTGTGTGTCAATATAATTTAATAATTCTTGCCGGCTGTGAGGGTTTTTTTGTTGAAGATTCATTCTATCAGGTATACATTGAGGGGAAAATATTATCATAGGGTTGTGCAGCTTTTGCACCACGCAACAAGGGAGAAAAAGAGCTGCAACCCATAAGTTTGAGTTATCAAGCCACGTAAGCCCACCTTGCGCGGCCCTGAGTGGCTTGATAAATCCAGAGTAACGCAACACAGCGCAAATCACTGCGTTGTGTTACTCTACCCTGGGAAGGAGTTCCAAGGGTGGAGCATGGGTGTTCCCATGCATTCATCCATGGATTCTGAAGTATTCACAGATTTACCAATACTGGTAGACCAGGGAATGCGTCAGAATGCTACACCTTACCAGGAGACGCGTAAAAAGGAGGAATATCTTTATTTCTCCTCGTTACTTCAGCATTCTATGTGTGCTGCAAAATGCAGCACACATTGAAAGAGGAAAATGCCTCAGGGGATCGTTTTTGTGCTGGAAGGTGTCCTGCACAAAAGCAATCCAGCTTACAACACAGACACCCTTACACCTTTGCCTGGTACAAGGGCGCCTGCATTGGCACTAGGCAGCACATTGTTTGCCAGCACTGGGAAAAGACAGGAATGAGCAGTATTATAATAATAATAATCTTTATTCGGCAGTGGATACAGCCATAAAAGAAAACAGTTTAAAAACAACATCAAATTCATTGGATAACTGCATATCAATCAAATGTGCAAAATCGCAAAGTGTCCAAATTCTCACTGATCCAACCATATTTCTTGGCCTTTGTGGGATACTTAGAAACATTCAATGACCTTAAAAGTACATCATGTTCAGTGGATATTAAACAGGCTAAGTCAGCACATGCATACTACAGTTACCATAAAAGAGTCTATGAAAATCATCAATAATTCATTACATTTATAGCAGCATGGCAATACACAGTGTCACTGCTTCAATCACCTCTAATGTTTCTTGACCTTAATGCTGATCTTTAAAAGTTAGTAACACAAAAAGTGTGTAAGCATTAGGTAATAGCTGTAGATACAGTAAAGCTTCACGGGCGTGCCTAAATCTCACTTCTTTTAAAAGCCTTTTTAAGGAACAATCGTCTGGGATACGTAAAATATTTACAAAGAAAAACTAAATGTAGGGTATCCCGTGGAGACCTATTGTCGCAGCTACATGGACTCCTATCTTCTAAGTGTTTAAAGCTGATTCAGCCTTAAACGAGTGATTAAAAATCTATCATGTGTGCTTGTTAAAATCGATAAATAAGGCTCCATGCCCTGCATAGATAATACTAGGGTGTGTGCTCTAACCGTGGTTTTTTTAAGCTCCTTGTCTTCTCGGTGAGCTACCACATATGTAAAAAACAACTCTTTGATATTATTCTTATCCTGCGGCTGAATGTTGGAGAACATGTCTGCTCTACCTAAGTCAGCGAGGGTATCCTTGATATATATCTTAACCATGGTATTTTTAGCGCATGGTCCAGTGAGAGGCAGTCCCGGATTACTAGTCTATTAAAACCTGCCTCCTCATTTGACCATGTCTTCACCCAGCATAACAGCAGTTTAACGGCCACCAAATCCATGATGTACTTAGCCCCTAATTCTTCATGTATTGAGTACGATGGAGTGCCCTGGGGAACTTTCAAAATAGTATTTATTCTCTGCAATTTGTAAGTTGTTGGCCACCATGTACCCCCACACCTCACTTCCGTACAGGGCCTTGGAAATACAATAAGAATTGTATAACTTTAAAATTATCCCTGGTGACCATGTACCCAGCCTATGAGCATAGTTTGCAATTGCACCCATAGATCTTTTCATTTCTAAACGCTTCCCCCCCTGTAGGTCTTTAAAACTAAGCTTCTCATCGAATAAAATGCCCAGGTAAGAAAAGGCCGGAACCTTCGCTATTCTGTGTGTACCTACTTTGTAGGTGTTATGTCTGCTGGCCTGTTTACCAATTTCCATGACATATTGTTTAGATAGGTTTGGTGATAAATCCATCACAGTCATAAAGGACGTGAACCCATCAAGTAAGGCCTGCAAACCCCTCAGGATTCGTGCTAGTGATGGAGCAAGGACTCAGAAAGAGACTGGCTCGGAAGCAATCCTCTCGTTTAACTCACTAACAAATTATTAACGACGTGTTTTGTGATTAATAATACGCATTTCCTTTACACGCAGGAGAAAATGAAGCTTGCCTATGTGTTTACTAACTGCAATAACATGAACGAAGGACTAAAATGCATTCTAAAACGGGATCTTTACTGTGCATGTGTCTACTGCATCTACGTAGTATGACGTACTAACGCTTGGAGGGAAATTCTGGCGCCTGCGCAAAGAATCATAAAATGGCCGCTTGAAAACTCACATGCATGGCACCTGCTTGCTGAAATTAGAAAATAAGTTTTATACTAACGCAAATGCAGAAAGGGAAATAATAAATGCTATGGGCTAGAGTAGAGGTTGGTGGTAAACAGTGAAATCATTTATTTTTGAGAATAACATTTTTCCTTTTGACTTTATTATTAGTGTGTATTTGGGTCTGTCAAAATTGTCTGAGTCGAGCAGACTGACGTTGCGCAACGCATGCGCCCTGGCGAGTAAAGTACGAAAGATGACTAAGGATTTGTCACGTGTCCAAGGCCAGCGAAGATGTGCCCTGGGAACATGAGGGTGAAGAGTTCATATGAAGGAACTTTATTCAAAAAGATCGCAACATTTGTATTAATAAAGTTTGAAGATGTGAGGGAAAGGAAGCGGGGGAATAAAGTTTGAAGGGAGGAGTTTGAAACAATGGTTTAAAGAAATAAGTGAAATGTAAGCATGGTGTGATGATCATCCCCCCCTCGCCTGTCCAATCAGAGTTAGTATTTCGTAAAATTGAAACATTAATGGGTGGTACATGGTAATAGAAAGGTATAATTGAGTAGTTTTAGTTAGTTAGTTAGCAGAGCGCGGAGAGCTTTTACAAGAGCGGAGAAGCTTGCTGGGAGCGGAAGCAGCAAAGACAGAGCTTGGGATGCTGTCGGTGCTGGGGGTGGTGCAGATGCTCTGAAATGCTGATGAAGGAATCGAATGCAGAACCATCTACTTAATTTGGGTGGGTTAGAAAGAAGATCGCGGAAGAACCACGAGGAGGAAGAGAGTGCCAGAGAGGTGTGCGACGTAGTCGTCGGTATCTAGAGAGGTGAAGTGTCCTGTCCTGATTCCTGTCCTGAGGTCTTTGTCTCCTGATCTGTCCTGGGGACCCTTACCTGCCCTTTGGCCAGGGGTTTGGTCTTCACACCATACTTGGTAATTATAAGTTCATCGTCTTGATAAATGTTCTTCTCTCTCTATCCTCTTCTTTCTGAGCATTGTTGTTGTGTGGATCTGAATTATTATATCTATTGAATTTGTGATTGAATTGCGAATGAGGGTGTTTGTACTGAAACGTTTGAGATGGTTCACAAACAACTAATTTAGATAAAGTTTTTAAAACTTCTCGAGTCTGTGATTATTTCATTTTAATAAGAGAAATGTTTAATAAAGTTATGTTAATTATCACCATCAACTAGTTCCACCTAATGGTCCATTGACCAGAGGAAAGAACTATTTGATCAGTGAAAGGTTTAGTTGGAGAAGAAATAACTAGATCTTAAGGTATGAGAATCAATAAATCGAAAGTTCCAGCGGTCTACTTGGTGTTTAGTGGAAGCGAGTTTTATGGGCCCAGGTGAGTATATGGTAGTGGAGTATCTGTTGTTAGTACGCCGCTGGATCACTAGCAGTACCGCATCGTCCGCATGCAGCAATACGGAGACCGATCTAGTGCCTATCCTGGGAGTGTCAGCCTGTGGGTCTGTCAAGAATGAATGGAGGCAGTTAATATATAGCGTGAATAAAAAAGGAGTCAATATACATCCTTGTCTAACTCCACTTGAACATTTAAAATGATCGGTACTGTTCCCTTCCCTTCCTGGGTATATCTGACCACAGTGGTGGTGTTAAAATGTAATGTAATTAAGACGTTAATTATCGCCAGGTCGGCCCGAGTTCTCCAAGCAGTTTCCAAAGTTTGCTACATTTCACCCAGTCAAAAGCCGAGGCGAGGTCCATAAAGCCCAGATACTGTGCTCCAGGTTTTGCTATTGAATCTTTCGCCATTAAAAGATAAAGGTTGAGGGGCGTGGCCAAGATGGCGGCGAGGTAGGACGCATCGTTCTTGGCTCCTGCCCGTCGCCTGCCCAATTCAGCACATATAGGTCCCTACAGGGCCTGAATTAGCTCAAGGCGACCTCTGGATATCCCCCTGATGGCACCCCGCTCGCGGCTGCTCTGAGACCCCAGTGCAGGAGGTGCACACGGCTGACTTCTGGGGACCGCGAGGTAGCAGACCCGACCTCCCCTCGCCGGAGCCGAGAGGCGGCTTCAACAACGCGGTGGTCCGGAGCTCCGGCCATCGAGGCTAGCTGCTCTGAGCCCAGCTGCACCAAAGGTAGACCGGATGACCCGTGGGCTACCCAGCGCCGCAATCGGCTGCCCGTGGCCGCAAGGACTGATCCACTCCAGAGGGCGCCGGTGACGTGAACGCGGCCTCGGCCCTACTTCTCTGGCTGCCTGCGGGGGCACTCGGACCTCCGGGAGACGGACCAGACGCCTCCTGCCCTAACCAGATAGCTTCCAGGGCCCACGGCGAGTCATCTTTGAGCCTGGGGGTGGGAGCTGCCCGCGCGCTGAGTGGGCCCAGTAGCGCACCAGGCCTAGATTTTGAGATCGCCCGCCGGGGGGCGGAGGACCGCGAGGGCGGCCTGGGCGGACTCTTGTATCCCCTGGAGAGTGGCTCCTTCCCGCGGCGCCGCATGGCTGGTCCCGGTCCCGGGCACCGAGAGCTGCTTGATCATCCGCCCCAACACTGTGCCTACCACCGACCCAACTCTCCGGCGCCGCCTGCGACTTGCGGCCCACGTGGAGGTAGGCCTTGCCACTGAGGGCCGCTTTCCCTGCAGACACCTGGTAAGAACGCACCCCCTGCAGCTGCGCTGGGAGAGGGCTTCCTCGGACTGGCATAAGGCTGCCCCTGCATTTTGGTGATCGCTGGGCGTGCTGCGAGTGGGCGCCATGCATCCCGGGCATCGGGAGAGGGACTGGCGATACAGGACCTGCTTGGCCCACCTTGACTTGTGACTTTCCTGCTTAGAGGCACAGCCTGCCGGTGGGTATCTCGGCCCTCACTTCATAGCACCTCGCAGTGGCAATACCTTGCAGCGACGGCTACACACAGTGCCGGAACCTAGTGGGGCCAACGGGATCGGTAATACGTGCCTGCCTTCGCTCCTGGGACGCCTATTCAGTGGCCGATACCAAAGCTCCACACTGGTTCACAGCGGAGGCGCACAGCTCACGCGGCGCGCCCGGTGCCCACGCTGAGCTACCGTACCAGCACCTCCCTGGCTCAGCTGCGGTCTCTCTGACGCCCTGGCCCCACTCCACTACGCGCCTGGGAGTGTCGGAAGAGCATGTCCACCTCCAGGACAAAGAAAGTGAAACCTTTGAAGGACATCTTTGGACGCTCGCAATCTATCCCTAACATGGCTTCCGCAGCTCCCGAGGCTGAGGCCCCGAAGCACTCTGCAAACCCCGGGGATGAACCCATAACGAAAGCATTCCTGGAGTCGCTGTTCCTCACCCTCAGGGAAGACCTGCAATCTGTGAAGAATGATCTCACAGCTGAGATCAAGGAGATCCGCAGGGATGTGGATGACGTCGGGGACCGGGTGGCCGCCCTAGAGGAGAAGAGCGACACCGCCGCGACCGAGTCAACCATGCTCCAGCAGGAGGTAATCCGACTACAAGATCAGCATGTGGACATCCAAACGCACCTGGAAGATTTGGAAAACAGGTCTCGCAGGCATAACACCTGGATCCGAGGCGTAAAGACATCAGAGGACACTAGAGATCTATTTGCATTTGCCAAGGGCCTCTTCCATCATATACTAGGCGACTCCCACGAAGCTGAGATCATCCTGGACAGAGCGCACAGAGTCGGCCCACCCCATGCGACTAATGCTCCTCCAGCAGACATCCTTGTATGTGTTCAGGATTTTAGAACCAAAGAGGCCATCCTTACCAGAGCGAGATCTCTCCACCCCATCTCTTTCCAGGGACACTCCCCGGTGCTATTCCAGGACCTGGCCCTAATCACGCTTTAGCGTCGCCGGCAGTTTCGCCCTGTGACTGAACACCTCCGACAGCAAGGGATTCCATATTCCTGGGGTCATCCCTTCCGACTTATCTTTCGCTATAATGGCAAACTCCACCAGCTCCGATCACTCACAGACTCTTGCCGACTACTGGGCCTCGCTGTACCGAGCGATGAAGATGACCAACGCAGCACCAGCTCGGGGCCTGAGATCTCCCCATCGGGGTGGCAGCGACAGAGTCGGCGGAGGCGCGCCCGGAAACCAAACAAGACAGAAATAGCCAGAAGTCAACAGGCAGCCCTCACTTCTGTGTCAGAGGCCCTTACTGGAGAGGGCTCCGGCATCAAGTGAATGACCCGGGGTCATCGGCCTTTCTGAATGTCCTTCCATTGATCCTGGGCGGGCGGCGGGTGGGGCTTCGACCCTCCTCTTGGTCACACTATGGACCCCACTTTGCTGATTGACTGGTCATCTTGGGATGACGGACTATTTTTCCTAACCCTACTTGCTCGAACTGTTCTCATTTTGGTATTACTTTGGGTTTTTGTTTTTGGAGGGTTTTTGGGTTTTTTGGGTTTGGGTCCCCTCGTCCACCCCCCTTTCTTACGCTGTGAGGGTTGCTCGACACCAGGTCATGATCCTTTTCTCCCTGTTCCCCATCCCTTAGTACGCAATGCAGCTTACGTTATGGCTTTCACCTTCTCTTAAGCCTAGATGCCACACAACTTTCTTAGAATCTTAACTCTAAATGTGCGAGGTTTGAATAACCTGGTTAAGCGTAGAGCTGTCCTTCACTACTTGGAACACTCCAAAGCCGACATTTGCCTCCTACAGGAGACCCATCTCATCCCCAAAGATCATCACAGGATGAAATCCCGCGCTTTCCATACACAGATGTTTTCCTCTAATCCCACCAAGTCAGCTGGGGTTGCTATCCTAGTTTCCCGATCCTTTCAGGGTAGAGTGCTACAGAAAGAAGCTGAGATCAGGGGTCGACTGCTCACATACCAGTTTCTAGTGGGAGGGGTGTCCTTTATAGCGGGATCTGTGTACGCACCCAACGAGGGGCAGGACAAGTTTTTTCACGACGCACTGACTGAGGCGACAGCCAACACAGAACGACGCCTACTACTGGGGGGTGACCTGAATTTAGTGTTTGATAATCTTAACGATCGCTCGTGCCAGCGGACAGGCCAGACCAGCGCTCTCTCCCCAGCTGGACGGGCCCTTCTCCAGGACTTGGGGCTTATAGATCTCTGGCGCCACTTGCACCCCCGCAGTCGAGCCTACACCTTTTATTCAGGAGCACATAAAACGTACGCTAGGTTGGACTATCTTCTTAGCTCTGCCCCTCTGCATGCGCTTGCGACTGACACCGAGATCCTGACAGCCTCCTTGTCAGACCACTCCCCGGTCGTTGCCACCTTTAAGTTCCCGCCAACACGACAGCCTCTGAGACACTGGCGCTTGCGCGATGCTTTGCTCCATCAAGCCTCCACAGTTGAACAAATTAAGACCGCCATCACAAACTACCTCGCCCTCAACGCCAACTCAGACACCGCTTTAGCGACACAGTGGGCGGCACTAAAGGCAGTCATACGGGGGAATTCATAGCCATCTCCACAGCCAGCAACCTGGAACGTAGTCGTAAAAGGGCTGAGCTCTCCCAACGGGTCGCGGAGCTGGAGCAGATGCACCAGCGGACCGGCGCCTCCAGGGCCTGGCGCCAATTGTGTATAGAGCGGAAGCAACTCGCAGCATTAGACCAGGACAGGGCCGAATATGCGGCACTCCGCCTCCGCCACTCATACTACACGGGGGGCGATAGGTGCGGTCGCCTTTTAGCCCATTAATTACGAGAGGCCAGGCAGAGACAGGGTGTCCAGGCCATCCGCTCTTCTGGAGACGAACTTACCACGGACGATGCGGCAATAGCGGAAGTCTTTCAAGACTTCTAAGCAGAGCTCTATTCGGGCGACCCCCTAGACGCTCACCATAGCGCCGACTATCTAGCAGCAGCACATGTACCCTCCCTTAGCCAAGCGCAGGTCGACTACTTGGATAGGGACATTGGAACAGAAGAAGTTATAGCAGCGATCTCCCGCCTCAAAGTGGACAAGTCCCCCGGGCCAGATGGCTATTCAGCGGCCTTTTATAAAACATTCTGTACCCAGGTGGCCCCTCTCTTAAGGGACTTATTCAACACCTTTGCACAAACTGGGGCCATTCCAGAAGAGAGGCTCGAAGTGTCGATAGTGGTTATCCAGAAACCCGGGAAGGACAAAACATCCTGCGGCGCATACAGGCCGATCTCCCTCCTGAACATAGACATTAAACTTTACACTAGCATATTAGCGACCCATCTAGCTCCCTATATGCCCCAACTAGTTGAGCCGGATCAAGCGGGCTTTATCCTGCAGCGGCAGACAAGCGATAATACCAAGCGAGTCTTGCACCTAATCGAGAAGGCGTCCCGCACTCAGGGAGAGTACATGCTACTGGCCATTGACTCGGAAAAGGCCTTCGATAGGGTGCATTGGCCCTACCTGGAACAGGTTTTGAAGCGTGTCGGCTTCGGTGAGAAACTACGCACTCGGATCCTCAATTGCTACCGCTCGCCCAAGGCAACAGTTCGAGTGAATGGTCACACATCCTCTCGCTTTCCCACAGGAAGAGGCACCAGACAGGGGTGTCCTCTTTCCCCCCCTTCTATTCGCACTTTATATGGAGCTGTTAGCATCACGGATTAGACGCCATCCTCTTATCTCAGGGATCAAGTTTGGAGGAGATGTACATACTATAAGTTTGTATGCAGATGACATCCTGCTCTCCCTCTCCAGCCCGATCCCTGCGTTGCGAGCCCTCTTTATTGAAATGCATTGCTTTGCGCAGGCCTCGGGTTTAAGATCAACATGGATAAGTCGATCGCTCTCAACATCTCTCTCTCCCCGCCCACTTTAGCTCATTTACAAGAAGAACACCCCATACAATGGTCAACATCCTCGATCCCGTACCTGGGAATTCAATTAGGCCCTACTATACAAGCCACAACCGAAACCAACTACTCCATACTCCGCGCACACATCCGTAAGGAACTAGGACAATGGAAACACTATACTCTCTCCTGGCTAGGCAGGATAGCGGCCACCAAGATGACCATCCTTCCACAGATCTTGTATCTTTTTCAGACCCTTCCCCTTCGCCCTCCCTCAGGCTGGATTCAACAAACTCAATCAGACTTAGCACATTTTATTTGGCAGGGTCGCAAGCCCTGGTTCAAACATGCGATAGCGATCCTTCCACCGGAGAGGGGAGGGGTAGGGGTCCCCGACCTACAGCTCTATTTTTATGCCTCACAGCTTCGATATTTAGTGGAATGGCATCGCCTAGAATCGGAGAAGCACTGGCTGTTCCAAGACCAGGCAGTGGCAGCCATGCCCTTGCAAGGCATTCCATTCCTCCGCAAGCCACATAGGCCACCCAATCTCTATGCATCATACATCACAAGCACGATTATGGAGTCCTGGGACCGCACTAACACCGCCCATGCTCTGACTTTCTATCCCTCCCCCCTCACACCACTGTTCGATAATCCAGAATTTCAACCCAGCACGGATACTAGGGCCTTCGCCGCCTGGCGTTCCACTTCATGTCGGTCCCTGGGCCACCTCTTCGACTTAGAAGGGATCATCCCATTTCCACAACTCAAGACATATTACGGCATCCCTGAATCAGAGCGCCTGCCCTACCTACAGCTCAGGCACTGGGCACTTCAACCGAACATCAAACCTGGAGCCCAGCGCCTTTTGACCCCCTATGAGAAATGGCTCATCACCCGTACATCCGATAAAAAAATGATCTCCGACCTATATAAACAGTTATTAACATCCTCTACGCATACATATGACACTGGTCGAGCACGATGGGAACGGGACCTGGGAAGGACGCTTAGTCACAAGGAATGGTATGGCATATATCATAGGGCCTGACATTCAGCATACCACACGGGACTCACTGAGACACTAACTAAGATAGCCACTTACTGGTATTATACGCTGGCGCGCCTACACCGCTTTGATTCCCGACAGAGTGCCCTTTGTTGGAGGGGTTGTGGGGAGGTGGGCACCCTAGTGCATCTCCTCTGGGGTTGTGACCGTATCCAATCCTACTGGTCCCAAGTGCTTGATGAGATAGACACCCACTTTGAGACGCAGATCCCGAGATTTCCTGCATACATTCTCCTGGGCTTACCCAACCCCATAACATATCCGCTAAAGTCCTGGAGGGGCCGATTGATTGCCATCGCACTAGGCGCAGCCGCACAGAATATCCTGGTACATTGGCGCTCCGCCCAGCTTCCAACACACTTCGGATGGCTGCAGAGACTCTGGCTGGTACTGGGGATGGAAAAGTTAACCCTCACATTAGCTGGCAAGGGGTCTGATTTCCCAGAGTTGTGGCGACCCTTCCTGACCTTACTTATAACTGAGTTCCGAGAATTGGCATGTCCTCGATACCTCAGACTTCTTCGCCTTTCAGACACACAGCTCCCACAAGATGGTTCCTCGCGACACGGCACGCGACCACGTTGAATCCCAGAGTATTTCCCCCTTTTTCTAGTGGACGAGGGGGGGGGGTGGGGGGTGGGGGGAGGTAATGTTGGATCCGAGTTGTCTGTTTGTTTTCCCCGCTCCCCTCTTATTGTTTACTCCCACAGGCCCGCTCCGCTCATTTTACCTTGGTAATGCTACTATTTGCGACACTTGTTGTCTATATTGCACTGTTTCCATGGAGCTGGGGTCTTGTTCCTTCTCCTGCTTGAAAATTAATAAAAGATTTAAACCATAAAAGATAAAGGTTAAGGCACTGATCTGTAGTGGATTTGCCTACACGGAACCCATATAGCACCTCTGAGATAATTCGGTTGGAGTCTGCCCAGGCAGAGAGCACTGAGGGTTATCCCCCTCTCCCTTCTTAAAAATCCGGACAATGGTGGCGGTGGACCACGATGTGGGCATTACTGTTGTGACTACCACATTTAGGAACCTGACAAGAAGTGGTGCCCATACCGCTATGTTGTTACAATAGAGATCAAGGGGAATCCCATCCGGACCAGGGGCCTTATTCCGCAACAGTCCCTCAAATACCCAACCTGACCTCATCAAGAGTAAAGAGAATGGGTTCGGTTCTGTGGAGGGAAATTAGGTTCTGAGAAGGTGATTCACTATGACCATGATTATAGACTGCCTCAAAGTGGGCCTTTCATTGGTCGGGGGAAATGTTGTGACTTAACCCCTGTTTGTCCGGTTCTGAAAAACAAGGGCTATTGCTAACCTGCCAGAATCGAGTACAGTCCTTTTGCTCACATGCTTCTACTAAATCTTCCCAAGCTTGTTTTGCAGCAAGAGCTTCTGTCCCTTCTCAGCCCCCTGATACATGTTGCGGCAGGCCGCCACCCTGGATCTATCTCGCGGGGTCTGTTTCAAGGCCCTCTTGAGTTCTCTAAGAGCCCTGGAGCATTCTCTATCGAACCACCTCGGGAGTTCACGCGAGGAGTGACTACCGGGGTTGTTAGCAAGCCAACAACTGTTTTTGCAATAGCGGTAAATGCCTGGATGGTTTCTTCCCCATGGGCTAGCGGATCTAGACAGGTCAAGATCTCTTGCTGGCTTATTCTAAACAAAAATGTATTAAAAGCAGTAACGTCCAGCTCTGACCATCTTAGACGCCTCCCTTGCTCGATAGCAGAAATCATACCCATATCTATCCTACAGAGTGTAGGCTGGATCCCCGAGAGTTCCAAGGCCAGGGTCAAAGGGTAATGGTCACTATAAAAGGAAGATATAAACCGCCTCATGGAGAGAGACACAAAAATAAAGTCAATAAATGTTGCGCAGCCTCTTCCTTTATAGGTCGGAGGCACAGGGGCATCACGGGAGTTACCGAGCCGGTCCAATGTGTTTGTTAGGCCATGTGCATTTATGAGGGCATTCAGATTCCACCCTTCCACAGTGTGTTCCAAGTGCAATCCTTCATTGATCATGCAAGTGGACCAATCACGATAAGTCACAACTAAGTTGGGACAAAGGTGACAAATAAAATCTCCCACTAGGATTGGTTGGCCCTGCAACACACCTTCCCCCTGAATTTAGCTCAAGGCGCCTTCTTAATTCTACAAGGCTAGATGGCCCCTGGCGCTGCTCTCTAGAGTTATAAAAAATAATTAAAGTGAACCGTTACAATTTACTCAATAACGTAAAACCTTGTACAACTTTAGAATCCCACATCAAGGGCTTCATTGTGCCCTGAATCGTAAGATCTATAAACCACCCCTAGCTCTGCCTGTTCTCGAGCCCACTGCCGGGCAAAAAAACGTTTTATAACCCTCAAGAAAAAAAGTATTTTCGGTCTCCCAAGTTTCCTGAATACTAATTATGTGGAAGTGTTTAATGGATTGGAGCCACCTCCCATAGGTGAATTTTGCTGCTAGTACTGCCACATTCCATGAAATAATATTTAAATTAGCCCCCCTAACCTGGGTCTGAGTAGATGGAGGGACAATGGAAGCCATCCCTGGGCTCATAGTCCCCGGTATACGCAGGCATTTGTGACTGGGCCTATATTTTATCCGGGAATTATCACACTATTGTCAGGCCACTTAACGGGTATGTCACTGACTTTACTTATGCCCCTAGACTCTTGCTGTCAATCTAAATCATTGAGGTCCCTAAGGGGAACAAAAGGGTTAAATGAAGTTGGAATCCCCCCACGAGGGGGGGAGCCCACCTCCTGAAATGCAGAACAGTGGATAGGTGTACGGTTGTGAGGGGACCTGTATTAGAAACCCAGTGGAAGCGGCTTTATCCAGATTCACAAGGAAAAAATTGGGAGGTGTGGCATAAATACTGCGGGCCAGTCCTGAGAATCTCAACGTGACTATCACACTGTCACCTTCAAATGTTTTCCTGGACCGCCCAATCCAGGAAACCCGCCTAGCCATCAGGATATGCCTGTAGTCTGCCACATTGAACCTGGCATATTTACTTAACCAGTGGGTTACTTTATTAATCAATTGGTCGGTGGTCTCGTCCCTTAAAGAACTAAGGCCAGGTACCCCTACCATAACCACAGTGTTGGGGCAGCTGGCTGGAGGAAGGTCAATTACTGGTAGCCCAGGGCTATTTGCAGTAAATAAACTGATTATGCTTGCATCCCGATGAGGCTTGGGTGGACACTGATTAAGCTCTGAGGCCCCTTGACAAACATTTGTCGGTCGTAAGTGGATAACCAAAGGATCGGGGCCACGTGTCGTGGCCCCAGATACACTGGGAGTAACAGTGGGAAACTGGGTGTTGGCTTAAATGCCTGTCAGGGGGTTATCTGATTGGGCTGTCTGTAGCTGTGGGGTAGCCATCTGGGCTACCTGGTTAAGGGAGTCCAACGCTTTTTCAACACTACCAAGTGTAACTCTGGTTTCTAACATGACTTTAGTGACTTCACTACAAAAATTGGTTAATAGGCCAGTCAATGCATCCACATTTTTTTGTTTTAAAGGAACCCAAAAATCTTTAAAACCCTTCAAATCCTTCAAATCGGCGTTAGCGGAGCCCGCCCCCTTATTCAAAGTCTTCACAGGCTCAGATTTCTTATTAACTCGCCTCAGCCTCTTTGATGCTGGAGGGACACTGTTGTGGTCTGCTTTTCATCCTTGTGACCTACCCTCCTCTTCCTTTTCCTTGTGACCTGTCTTCTCCCTTCCTCCCTGTTGCTGGGCTGCGTCCCCGCATTCCATGTGTCACTGCGTGACAACAGAATGGTCTCTGTGTTGAGCCTTCTGTGGTTTGACAGTTGAAGCTTGGCTGCTGCCTGGGCTGGTGGTCTTATATATATGCTGTACCCAATAAAGCTCCCTAAAACTTCCAGTGTGCCCCTTGGACTTCTTTACACTGGCGACGCAGTTGTTCCTGCAAGGGGACAGGACCTGATGACCACCAGTCTCCCCATCGAACCCATTTACCATACCAGGAGCCTACATGGACCTACGTGGACCAAACTAAGAAGAGTCTACATTTTATTTGACTCAGGTACTGTTCATTCTTGGAGTTTTCAAGCCTGGGACTGACTCCGTGTTGTGGAAGTAATTCCAGTAGTGATTTCAAGCATCGGGATAGCACGAGAGGCGTGTGGTTTGGAGTGCTGCAGTTACTGCTGTCATATTGCGCCCATGCTCTAGTACCGACTCTGTGTTTGAAGAGCAAGTGTGCTTTGGAGTTTGTGGTGGACCGCTGCTGTTGCTTGCGCTCATGATTGGAGGAGACTAGTGTTTTGTTTTCGGCCTCGGAGGCTGATCGCTACTGTTGCCTGCGCCCATTTGCTTGGGGGTGCTAAAGACCTGGGGAACTAGCGGGTTCCCTGTCTCAACGAGGAGACGTCTGTTGTACTGTGTGCAGCGAGTGAGGAAAAACGTGTGGAGTACAAGAACAGATCAACAACTGCCACTGTTGCTGTGGTGTGGTGCGCCGTCGTTGAGGAGCACAGGAAGAGTCTGTTAACTGCCACATTGTTCCACGGAAATAAAAACAGCCCTCTCGCGCACATTGAAGTCGCTACCTCACTTGGCCAAGGTTGGAGTTTCGTGGGAGCTCCATTCTCCTGCTTGTGTGTCGCACTGCTCGCACTACGTTATATCTACGTGCTGGGAGCCACCCGGCGTGACGCAAGCGACGTGCCGCCATTTTGCGGTTGGCACTTAGACATCGCGATTCTTTTTGCCAATCGCGTTTCTTCCGTTTTTTTCCTGCTGGAAGAAAACTAACTGGTGCAAATTTAGACTTTGAGGAGCGCGTCAGTGACGCGCACACTTATGTTTCGGCTCACCATTGATGGCAACTCGCCTAAATTGGAAATATTTTTTTTTTTTAAAAAAAGGTTTGGAAGCGTGTCAGTGACACTTATTGGTATGTACTAATATGATGTAAATTTCATCGCATTTTTTTTTTCTCTCCTTATTTCTCCTGGCGTGTCAGTGATGCAGTTGATACTCCGTGGCCCTTTTACTTGTTATCCATGTTAATGTACCATAGATGTGACATTTATTTTTAGAGCGCATCAGTGATGCGCACACTACCTTCACAAAACTCTTACGTACTTTGGAAATCTCTTTTGGACAATCGTATTTACAGTTTCACTTACTGTGTTATAATTACTGGGGCCAGTTGTTGTTTAATAGTTATGCATTACTAGCCATTACTCATCCTTTATTTTTTTTCCTCTTGGGTTCTCTTCTCTTTTCTCTATCTCTACCTTTAAGATGGCTTCCTCTAGTATGTCTCAACCGCCGCAATTCCTGTCTGATGTAGGTGACCCCATTTTGCCGTGGAAGAGATGGAAGCCATTATTTGATTCTTATCTACTAGCTATTGGGGAGAGAAGTTTTCAGCTTTAAGGAAACAAGCCACTTTATTGCACAATTTGGGAGTAGAAGGTAGACATGTTTACGACAGCCTAGATGAGATTGTTTTGGGACGTGGAGAAGGCGAGCCTGACAATGTGTATGACATGTCCGTTATGATGCTTGAAAAGCATTTTGGCTCAAAGATTAACGTAGTTTTAGAACGTCATAAATTCTTTTCAAGAGTCCAAGGGAAGCAAGAAAAAATTGGTAGCTATGTAGCCACTTTGAAAACGTTAGCTCGCACTTGTGAGTTTGAACAACTTGCTGACTCTCTTATTAGAGATCAAATTGTGAGGTGCACCAATGATGGGAAAGTTCAACAAAAACTTCTCACCAAGAATCCAGACCTCAAAGAAACCCTTTTAATAGTCGAAGGAATGGAAAATACAAATATGTGGGTACGTGAAATGAGAGTGGAGAAGAGTGGTGATATATCTGTGGAAGGAAAAGCCATTCATGAAGTTAAGAAAGATGATTCAAGAGAGATGATTCCAAGGGGGTGGTGTCTAAGGGGAGTTACATTGAGAAAGATAGGAAAATGCAGAAATGGAACATACTGTTGCCAAGTACAGATCTGATCCGGAACAGTCTGGGTTCAAGAACAACAAGAGTGGATTCAAGTGTTTTAGGTGCGGAAGTGAGAGCCACTTGCCGAACAGTTCTAATTGTTTTGCAAAATCAGTTATTTGCAACAAGTGTGGGAAGAGGGGTCATTACGCACGTGTGTGTCGGGGTAGTAAGTATCAAACAGTACGCTTTGTGGAGCAAGAGAAAAAGTTTATGTTCAGAGTGAGAGAGGATGGGGTTGTAGATGGTGATAAACTTGACATGCCTGAGTGCGAAGTGTTCATTGGTGGTGAACAATTTACTGTGTTGGCTGACTCAGGTTCACCATACACCATGGTAGGTGACGCCAATTGGGACACTGTTTTTGGTCTTGACAAGATTGAATTGTCTCCCCCAGACATAAACCCTGTAGGTTACGGTGGCGTGAAAATTGATGTTTTGGGTTTTGTAGTCAGGAAAATCCAGTTTAAAGACAGGGAAACTGTGGGGAAAGTTTATGTAGCAAAAGAGGTGACAACCTTCTGGGATGGAGACACCAGAGAGATATGGGAATTACCCTAAATCCCAATTCGCCTGAGAAGGTGTTACTCTTGTCTTATGGTTCACCATCAGATGATGTATGTTCACAATTTCCCAAAGTTTTCAGTGACAATTTGGGTCTACTCAAAAACTTTGAACATAAAATTGTCCTTAAACAGAACGCCCAACCATTTGTCAGCAAGGTAAGGAAAGTTCCTCACCTGTTGATGGAACCTTTAGATCGAGAGCTCAAGAAGTTGTTGACTACTGGTGTCATCGAAGAGATTGAATGCTCCGAATGGTTGGCCCCCATTGTTTTGGCATCCAAGGATGGGGGAAAGGGATTCGCATGTGTGTGGACTTACGCGGATTGAACAAGCATATTTGGGTTGACAGACAACCTTTGCCGAATATCTCTGAGACCCTTGCCCTGATCAAAGATGCCAAATGTTTCAGTGTGATGGATTTGTCCTCTGCCTATCATCAAGTCCTACTCCATCCTAACTCCCGACATTTGACATCATTTGTGACGCCCCTGGGGGCTTTCAGGTTCATTCGTTTGCCCTTTGGCCTGGCTTCCGCTGCGGCCTGTTTCCAGAGGGTCATGAATAAGGTGCTGGAGGGTTTGTCTAAGGTCCTCATTTTCCAAGATGATATTCTGGTATACGGGAGGGACCAACAAGAACATGATAAGGGTTTGTGCAGGGTTTTACAACGACTTCAAGATGCTGGTCTGGTCATTAAGAAGGAAAAATGTAAGTTTCGAGTGTCTTCTGTGAACTACCTTGGGCATACTATCTCTGGTGAAGGGATTAGCCCCAAATTGGATCTTGCAGAGAGTATTGTGAAAGCTCCGGTGCCCGTTAACAAAGACCAAGTCCGATCATTCCTGGGTTTGGCTGAATTTTGTTCAAAGTTTGTTCCAAACTTTGCCTGTGTTTCTCCCCTCTCAGGATGCTACTCAAAAAGGGTGTCCAATTCTCATGGTCTGATGACTGCTCCTCTGCTTTTAATGCAATCAAAGGTGTAATTGGTCGCATGCCCACTTTGGGGCATTTTGATGCTTGCAAAAAACCATTTTGTGCACTGATGCCAGCATGCTTGGTTTGGGGGCGGTTTTATCGCAGGTTGTGGATGGTGAGTCCAGAATCGTCGCTTTTGCCTCCCGCTCTCTCAGGGGTGCTGAGGAACGCTACTCGGTGATTGAGAGGGAGGCGTTGGCGGTTTTCTGGGCTATTCGCCATTTCAAGTTTTACCTTTGGGGTTTACCTGTGGTTGTTCGGACTGATCACCGTCCTCTGTGTCAAATTTTCACTTGCAGGGAGGTTGACAATATTTCTCCCAGAATCAAGCGGTGGATGGAAGGGTTATCTGAATTTAACTTTGTGGTTGAGTATGTCCCTGGACCTAAGAACGTGGTAGCAGATTGTCTTTCTAGGCTGCCTTTGAATCAATCGGGGGTGGAAGTGGAGAACTCTCTTGTCGGGTGGGTGCACGAATCTGCAGTTAATTCTAGTGAATGGTCCTCTGCTTCTCATAGTGACAGCGATTTAGAAATGGTAAAGGAATTTTCAATTAAGGGTTGGCCAGCAGACAAAGAAGTGCCTGAATCCTTGAAAGGTTTCATTAATATTAAGGACGAACTCTGTGTTTTTGATGAAAAGTTGCTGAGGGTGATCGTGTGATACCTCCTCATGATCTGAGGTGCAAGCTCATAAATTTAGCGCATGAGGGACATTTGGGAAGGAATTTGACGAAAGCCAGGGTTCGGGAGTGGTACTGGTGGCCTACAATGGATAGACAGATAGAGGAGGTTGTCAAGGACTGTTGGGAATGTGCCAACAGTGATAAAAGTAAAAAGACTTGTACTGCACCGCTCTCACCCGTGGAAGTTCCTTTGGAACCATGGTCCAAGTTGGGGTTGGACATTGCTGGACCTTTTGAATTGTTTGCTTATGATGAGCGCTATGTGTTGTTGTTGGTGGATTACACCTCCAAATGGGTAGTTACCAAATGTGTGCCTGTGGTGAACTCCAAGACTGTTATTGAGTTTCTCTCTGAGGAGTTTTCCAGGGAAGGTATTCCCAAACATCTCATCACCGATAACGGAGTTCAATTTGTCTCACAGGAGATGAATAAGTTCCTAAAAGAATTATCCATCACTCATTTCAAAACGGCTCTATACTCGCCACAAGCCAATGGTCTGGCGGAAAGCATGAATAAGTTGGTTAAGTGTTGTGCCCAGAGGGCTTTACAAGCTAAGTCTTCACTCAAGAAAATGCTCAGAGAAACTTGGTGGGCTCATCGCAACACTCCAAATTGTGTGACGTCTGTTTCTCCTTTTCTCCATTCTGAGGGGCAGAAAACCCCATGACAAATTGAGTCCTGCGTGGTTGAGGTTGGATGTGAGGGACACAGGAGTGGATGAGCAAGCTGCTGAAAAAGGAAACTCCACCAAGAAAGATACAAGAATAGGTTTGACCTCAAGAATTCTGCGCTTTTCAAGCATTGGAGTGTTGGGGATGAGGTATTAGTCAGAAATCCTGGGTTGTTGAAGAAAGGTTGTTCGCG
This sequence comes from Calotriton arnoldi, assembly GCA_963921515.1. Classification (NCBI taxonomy): domain Eukaryota; kingdom Metazoa; phylum Chordata; class Amphibia; order Caudata; family Salamandridae; genus Calotriton; species Calotriton arnoldi. Next base: position 367,403 of record CAWUFW010014386.1, on the reverse strand, counting down.
ATTCATGGGACCCTTCATCATCAAAGAAGTGAGGAAGAATGTTGTTGTTCTCAATTCTGGTGGTGTGTGGAGCATGTCCAGGTTAGTTAAATGGCACCCTGGTCCCAATGCTCGCGGGCGTGACAGAGGTTTCACTTCTCCAATAGAACCTGTAGGTTCTGCCGGCCTGCGTGACAATTTTGGGACCGCAAGAGCCGATGGAGTTTCCAACGAGCTTAATCGAGGAAGTTACAGGAGGTTGAGATTCAGACCGTCCTGGCATAAAGACTACGAAATGTTTTAAACCCATATTGTTGTAATGTTGTTCTGAAATCTATAACTCACTACTTCATGTTCATTATATGGAAGGGAGATGTGTTGTGGTCTGCTTTTCATCCTTGTGACCTACCCTCCTCTTCCTTTTCCTTGTGACCTGTCTTCTCCCTTCCTCCCTGTTGCTGGGCTGCGTCCCCGCATTCCATGTGTCACTGCGTGACAACAGAATGGTCTCTGTGTTGAGCCTTCTGTGGTTTGACAGTTGAAGCTTGGCTGCTGCCTGGGCTGGTGGTCTTATATATATGCTGTACCCAATAAAGCTCCCTAAAACTTCCAGTGTGCCCCTTGGACTTCTTTACAGACACTCAAAACTACATCTTGATTAGAGGCAATAGATGCCCTATTGCGACTAGTATGTCCTGGAGTATGCTTACTAGGTCCGGGGCTGGGGGCTTCTAGACCCTCCTGTACTAGATCTGAGGCTTCACCCGCTGATTTTTAGGAAAACAAGTTTGATGGCTCACCCATCATGGGGAGCGAAGCACCACCCGGGTCCAGAGAGAGTCGCCTTTCTGCCATATCTATTTCTTTCATAATGGTGCCCACTGCTTTAGCCAGAAAAGAGTCAATAGTCCCATGTTTTGAGCCGAGCGGGGAATTCGCAGGTGCCGCCTTCCTCTTCCCCGTGCTGTGGGAGCGCTGCGTGGCTGAAGAAGCGCCTCCAGGCGCCGGTGTGACAAACTCTCAGCAGCGACAGCGCAGGCAATGCTGGGGCGTGTAGTTCACCTCCTGCCCCCTCTGCAGAATAACAGCCTTTCTGCGCTGCAGGAGCCCTGCGCGGCTGAAGAAGTGCCTCCAGGCGCGGGTGTGACAAACTCTCAGCGGCTACAGACGCAGGCACTGCTGGGGCGTGTAGTTCACCTCCTGCCCCCTCTGCTGAATAACGGCCTCTTAAATTAAACACGACGCATTCCTGCCCTTTCGCTGTCACACAGCGCATCAAGCTGCACTGCACTGCGCTGCGTGATTGTTTGGTAAATATGCCACTGAATTTGTTTAATGCATCTTCCCTAATTATGATGGAACTCCTCGTATTCCTCTTTCAACCCTGGAAAGGGCCAGATTTTGACTTTAGCCAACAGCTGGCATGAATCCCTTTCTATGGTGGGAAAGGGAATGGATCACATCCTGATTTGGTGGGGTTGTGCAGCAAGGGGTTTCCACCGTGAAGGAAAATATATGTCCTGCAGAAAACAAAATGTGTGTTTGCACTGGGATCATAGTGCTCTTTGCGGAATTCTCTGGTTTGGAGAACTCCATACAGAGCGAATACAAGAATTTTTTAAAAACCAGCTGACCTTCTCAATAGCTCACTCGGAAACCTGCACTTGGTGTGGCTTTCCAGATGCACTTATAAAAATGTATGTAAATAGGAACACGTAGTATTTCTGTACACATAAATGCGTGGATGCAGGTTTGCTACTTTTTCATGACTAGGCTCCTATGTCAGTAAGTATTTTGAAAATCAAGCATTACCATTATATGGCCTTTGGTGAAGCCTACGTCAGAAAGTGTACACCCACAAATTTGCAAGTTTACAGCTATTTACATTCTTTCGCTTGACACATTACCACCCTAGATATGGGTTGAGATTTCCTCCTGTGGAACTTGGAAGCATGATTGAAATCCTTTTGAGGAGAGGTAATGAGGAGAGGATGCGAACAAAAATTGGTAGAACTGCTGCAGGGGTAGCGATTAATTTATAGGAAAAGATATGTTTGCAATGGAGGAAAAAAGTTAAAAGCCAAACAGTAAGCAAGTGAAACGGAACTTTGGTGGCGCGTGATGAATTAATACACTTGCATCTGCTACAGTTATGCATTTCATTTCATTTTTTTTTTTGCCTGGGAGAAACCTTAAATTCACAAACTTATTCCAGAACTGTTCTGGAGAAAGTTTGTATGTCAGCTTCTCAGGAGTTCTCCTATGACTCACTAACAATTAGAGAAGGATTTTTTGGGTGTTTTTCCTACCTATTTTCAACTTTGATATATGTTTTTACTCCTGCCCTTCAAAGGAGTAAATCTCGATCCATGGGAATGCACCTGCACATCTTAGTGCATGTTCACTGTACTTGTGTGGGTGCACACCTACTTAGGCAGACATCATGCTGATAAAACCCTATGAATTGCCCTCCCTTGAAGCAAATTATCTTACCAGCGACCTTCCACCGTTGTGATGTAAAAATAAGCAAATTGTTTATATGTGTAAATTCATGATTTTCAAATGTAAAATTTAAGATTACTCTCGAAAAGGCTGGTGTTTGTTCACTGAAGGTCAGCTTATGCTGTAAAATACCCTCACCCGCTGGTCATCACAAAGCGTGGCCATCAAGGGCCAATGATTTCCTCCTGAATCATGTATTTCTTCCTTGCCATGGAAACAGGAACAAATAGCAACTTTGAATCATGATTATGGTAATGTTATGTGTTTTGCTATTTTATTAGAACGTCCAGTGCCGAATGAAACATATCTTAGTAACGTGGAAGAACAACATTTTTCAAGCAGATACACTCGCATTGAGAGCTTGGTACCCAGCTAAGTCTGTCAAACATCAGAAAAGAACAGTAAAACGAATGAGACAAAGATATGTTTCACATTTCAAATTAACCTTTCTAGATTTATTAGGCACATCAATTACTTCTGCAAAGGAAAACGCTTTAATAATGAATCAAATGATGACTAACAAACAAAAGTCCATTAGCCAATCTTAGGCAGATCTAAATGTTAAACCCATAAGGAAAGTACAAAGGGAATTCTATTTCTGTTTTAATGAGACCCCAAACAGACGCAGGGCCTTGAGTATGAGTAGACACTGTAGGGTATCAATGTCGCATGCTGTGTATTGTCATCATAGACATCTATGCAGACAAGACAGATTCTTTTAATAGGGATATAACAAAATATTTTCACCACATAATCAAAGGAGCTCTTTCATTCCATATGCTATTGTAGAATTTAAAAATTCATGTTCAACCTCATTATTTTTCACTCTTTCTCATTTACCGCAGCCTCAACAATTGTGGAAGGTGTGCAATCAAAATATGAGTGCATTATATCTGGGACATTGAACTGACAGGCACTTCCATATTTTTAATATGCGAGCTTTGGTAGGAACATCGGATGTGACCTGTCTAACCATAGATTCCTGTTGGGGTAAGTATCTGTAATTATCTAGGCCATGGGTGCTCGCAAAAATGTTCCCAGGGGCCACAAAGTTTGATCTGTGGTGGGACCAAGGGACGCATTGATGCCAGCAGGGTCGCAGTCCGGGTGGAGGGGGAGGCAGGTAGGTGGGTATAGGGGAAGCGAAGCATATACTAGTGGCTGAAATACACAATGTGAAACCAGAACACCTGGGATTAATTCCGGCATCCACACTTTACCAAATTGTGTGATCCTAGGCAATTGTTTTATTTCACTTTTCCTCCTTTTTCTTCATTATCACATATAAGAGGAGCTTGAAATACAGGATTTTAGGATGTGCATTGTACAAATCATTTTCCTGTGTTTGATTTTAATAAACTAAAATGTTGTTCCTGTATAATAGGAACCTAGACCACCATAACAGTGCACATAACTGACTTGCCTCTTAGATCACTATTGACATTGTTGTCAGTGTAGGTGGAAAATAAATGCTTCTAAATTCATATTTGAAAGTAATCACTTTAAAAAATACTTCTCAATGCACTGATATCTGATGTACTATGGTGAAATGGTTCTGCATTTTAATGAAATACACATTGTTTGAATTTTGAGAGAAGTTATCATATTTTTACACTTTTGCTGCAAGATGGCTTTGAAAATGAAGGCTAAATTTAAATGGTGCTGGACACCCTAGTTACTGTCTTCCTTTAACTTCAATTAACCTTTAAATCTAGGCTTCCCTGTTTATTTAACAACTTTTTAATGTTAGTGCTGAGTCAAGTGAACAACAGCCTAGTGCTGCTGTTGATCAGGGGGCTGCATGTAAAGGTCAGGAGGGCTGCATGCAGCCCCCGGCCGTACTTTGAGTATCACAGATGTAGGCCTTTTACTCTAGTATATTTTGTGATTGCTGTAAAGGGCATGGTACCTCTCTTTGGGGTGGTAAACACCCAGTGGTGTAATATATTGAAGTGCTTTTTAGCCATGTGCAGCCGTAGGATTATCCCACATTGATTTCTATCATATACACAACTCGAGGAATTTGACTGATGGCCCAATTCACGAAGATGTTGGGTGTTACTGGAATTTAATGAAATAATTCCTATGAGAAATTGGGTTGTTGTTTGCGGGGGGGTGTGAACCCTCTTCAAGGAACAGACACAATTCCCATCAGGGTGAACCAATAAAGTCTCTAAATTAACCACTGGTAGCTTGGCACAAAAGCAGTCAGGCTTAACTTAGAGGCAATGTGCAAAGTGTTTATTCAGCACACAAACAGCAATAAAGTGAAAGCACAACACAAGAAAAATCCCAAACTAATTTAGAACAATGTAGTAAATTTTAATAAATTATTTGATGCCAAAAATCCAATTAGTAGAACCAGAGATATGCAATTTTAAAGGTTCAGGTAAAAATAGTGCTTAAAAGCAAAAAGTGCCAACTGAGGTTATCTGGGCACACCAGACTGGGACAAAGTCAAAAGTTCAGGCTGACCGCAATGGAGCGCAGGCTGGATCCAGGGACCAAGTTAGTCCTGTTGAAAAATGTCCCTTAAATCCTAGCTACAGAGCGTTGTACCACTCTGCATCTCTGCCAAGAAGCGATGTGAGGTACACATCGATAATGCATCGTGCAGCGGCAGTTCCGATGAGCTGCAAGGGGTGTGGTGTGAGTTTGCATTGAGGCTGCATCACGCTGTGTCAGTTCCATTGAGGGGCTGCGAGATCCACGTCAAGGATGCGCCATGCAGCAGTGGTTCTACTGAGCTATGCAGCTGCGATGCAGTCTTGCCTCGACGCTGCACCTTGCTGTCTGTCCGATGAGGTGCTGCGAAGAGCTGCGTTGGGTTTTTGTTACGCTGCGTCGGTTCTGATGAGATTATGGCTGGCCTGACAGAGCACCTTTAGCCCCACTTCCAAGGGTCAAGGACTGGTGTGGCACCACTTGGAGGCTAGGACTCACACCAGGCAGAGTCCAGGTGCTTGGTTCAAGATGGTTGGAGCCTTTTCTGCTCCTGAGGCTCTGATCAGGAGGACAGTTAACTAACCCTTGGAGTCACTCTGGTGGTACTGGGTTCAAAGTGTAGGTCCAATCCTTCTCACTCAGACAGCGAGACAGCAGAACAGCAGAGTAACAGGGCATCAGAGCAGTCGTTTTTGCAGCAGATGAGCAGGGAAGTCCTTCTTCTGAGTCTCCCACAGGCCAAAATGTGTACTGAAGAATGGGTATGAGGGTTACTTTTTCTTATATCTGGTGCCTTATTTGAAGTAGAAGAAATTTCTAGAATCCATGCCCTGGTTCCAATCTGGCTACAGACACAGTAACCTTGTGTGAAGGCTTTTGTGTATGAGCAGGGCACAGCCAATGGAATTGCAAGTGGGGCTGTGCCCAGCTCCATCCCCTATCCTGCCTGAGATGGCCCATCCAGGCACACCTAATCCCTCTATTGTGTGGCTGTCTGGGATGAACATATAAAGGCCAGCTGCCACTTACATCTAGTTATGTGACCCAGGAACAGGGTCCAGGCACCAAATAGGGCAGGAAAATGGCAACTTTGTTAAAGTGGCATTTTCAAAATTGGGACTTAAAATCTGACTTTACCATTAAAGAGGGTTTTAAATTACAATTTCTCAGATAGCAAACATGACTTTCCTATCTGCGCCCAATCAAAGTTAGCACTTACTAAATGCAATAAGTTAACCAAATGTTATACTATGGGAGCAGTACTCCCTTGTAGAGTGGTATACCATATACCAAAGTCCTGTAAATCAAATGCTATCAGTGGGCCTGCAACATTTATTGTCCAACCCACTTAAGTAGCACTCTAAATCATTTCCCAGGCCTGGCACTGCAGCCTGAATGCAGCTTTAAACTGGCATGTCAACTTGGCATTTAAACCCCCTTGCCAAGGCTTAAACACCACTAAGGTAGGCCCTAGGTAGCCCATGGGGCAGGATGCTGTGTAATTAGAAAGTTGGACATGTACTTTCAAGTTTTACATGTCCTGGTAGTCATAAACTCCCAAATCCGTTTTTCAATACTGTGAGGTCTATCCCTCCCAGAGGATAACACTGGGTATTTCTTGTTACATTTAATAAGCTGTCATTTCTAATTGGGGCAGGTAGCTATGTCATGTTTGGTACATATGAAATTGCAATTATAAACCCTTTTTAATGGTAAAGTTGGATTTTTCATTAACATCTTTTAAATTCCACTTTTAGAAAGTTGCCATTTTCCTGCCCTTAGCCTTTTGTTCCTGCAGCCTGTCTTGGGTCACATGACTGCTGGGATTAGGTACGCCTCAATGGGGTGTCTGCTGGCAGGATGGAGGGGTTGAGCTGAGCACAGCCCCACTTACAACATGCACTTCAAAGAACCTTTCCAAAAGCTTCATCCACCTTCCAAAAGAAGGGCAGTAGGATATAAAAAAAGGACCGTCAGACCCACTCTTCAGCTCACTACTGGACCAGCAGATAGACTCTCAGAGGACTGCCTGCTGCTGTGACCTGCTGTACTCTCTGTCAGAAAGCTGCTGTACCTAGAAAATCACCCATTTGATCCCTCCACAGAAACCCTTTGTACCTTGGATGTTGAGTCACTGTATTCAAACATCCCCCAAATTGACTCACTACTAGTAACTGAACAAACTCTCAATACACGTCCCCAGCCCCGCTCAGTTCTCACCATCTTCATACTGCAGCTACTCGAAATATGCCTCACCAGGAATTTCTTCCTGTTTGATAATCAATATTATCAACAAACTAAGGGTACCTCAATGGGGGCCGTTTTTGCTCCCAATCTGGCTATATTGTACATGGACTCCCTAGAGACTAGATCCATTTTGTCCGCATAGAATCCATTCCACACCGCCATTGTTATTTGGCGAAGATACATTGACGACATTTTTATGATCTGGCGAGACAGGGAAACTCTTCTAGACCAGTTTCTTCATTGGCTTAACAATAACTGTTGTGGGCTTAACTTTACACTCTCACACAGTAAGACCAAAATCCCTTTTCTAGATCTCAACATCCAACATAAGGAAGGAATACTAATAACAAGTCTCTTCAGGAAACCAACCGAGCACAACACGCTCTTAAGGTATGACTGTAACCACCCACACGCCCTGAGAGACTCACTGCCATATTCTCAATTCCTCCGTATCAGACGGAATTGTACATTGAAAGACGATTACTTCCTTGAAGCTAAAGTCCTCAGCAAAAAACTAACAGCTAGAGGATACCCACGCAGGCTTGTGCGTAATGCCCTGAAAAGAGCCTGGTACTGCCCTAGAGACTGTCTCTTGGAACCTAAGATTAAACGGTCCCAAAGCCGCATAGTGTGTGTCACCACTTTCTCCCCTGCCTCGCATAACATACGCAAGAGCATTCTGAGACATTGGGGTGTTATTAATGCGGGCATATTGAACCTTGAACGTCCTTTGTTTGCTTTTAAAAAAAACAAAAATATAAAGGACCACCTTGTCAGAGCAGCCCTACCGAGCCCCACACGCATAGGTACACTCCATGACCATTGGGGCACAATACAACTCACAGGACATGCCAAATGTGGGAATTGTAATACTTGTAAATTTACTATAGAATGCAAAGAATTTGTGTTTAGTAAAATTAAAATTGCATTGAAGGAGTTTTCTAACTGCAATACCCACAATGTAATATATGCAATACTCTGTCCATGTAACAAGATTTACATCGGTCAAACGACACAAAAGGCACGCATAAGGATTTATCAGCATCGGAGTAGACTACGTTGTAATACACCAAACGCTCCTCTGGTTGAACATTTCCAAGCCTTGGGGCACACTGAAGATGACATACGCTGGACAATCATAAGTGTGATCAAGCCACCACCTCGAGGAGCTGACCTGTCACAACTCCTGAATAAGGAGGAACTTAAGTGGATCCTACGTACTGGCAGCATTCACACAGGCTTGAATCCCTGGAGGATTGGACAAAACTTATCTGACTGGACTAATCGCCTTAAGCACAGTTACCATGGCCTCATAACTCAAGTGCTTATTACACAGATGTATTGCCATACCTATCCTCTGAACTATATATATATACCTGCGGTATATGTACTACCCATATGTTTTTATGCCACCTTTTCATTTGTCCACATGAAATGCATAACGTATTTACAATGTACTTCTCATTTCTCTTCACCACTCTATGATGGTCACCGCCCTTGTACTCACGGTAGTAGGTCTTTCATGTAACTAGTCAGCATGACTTCATTCCCTCCATTGAATACCAGGTAGCCACTTATTGCACCAGCAGCACAGCGTAACTCTCACCTACTCAACCTTCTTTTCACCACTTTAAGATGGCCGCTTCTCGTGCACTTGCGTCTTTACGTCACATGACCGTGACTATTAAGCCCGAGGCCCCGCCCCCAGCGCCACAACTTTCCCCCGTGAGCATCAGGAAGCATCGCGCACTATCAGCAGCTGATACTCGGTAAGTGCATCCCCTTCGCGCTCAGGCTCCCATGTAACACGGCCCCTGGAAATGCCTCATTCTTATTTCTCCAGTTTTTTGATTAGCCATTATCCCTGGGCCCCGGACTCATGAGACCACTCCCGCAGCTCACCACTTGCAAGCAACTCCGTCCACAACGCCCTAAAGACCGCCGAGCGGCTCTCCACCTCATTCATCAATTACAGGCAAGATACAGCACCACGAGTGGGTAAGCTCCCCTCCGCTCCCTTTTCCACTTGCAGAGAGCCACACTCTTTCCTCCATTAATCTGGTTGACCTCCACACACAGGTCCATCGACTTCTGCGCGAAGCCTGCATTGCCACTTCACCCGCCGCTGGCCCTGGCTCTAAACGCTGTAGAAACCGCCGAGCGGCTCCCAACCATGTCCGTCGTTCACTTTCTTGATATAGCTTCATGAGTGGGTAAGCTCCCTTCCGCTCCTGTTTCCACTTTTAGAGAGCCACATCCTTCCCTCCACTAATCTGTTTTATCTTAATACACAGGTCCATTGTGTCCCAAACTTTGAGCGAAGCCTGCATTTCTACTTCCCTCGCCTCTGGCCCAACCGCCAGTTCGTGCTCGCCGTTGTCACATTAGGTATTCCGGCCTTTTGCTAATCTCTCACTATTCTTGCTTCACCACTTTTCTTAAAATCGCTGCACTTCAGAGAGTGTGCCTTCACTGATTACCCATTGATAGTGTTGAAATATTCCCTCACTACCTTGATCTATGCGCTCAGACTATTCTAGTATGGTTTGTCTTTTAAATACCACCACCACTTCCGCCTCACATTGTTTTTAAAGGCCACCACCTCATTGCGTATAGTCCTTGCTGTCTGACCTATCTGCGTAAACGGTATTCGGCCCTTCCTTAGTCCCACTGATAAGACCTTAAATATAAACCTTCATGAGTACTACTATTAAGGATCTAATGACTACGGCCCATGCTAATTCTTCTATCTTGTTTTCTCCCCCTTGTCTTTTCCTACTTTCGTTATTTTTCCTTCCTCTTGTCGCTATTTAATTACCACTGGCATATGTTTACAGGCATCATATCTATAATGTCCCGATGATGATCCTATATTTTTCTGTAAAGGATCGAAACGTCGTCGACTTGTTGTCCACCTTATACACTTTAACATTTAAGACAAAGTATGTGTAAAGGTGCCCTTTCTTTAATTTGTTTGTGATATTATGATTACTCTATACAAACAACTTCACGCTGCTGTCATAAGGCTTCTGCACATACAGAGCTATGCACAGGATAATAGGACCTCGGAATATAGTGGTGAGCCAACCATAGACCTTAGCACCCAAAACCCCAACCCAACTAGCCTTAGCGTCCCATTAGCACTAATGTACCAATGATTAGACAACCCAGAACACGGTATCTCTCTCTCACTCAGGACTCGCAGAGGCAAGAACACTCTTTCGTCACACCCGTACCTGTCCACAACATGCGTAATAAGAGACACTGTATAGTTCAAAATGTTTATTTCAACTTACGTGCTCTAAGATACAGTACACGTGTCAGTACTACTAGCATAATACATATGAATAATATAATCAGCATAGTTACTACTCCATAGAATACGAACGGGAAAGCATCTCATAAAGCAGTGGATATATGTCTAACTAACATTACCACCCTCCCCGTGCTGGAAGCCAGTTTATTATGAAAATAGAAGACCTCTGGGCTTTGACTAGCGAACCCCCATACCTCAGTCTCTAGATGCAAAACTACATCAGCAGATAATCACAGCTCTTCTCTCTGGAAAGGTCGTCTCCAAGTGTGTCTAGAGCGGGCGAACCGCATTATTAAAAGCACACTAATTTCTCCATGGCAGCTGTACATGGTGTTATGTCTAGGTGCGAGGGACGGGCCAAATCAGTAAGAACCAGGGACGTGTTATTCGACCTTGTAACTGTTGTTCAGACTGAGCCCAAAGGGAACAGGAGAAAAGGTGAGAAACAGAAAATGCAGACAGTTGTAAAATAACTTGGCAGGAGCAGAGGGCGACAGAACAACGGCTAAGAGTAACGTGCGCAAAAGTCATCATGGCAGCCAGGCCTGTGCCAACGTATCCAGGCAGGCCAGGAGGCCATGAGCCACAAGACACCCTCCCCTGGACAGTCCATCGGCCAAGACTAAAAACGAAGACAGAGTTCCAAACACCTGAGCAGAACATAGGCGTCCACAGTGGAAGGAGACAGTCAGCGAGGCAGTCCACGGACAGTGAACGTCAAATCAATCCAAAAACGTGGAAGTGCAGAAAAATGCTATACCGTCCAAGAGGACATCATTGGAATCGTCAAAAAACGTAGACGCCATCCAGTCCAACAGGTCAAAGCTGCAGGAATGTTCCTCAGAGGATGGAGCATCCAAAAGCAATGCGGGACAGCTTGCGTGATATTCAATATAACTTTGTTGTAGGAGATTCTGAGCAGCCGCCCAGATATCCCATTGTGCCAAAATCCCCAGTGCAGCCGCACGCATCATAAAGCCAGCAACGGAACAGTCCCGTTCATGGGCCTCTAAGGGACCCACCAACTGAACAAAATCCGGAACAGACAATGACGAATTGGAGAGGCAATAATCCATGGTCCATGTGAAAGGACAGCGGATGCAAGACATCACAGGTTGTACGCAAGTGAAATAAGCAAAGCGAAAAGAAAGGGTGTAGGACACACTGATAGTCGCCAAGGGCAGAACATCGAAGCCAACCAGAAGTCGCTCACGGAGCAGCTGGAGGCGTTCGGGATCGAGAAGGGCCCAGTGGTGAGCAGCCATTGCGCAGAAAGCAGACCAACAGCAAGACACCAGCCGCCAAAGCGAGGATTAAAGGAAACCACCAAAGACGCTAGAAAAAATAGAATGTATGAACGCTGGTATCACACCGAAAATAGTTTGGAAGGTGGACACCAGGCCAGACCCTACAATCTTAAAAAATGCACTAGACCCTCAGTGTTTGATGCGTTAAAAATACGATGAATTAACTCCCCGAAATGTTGGGGAGGTTGGTGTTCAAAGGGCCTGTATTTCACTGTGGGTACTCGCCACCTGGAGAACAAATGTCTCCCGGGCGGACGTGAGCGTAACCTCCTCGTTCAATAAAAGGGCCTTTATTCTGCTCAACTTATTGAAATCTGCCTCCATGGTAGGAATGGAAGGCCAAATAGAGTTATCAACGATGTCATGAGGGGGAGGAAAAAGCACATTCTTGCAGCAGACAACTCTGTGTGAGACCGTAACAATATACGGAATGCCGGCCTGTAGGCCACAACAGTCTTCGTTATTCAAAAGCAAATAGCTACCGTTAGTAAGCAAAGTAAAAGTAGAAGAAATAGCAGGAGCAGGAATACCCTTTAGCACACATGCAAGATTTGGAACTGAAACGCTACAAGCCCCGTGCAATTTAATATGTTTACAAATAAGCGAATGACCCACAGTTGAATCACAAGACTCCCCGTGAGAAACACTTCCTTGCCGTCTCTAAGGCATTTATACATGAAGGCAAGGACCAGAGTTCATGCAGGAAAGCACTACCCAAAGGCTGGAAACGGCCCACAGGATAATGTTTCCTGCACGAGCTAAATTCAAACAGGGAAAAAGGTAAAGCTATAACCCCATGAACTAGCCACACCGCAGAATCTAGTTCCGCTACAGAGAATGGTAAAGGATCCACTTTCTCGATATGTAACAAAGTGTAAGATGCATCTTTCATGGACATGAACTGCTGTTTTTCAGTCAAATTGAAAGGCAGAAAAAGGGCAGTGGTGTTCAAGAAATTCCAAGGAACTTTACCTAACTTAAGGGTTTGCAAAGTCCATGCAAACTGCATTACTGAACGCAATTGATTCTGACCATGATACAAAATAGAAACATCATCTTGTACTATATCAACAACAGAGGACACAATATTCTCTAATGTGTAAATGCGGGAAGACAGGGTATTAATGCTATTGTCAACAACAGCAAGCACCTTTTCCAAATTTGCTTGGTCTATTTCCGAAGACGGGAAGCAGCTTCCATTTGTGACAGCTTCCAGAGTTCATTATACGCTTCATAAATGAATCTCTTCGGTCGGGGACCACGAGGTCCCAAGATAAAGTCGGACAGATCAGTAGTGCCTGATAGGAGGGACAAATGTTGTTTAACAGAGTCTAGGGACGAATGGTGTAGCCATTGTTTACATAATTTACCAACGGAATACGTGGTAACAGTACGTGTTTCAGCAAATCTCGGATCAGGCTTGTCCTGTCTAAAGCCCGGAACTGTGCCATGGAAACGCAGTTGGCATGCATTCGATGATATGGGCCATGCCAACCAGGGTGACTGTACCAGTGCAGAAACGTTAAAAGAGTTGTTTTGAAACTGAGCTTGCAACGTCACAAGGGACATATTAAAACGCAAGCTATCATTGGGAGTACTCGACAAGGATGGGATGGCTGGCGCATTTAATTGTTTAGTGGTAGCCAACCCCAACACGTGGTTTGATAAATGGAAGCATTCAGAAACACAATTTGGGCCGGTATAAGACAAGCGCGGTGCAAAGCCTCGGTGCCTTGCACCTGCCATTGCTTCGAACCCCAGATTGATTTTAAATCCACTGTGTCTTTCCAATACTCATAACCACCCACCGCCAAGGCGCTCAAAAAGGAACCCGAATAAAGTAATTTGGTGTGGGTCAACATTATTTTTTGAGTCAATGGGGTTTTCAATTTAAAATAATAGGACCCAGGGTTCGATTGATTAAAATCAGTGAAATAGGTGAATTTATTTCGAAGAGTCTGGGAGCTACCTGGTATGGGGTTTGGGCAATGTTCCCATTGGGTGTAAGTAACAGGGCTGCGTAGTGCACTCGGTTTGTGGAGAAAATGGTTGCCCCAATGCTGGTAGCAATACAAATCGGCATAATTCGCAGAATTCATATACAAGTCCTCAGCATTAAAGGAAGCATAATATTTTAAATCAGCAAACAATGCTTCAACGGCATGCACATCCCAATCATCAGAATGAATATTACTTTTTACTACATCACCCATCGAGACTCGAAGGACATTAATAATTTCTGTCGGGCCATGGATTTGAAAGTTTACCGCATCCCATACGATGCCATCAGCAACTGGAAACGCTGAAATGTTCACAAATGTGTGGTCACGCTTCATGATGTGTGAAGAGGAATGTGGAGCCAAAGTTCCAGCAACACTGTTCACAGCAGAGCGTTCAGGTAAATAGTGACCATTGATGAGTAGAAAAAACACTGTGACAAAGCCAATGGACATAAACAAGAAAATCAAGAAAAGCACCATCCAGATGTATGTCCAAGGTGGAATCAAAAAATTATCTCTAAACCAGGATACAAAAGACTAAACTTGGACGGGACCGTCGATGAGTTGGAATCCGAGTCAAAGGAATAACGTGTCGGGCTCAGTGGCGTTGTTGGTTGGTGTGCCACCGACTCTGTGGCGGGATAGGTATACTCGTCCTCGTCGATGCAGGGGGAGACAGGGGTTCGAATATATTTTCAGGCAAATCAACCATCTCCATGGTAACATCAGTGACCGTTCGTGCAGGTGTGCCTCGAACACATGTCCGATAAATGGCAGGACAAGAGACCGCTGGTGTGACACTATTCAGGATCGGCCAGATGTTGTAGCTTGACATTTTCCACTGAGATGTATCTGTTTTCCTTGCGACCGGGAAGCGGTGGTAAGATGACTGTACGTTTTCCCTTCAAGCCCAGGACTGGAACCGGTGCACGAAAGAGGGGCCGAATTCTTTTTGTTCTCCACCTTCTCTCGTACCAGGTCGCCAATCTTCGGAAGCCAGCCGGCAACCGGAATCTGCAGAGCAGGGTCTGTGGCTGAAGGCAAATGTGCAATTGCAAGTTTGTCTCGGGCTTCTTGTAAGTCCTGTAACATGGTAGAATGGTTATCTACATCAAACTTGGCGGATTGCGCCGCCATGTCTAGACCACCAAGGTCAGGCACAAACATTCGTATGCCAAAGAGCATTTCGTAAGGGTCCGCCCACCCAGAGGTCTTCTAGGGAGATTATTATGTGCACGCTGAACGGTATACAAGTGGGCCAGCCAGTTCCTGCCAGTACCTATAACTCTAGCTGTCAAGGATTGCTTTAAGTCACGGTTCATTCGTTCAACGATAGAGTTGCCCTCAGGCCTATACGGAGACGAAAATTTCACCCGCACCCCCAAAGAACCCATTGCGTCCTTGTAAGCCTTAGAGGCAAACGCCGGACCTTGGTCAGAATGGAAGGTGCCGCATGCAAAAATTCCCACAAAGACACGCAAATCCCTGATGACATTTCGAGCGTCAGCACTCCGTTGTGGCCAGACCCAGATGAACCGTGTGCACGAGTCCACTGCCACTAAGATATATTTATAGGCAGTGTCCGAAGAAAATGGACCGCAGTGATCCAAGTAAACACACCCAAAGGGTCTGTTTGAAATTCCGAGCGAGGTCTGAGGTGGTCTTGTGACTGTGGAAGGCTTGATCTGTTGACAAACGTCACAGGAAAGCACATAAGTACGGGTATCTTTATATAAACCATGCCACCAGTAACGCTGCTGCAAAATGGAAATTGTCGCAGACACACCAGCATGTGCCGAAGCCATGCCTTCGTGTGCTGCCGTTATCAAGGAAAGTCTGCGGTCCGCGTTGGGGATCAACCGATCACCAACGTCAGGTATTGTTACATAAGGAGCCTGATCGGGACCTAACAGGTAAAAATATTTGGAAGGGAATCCCCTAGGGTACTTCGTTCCTTCCTTTGTTGCAGCAATAGCTGCCAAGATATCAGTGTCTATTTTAGACATGGATCTAGTAACTGCTGCTACTGAACACATGACTACTGCTGATCTGGCAGCTTCATCTGCCAGACTGTTACCAACAGCGTGTGCGCCCACCCGCTGATGGCCTAGGGTGTGAACCACCTGCGTGAGTGGCAGACGTCGTTGTAATTCTGCCACTCGAACCCAAAGCATTTTATGCTTGATTGTGTTGCCTTTAGCGTCTCTATAGTCGTTTTGCGACCAAAAGAACAGATTGTCATTGTATGATTGAACACAGTAGTAAGAATCGCACACAATAAAGTGGTCACATCAGGATTGACGAACTCAAGCGCAAGCACCAATGCTCACAACTCGGCCAATTGTGCTGTACTATCCCCGAGTGCCTGTGTGTGCACCACAGTGGATTTGAATTTTCCGTTCACAAACGTACCTGCAACAATAGCACATGCGGCTGAATAAGCATGCTTGGAACCCGTGGCCGGTTGTGCCGAACCATCGGTGTAGATCACACAGTCGTAATCCTCAAGCGGCACTAAGGACAGAGGAGGAGGATGAGCGAATTCATGCTGTAAGAACTCCTGAGTCTGAAGTGAAGAATCGAATATGAAAGTGACATCCGGAGGCGTCAACGAGGTTGCCCATTGTATCCAACGGGGTGCAACGCTTTAGAGTTCGGTACACTTGCTTTGGTCACTGCCTCTAGAGCAGGATATGGTGTTACCACCAGAATGCGTTTTCCCTGTGCCAGTGCGCGCTCCTTTAGAATCGCCATTTGCACTGCTGTCAGAACTTTTTCCACAGATGAAAACCGCATTTCTGCGGAGGTGTACAGATGTGACTTGTATGCGATGGGTACTGTATCACCTTCATTAAAGGTTAAGTACGTGAAACCCACTGCCCCTGGTATGATTCTAATCACCAAGTTTGTGTGGTTATCACGCGTCAAAAGAAATTTTGACTCAAGAAGGTCAGTCTGTAAAGACTGTAGGATGGAGGTATGCTCCGGAAGCCAACAAGACTTCGAAAAAGTAGGTTGTATCAAGGCATACAGTGGCTTGATACGCTGGGCGTATTCGGGGAATGTATGTACGCCCGAGTTCAAAACCCAGCAAGGACTGAAGTTTCTTCAGATTAGTAGGAGGGCACAGAAGTGCACATTTCTCTAGAAATGGGGGCTAAGCCCTTACCTTCATTGTTGAGCTCATAGCCCAAGAACAAAACGGTAAATTCAGCAATGTGAGATTTAGCAAAGTTAATTTTGTAACCTTGAACCGCCAATTCAAGAATAATGCGGTCTACTCGGGTCAGATGCGGAAACAATTCGTCATCTGTCAGATAAATGTCATCTACATACGAACATGCGTCTGGATCTATGCCGTCTAACAAAGAGACAACACGAGCGGCGAATACGCCTGGACTATTTTGTAGCCCATAGGAAGACGCCTGAATTTGAACATTTTACCACCGGAAGTAAAAGCGCACCATTGGCCACTCTCCGGGGCTAAGTTGTGCGTGTAGAATCCATTTGAAAGGTCAAGGGTCGTTTTGTATTTTTTACGAATAAGACTGTCTACAAGCGCAGAACTATGGGTGTTTTGCACCGCAAAGGTCCGACAATGAGAGTTCAAATGCCGGTAATCCAAAACTAAGCGGTACGATCCATCGGATTTAGAAACCGCGAAAAGGGGATTGTTCATAGGTGATACACAGGGTTCAATTACTCCCTGATATTCCAACTGAGTCAGAATTTCGGAAGCGGGGCCTTTGGCTTCACGTTTTATGGGATATTGGGGTTGTGGCTGCAGTAGTGACCGCAAAGGTATTTCATGGGGGGAGAATCTTCGTCCCAACCCACGTGATTGCGGAATAACGCAGGAGCCAGGGACACAGCCCACTCTGCTGCAAGAGCCTCCGCTTTGTCCTTTGGGACATGTCGAGAAAAGCTCGGAAGGATTACCTCCTCCCCTTTACGCGCAGCAAGAACGAATGGGGGTGGCCAATCCGCCTCTGCTAACAAAATGACATATGAAGAAGTCAGATTTTCCCAAAAAATACCTTTAATTACACGTTGTACATCACCTTCAATTTGGATTACAATATGAAATAGTCTGTCAGGGGGTGCCACTCTGGTGTATGCTGTTTCAACAGTAATGAATGTTTCAGTTGCTGTCGCCTCCATATGAGGACGTAGCGCCTCCCGCACTATGGTAACTTCCGCGGCACTGTCTAGGAGGGTTACTGCCCACGTCCAATTCAGGAGCCTCGTTCTCACCGTCTGTGGCATATTTCGCTGTTACAGCGGCAACTTTCTTCTTCTGAAATTGTGGTCGAAAACGTTGAGCGTCTTCCGCTTTTCCTCTGACTTGTTGTCGAGGTTGGTCTCGTCCCTGGGGAGCCTCTCGGTCCCTTCCTCTATCCTGGCGGTCTCCTCCACCGGCCTGTGATGAAGTCTGTGCCTGTGAAGAACGAGGAGAACGCGCATCAGGGATCTGAAACCTATCCGGTGACTTAATTCTCGCTCTATCGCGTAAATCATAAGTGCGCTCAGAAGAAACTGAAACCGGGGATGCGCATCTCGACCCCGGCTTCTTTTGTTGCTTACCCTGTTTTTCAGCCTCCAGCTCTTTTTAGTGAAGACTGGTTTCTCATCTTTCTCAGATTGAGATTTGGTTTGTTGCTGTTGTGGTTGCGATTGTGTTTGCTGTTTTGCAAAGGCTTGTTACCCAGGCTATTTCTACCAATAGTTTTGTAAGCCTGGGTAATAATTTTCGATAATTCGCGAGGCCTGTCCAATTCTGGGACCAGAGCCAAAGCGTTAGCTACTTGAAAGTTCACTGCATCGCCCTTGACATTCGCAAGGATCAGCTCAGCTACTACTTCAAACACTCCCACCAGTCTCATCCCTAATTCCACAGCCGCTTCAGGGACATGTTCATCCTGTACTTTTTTAATTACAGAGGGAGAACCGTCATGGAAGGAGTACCAAAACATTTAGAATATACTGCTGCGAATACCTTACCCCAGTTGTCACATGCTGTCAACTCGGGAATTAAGTCTTTTGGCAAACTAATCGTTAAAATACGATGTTTATCCACTGGGGTTGTATGTGGAAAAACTGCCTCCAACTGATCAAATTTTTCTGCAAGCCAATAAGGAAAATCATCCTTATTTTGTGGACGTTTGCCCATCACTGAATTCACCATGACAGGACTTATGGTCACTCCGCCTGCAGCAGCTGGTTGGCCGGCAACTCCAGGAGCGGCCCCATGGATGCTGCCTGTAACATATCGCACTAGAGCTCGATGCACCTGCACCAAGGCCGCATACATAGTGCATAGTTCCGCGGCTGGTATAGTCATATAACGCGGATGTGGGGTGTACCCGGCCAAAACAGGCCAAGTGGCCCCCTCAATTGATAAGGGGCCTAAACGAACCGTGGTAGTCGGTTGAGGGAGGGCGCCATTAAACCAAACACGGTGTTGCCAAGCCGTGAGCGGTACTTCAAGAGTAGTATACGGTCGATAGACAGCGGGAACGTCAGGGTGTTCATATGCATGGAACAGATTATCGTTCGCGTCCACTGCTGGAAAAGTGATCCAAGAGTAGAATACTTCAAAGTGGAAAGCCGGATCGGCTTGAACCACAAAGACTAAATCAACTCGTACCTGTCCACAACATGCGTAATAAGAGACACTGTATAGTTCAAAATGTTTATTTCAACTTACGTGCTCTAAGATACAGTACACGTGTCAGTACTACTAGCATAATACATATGAATAATATAATCAGCATAGTTACTACTCCATAGAATACGAACGGGGAAAGCATCTCATAAAGCAGTGGATATATGTCTAACTAACATTACCACCCTCCCCGTGCTGGAAGCCAGTTTATTATGAAAATAGAAGACCTCTGGGCTTTGACTAGCGAACCCCATACCTCAGTCTCTAGATGCAAAACTACATCAGCAGACAATCACAGCTCTTCTCTCTGGAAAGGTCGTCTCCAAGTGTGTCTAGAGCGGGCGAACCGCATTATTAAAAGCACACTAATTTCTCCATGGCAGCTGTACATGGTATTATGTCTAGGTGCGAGGGACGGGCCAAATCAGTAAGAACCAGGGACGTGTTATTCGACCTTGTAACTGTTGTTCAGACTGAGCCCAAAGGGAACAGGAGAAAAGGTGAGAAACAGAAAATGCAGACAGTTGTAAAATAACTTGGCAGGAGCAGAGGGCGACAGAACAACGGCTAAGAGTAACGTGCGCAAAAGTCATCATGGCAGCCAGGCCTGTGCCAACGTATCCAGGCAGGCCAGGAGGCCATGAGCCACAAGACACTGCCTGAGCCTTTTTGTTTCCTTTTTATGTTTCGTGAGTTCCAGGATGCAGGCTTGTGTCCCACTGTAAATACTTTTTGTGTCACTATTCGTATGTTTACCTTACACACTGCATATTAAATTCCCGTGTACGGCTGGATAACGGTTTATATATAGTACTGATTGGGTCTATATTCACTGTTCCCTTATACTCTTTCTTTGCTCCGGGACCATTGTCTCTTGTAATAGCTGAACTACCCAATGTCCCTGACCAATTTCAATTGGGTTCCCTTGTTTTTTGTAATGTACCTAGAAAGGCTGCTTGGCTGCCTAGAGACTGCCTTAAACCCTCATAGGCCAGCACTGCTGTTGAGTCCTACATCTTCACCTGCACCCATGACTACTCAAAGTGACGTTAAGTGCTAGTTTGTTGGCCTCCTGTTCAAAGCCACAGGAACAAAAATGCTCCCACCATCTTGAAATCGCACCCGGACCCCCAAGAGATGTCCCATCAGTTCGGGACCCTTGGTTGTGGTGCTAAATGTGCCCAGATGGCCAAATCCCAAAACTGAGGAGTTAAAAAAACTTTGGCTAAAAACAGCTCAGAGAACCAGAATGAGGTGCATCGCAGATCAGATTGATTTTGTGGCTTCTCCCGCTATGTTCTTCTCCGCAGCAGCAAATCCTTCTCAGCGGTCTTTTACCAACGGGGTATCAGACCTTGTGAACTGTCTTCAGCGAAAGCACTCTGCCTCGTGCCACTGGAGATTTTCAACTTACATTTTTACGACTATGTTGGAACGTAGAAATCTTCACCATGACTTTGACCCAAGGCCATCCAGCGCCAACGCTCCCTCTTCAGACACCTCCTGCAGCCTTGCCCAGCTGACCTTTACCTTCTCATACATTTTTTTACAGAATATCTTCTAAGTCTGAAGGTTGGCGCTGACCGGTCCCAATCCACTTCTTGTATCCGAACCATGCTCCATCGCGGTGCGCCATATTTTTCGACTTTGACCCAGTCTCGACCGACTAGATGTCCATGGTTGGCCATTAGTTTTTACTAAACATTTTAACAATTCATAACTCTGGTTCTACTGATTGGATTTTTTTCATTTTGGTGTCAAATAATTTATCAAAACTTACTCTACTTTTCTAAATTGGTTTGGGATTGTTCTTGTGTTGTGTCGTCACTTTATTAGTGTTTGCGTTCTGCATAAAAACTTTACACATTGCTTCAAAGTTAAGCCTGACTGCTTTTTGTGCCAAGCTATCCAGGGCTAGGCACAGGTTAGTTTAGTGGCTTTTTGTAGTTCACCCTGTCTGGGATTGTGGCTGTTACTTGACCAGGGCTCACACCCCAGTCAACCAACAACCCAAGTTCACACAACCACCCTAAGGCTCACAGGTCTAACAATTCGAAATCCCAATTCAGACACTCAGAATTCAAATAACTTTTCAACTGTACATTTCACTTACAACCGAACACAACCATAGACAATCAGTCACGTTTTCTAATGTTTTGCGATAGGGGTCAAAATGCAGTGCAACTAATGCAAACATTGTGAAAAACCCAGAAATCATAATTTTGGGGCTGTTCACACAAATGTCAAATTACTGTTTTCATCCTATTCGTGTACCTAACTTTAGTCCTGAAAAGAGTTGGATTACCCAGACAAATAAAATGGGAAAGTGCTCCAGCACCCTATATTAACTTGGAGACTAGGAAGGCTTTTCTTTTTGAAAATGTTTTCAATGTGGAGAAAAAGGATAAAAGTTGAAAATGTGTAAAGGAACATTTCTGTCATATTTAATCCTATGGCCTTTCAGCCCTGCACATGGTCTTGAGGATTTATTCTAGGGGACAAGAAATGTACCTGGAACTCTTCAAAAATGCATATATATTCAAGGTATATTGTTTAGGATGCATCCCTAAAAGTGAGAACATTTGTGCAGATTGTTCCCAGAAATCTTCAGTGCACAGCCGAAACCCAAATGCAAAGCTATTCTGTGCCATTGTATCCTATATAAATATAATATCTATAAAAAAGTTTAAAATAACACTTAAAGTGGCAAAGCAGGAGCTTTGTAGAAAAGATATATGTTTTGCTTATTTGCTGCTATCCTAGGGCCGCTGGGGGAATAAAGAGCAGCGGCCAGGCAGGGGCACTTGCAGGCAGGGGCACTTGCTGCTACTCAGTATGTGTGCTTCTGTTATCAGATACCGTTTTTTGACATTGTTGAAAGTGCACCTTTCTTCATTATTCTTTGGTTGAGCCTAGGGGTGGGCGAAATATTCCGTTCCGCCTACAGAATTAGCAGAATTTTGATGACGCCATGCTACTCTTGTAATGCAGAGTTTTGGCCAATTTCCGACAATCACCGTGTGGCGGAATTTTTACTTGTGCACGGCTCCAGAAAGGTAAGTTGGCAAGCGCGTGCGAGATTTGGCATAACCTAGCGCGATTTTCATTCGCTAGGACATCCGGCGAGATTTTTCTAATGCAGGCTGTCAGGGGCAGTCGCAACCCATTCATGGTCAGAAGACTGCAGCTCGAGTAGAAAATCTACTTGAGTGACAGCAAAATCAACTCAAGGAGCTGCATCATGTGGCATACTGTGTGGTGCAGTTCGTGGTGATTTTTCAGCGCTAAATCACAGCACGGCATACTTATTTCTGCCATTTGTGGAACTCTGCAGAATTCATGTGAGTCAAATTACGTGAGTTCCGCTCACCCCTGGTTGAGCCTTCCAGGGTGTGAGTTCTTAGTAACTACCCATCTTCCATAACCGGCATCACTGGTGGGGAGTCCAGCACAGCTTCCTGAGTTGCCAGCAGATGTGGATCATTGGTGAGGGCCATTGCGAAAACACAGAGGCAATGTAAAGCTTCAGCCAGTAGATGTGGATCATTGGTGAGGTCCATGGTGACAACACAGAAGCATTGTAAAACTTCAACCAGGGATGCAACAGATAGATGTGATAAATTTAATGTTGGCCCTGGTCTCATGTGTAGGCAAGAGGTGCTGTGCCCTGCACCACACAAAATGTTTTTCTCTAAGAAGGATAGTCCGGAAGGGTTGTGACGTCCATGCCTTGTTGTTGTGGTCTGCCATTTCTTAGCAGGAAAGGAGTAGATATGCATTTATCAGCCACTGTACTCACCTGACTACCGTCAAGGATATCACCCAGTAATATCCTAAATGGTCTCTGCCAACTTAAAATATCACATGAATGAAATAGAATACCTTATCTGTTGTAGTGGTGGCCGGTAATTCAAACAGAGGGGGGCCACACACTCACACATGCACGCACACTCACTCCCATGCGTTAACACATGAGCACACATTCACCCACTATTCACAAGCACATACACATGCACACATGTACACAACCATTCACAGCACGCAATCACAAATGCACATACATTCATACATATGCAAACAAAAACACGCATGAACCAAACATAAAAAATAACACTTCCCGAGCTACAGCGGTAATATCGGGTGGCAGGAGGGAAGCCGTGGTGGTTCCTGACAATGGGACTGCCACCTCCTCTCACTGGTTGAACTTTTATGGGTCAGCCAATGAGAGGAGGCAGCAGTCCCTTACTCGTCACAGAGTGGGATGGGGTCAGTGAGACTACTGACCCCACCCCACTCTGTGAGTAGCCTCACTGATGGACACTTAGCCCAGGGCACTTCATGGCCTAAAACTGAAGTGCCCAGGTCCGAGGCTATCAGGGACACCCCCTCATCATGAGGGGTAGGAGCACCAAGTATTTTGCCGGGCTGAAGAGATCACGCCCACAAGCTGTGACATCTTCAGACCGGCAAAGTTCATCTCGAGCAGCCAGGTGCTTGCGCATTTAGCACAAGTACAGTGCCTGCTAAGACAGACACTTTTCATGTCGGAGAAAATGGTAAAGATCATTATTAATTGAAGGACTGATGGCATTTGTTGGGTCTTGATGTTTTCATGAACCTGATCTCTGCCCAGCGACCCAAAGTGGATGGCATTTGTCTGGCAGACTTTGGAGAGTTAACTTACCTGGTGCATTTGAATTAGTCTCCAGATCCTGTTCAGCATTGTACCACAGTAGCCCCTCTGCCTATGTTAGGTAGGGCTCAGAATCCGCACATCTCACACCAGCCTCATTCCATGAGTTGAGAGGTAGAATATAGTCCCCGCCTTGGCACGTTCTAGGGCTGCCACAATACCTACTTCCCAGACTGTTGTTCTTTTTTTTGTTTTTGAATAATCACTCCAGATTATAGGCTTTTTCTCAGCCAAAATCAAGATGGCAAACTAAATATTGTTTTGGACAATGCTTCCCAAGCAAAGATGGCTGCTAAACTTCCTGTTCCACCTCTTCCTGTAGGAAGTCTTTATGGAAATTCATTATAAATCAGAACTGCATCTCAATAGTACTATTGTTTAATCTATTGTAACTTCTAGAGACCCATGTAAATTGACTTGATGCAAGGTCCATTGTCTTAGACCGAAAAGGACTGATACTGCAGATTAGGACTTATTTGTATTGCACAGGTCCAAGACACTTGGTACAGGAGTGTCCAGTAAGACCTCACAGATCTTCAGCAAATGCTAGTACCCAACCCTCTCTTAAGGAGATGAAGATAGGTATGAATCGCTCCCTTATCTTTGTACTTCTGAAAATTCAAGCAGGAGACTATTCATGTTGCAAGTAACCCTACATTTTTAAAAATGGCCAATCATTCATATGTTAGCTCTGTTGGATTAAAGAGCTTTTAGAATGTACATGGACTCAGATTGAGTTAAGAGTCAAAAGATTTCATCTCCTCTTCTAGATCACTTCTACAACAAGTTACCAGTATGAAGATTACTGTAGCAGTTTGCATCAGGTTCACAAATGAGTTATTATAATTTGACATCATCACATCTCCAAATTATGATATAATTATCAAACTTTCTTATTTGACAGGCACAATCCTTATATTATTTGGGTTATCTGTACCATGTCTCTGTCCTCACAGTTCTGCGAAGAACATTGCTATGCTTTAGGCAATTATTGATCACTAATGCAAAATTCTGGAGAAAATTTGACAATACCCTCATTGGAAACATTCCCGATTGTTAGCATGGGTGTGCAGATGTTTTCCAGAAGAAGTAAGTTATCACCTTACCTCCGTATAGGGAATTTAGCTGTGCAGTACCCATCTTGCCTGATGTAATTATGCCTTCTAGGTGAATCTACTCACTATCAGAGAAAGAGATTGAGGTACTAAAACAGTATATACAGGAGAATCTGCAAAATGGTCTTATTATTTGTTCCTTCTCCCCATTTGCCTTCCGTCTTTTTTGTGCCCAAAAATTCACAGTAAGACTTGCATTGATTACATAGGATTGAATAAGGTGACGTTTAAAGACTGTTATCTTATCTCTAACAAAATGCCTACTCACGTCTTTTCCTGCAGATAATATTTATACTACATTGGATCTGAGTGAGACTATCATCTTCTTCGAATCAAGTAGGGCAACAGGTAGAGACCCCCTTTTGGGACATTTTGAATACCATGTTATGCCCTTAGGGTTATGCAACTCTCCAGCAGTATTGCAAGATTCATAAATCATGTATTTTGTGATATCCTTCGTTAATATTTGTAAGGCAATGAGTTCTGGCCATCTAATCTGCCCAGATTTCTTGCTTTTTGATCACCCGTTTTTTGATCTTTTTACTGTGGGTGAGCCTCACAACCAGTGACTCTCCCACGGTAAACACACAGTAAATGGACTGCACATGTTTACTGCTGTTGTCCTCCTTTTGAGGTAAGGCCGCTGCAATGCAGACAGGTTAATGGACACATGGCTGGTTATACATGAACATGCGTGCACACGCATGTTCAAACATGTGAGAGCTGTGCGTGTGAAACTCCTGTTGTAACTGTGCGCACATATCCTGGCACAAAGGGGAGGCTGCAGGATTGGATATTGATCTGGGGTAGGGTTCATAAAGTTAGTGTATACTCATAGGGAAAGTCAGTGAGGTTTACTGTCTTGTCTGCCATGACACTCCATTATGCA
The DNA here is from genome assembly GCA_963921515.1 of Calotriton arnoldi. Classification (NCBI taxonomy): domain Eukaryota; kingdom Metazoa; phylum Chordata; class Amphibia; order Caudata; family Salamandridae; genus Calotriton; species Calotriton arnoldi. The sequence continues at coordinate 341,245 of CAWUFW010014386.1, read as the reverse complement.
CCTATAGGGAAGACTGCCTTGGAGTTACCAAGACTCGTCTTGTCTGCCGTGACACTCCATTATGCACCTAGAGGGAAGATTGCCTTAGAGTTACCAAGACTAACCTGAACTGTTCCAGGAGTCTGCAGGAGCGTAGCCGAGACCACAAATCCCCCTGAAGGCTGGCACCATGCACACCCCTCAGACAACTGTGTACAGGGAGCAGTGCCTAAGGAAAAGGGGGTTAGGAAAGAGAAAAAGAAGAGAGTCAACAGACTTCGTCTACAAATTAGGTGGGTGGTGTCTGACTTCCTTGGTCCCCAATCTCCAAGGCTGCACCTTCAGTGGAGTTGAGGATCCCTTCTGTTAAGAGGAAGCAGAGGAAAGGTTATACTCTCTAGTTATTACCCTGTCCCACCAGGTTCCACATGATCCCCATTTCCCAGTTGTCTACCTTGTGTCTATGAGGGATGGAGTGTTGCGGCTCCTAATAATTTCTTTTGTAGCAGTGGGTCAGTAAGTAGTGCAGCTGATAATCATGTACCCAAATGAGGGTCGGTTGTTTTATTATTCCCTAAAGACATAAGGAGTGAATTAGCCTCAGGGTTAGTTTTAAAATACCATACAAGTGTGTGTTCCCTTTTAATCAGGTACCTCTTTTGTGGGCTCTTCACTGCATCTTGTTAGTTCTTAAAATTCAGAGGGGAGCCTTACCTTCAGGGTTCTCCTAGTTGTTCTCTTCTGGCTTAATTGCTGTGGCCTTTACATTGGGAATGTATTTGGCTGCTCCTCTAACCTAAATATCTAAAAAAGAATTAGCATACCATCATCCAACAAGCCTTTTTTCAGTTGCTGCACTCTTTTTTCTGTCTAGCACAAGTGAGCGGTAATTTGCCTTACCATGCAAGTAATGACTGTCTTTTTTGTTTTCCTTGAAACTGATCGCCATGACCAGGAAATGATGACACTGGATGTCAGGACCGAAGGTAGATGCTACAACAGATATGATCCACAGGATCAGGTAAGTGTGTCAAGTCTTAAAAACAAACAAACAGGACCTTGAGACAGTCAGACTCGCTTCTTCGAAAGTCTGAAAGCAAAGCAGTTGGCACATGCAGGGGTGCGACTTTCATACAACACCTCACCCTTGATGGTAACTACTTCCCAAGGCCATGTGAGTAGGCAGGGTTTCTAGAGGCTGTGGGAAGGAGGTCAACATTAAAAGGGCAATGGCTGTAGGGAAGAGGCCAAAATTAAAAGAGAAATGACAGTGTGGGACCATGTAGGTTTGCACATCATGAGCAGGAGTATGGGGAGGTGGGAGGGTCAATAAAACTGAAAGAAGCAGTCAGACTGGATCTGGGATGACAGGGTACATAATCAGGCAGCACAAATAGCACAGGCAGAGTGAGACAAACCAAAAGTGCAGTTTCGCTTCCCTTTGGTCTACAGAACCCAGTGACATATCAAAATCAGGTGGAACTTGTATGCCAAACCCAAACCTGAGAGTTCCAAAAATATATCTGTGCAGTTTATGCGACTCCCAAGATTGTCATATTTCTCTGGCTCAGCTCAGGATCAGAGCCCAGGCCGTTTGTCACTCTGTTGTGCCAAGTTGAATACATTTCTCTCCAGCAGCAGGAGGAACAAAAGCTGCCCCACACAACGGGAGAAATTAATAGCGCTTCACTCACCTCCTGTGGGGAAGATGGATCTGCATCCATCAGTTAGCTGCCACTCCGTACCAGGGATGCACCACCCACAGGACACTGAACAAAGGAGGGACCTCAGATCTCTGGAACCAACCCAGGAGGGTACTCCTCTTTGAAGATTTAGTGGCAGTGATACCAGTGAGGGGCTAAGCTGAGGCCCCCAGAAGTTATGTGCCCAGTGATTTCTGGGTGTTGCTATTTTGAATTGTCCCAGCATACTGTCCAGGAGGGTTGAGATGGGGCAGAGAGGTGATGTGACACCCCAGGATAAGCCTGAGGTGCCTACCTTCTAGAACCCCACTTAAATGATCTTGCACAAGGGAGAGAGATCTCTCTTGCGTGTGCATTTTCACAGAACACTTGGACTGGGGATGGCAGCCATGGATAACTGAAAGGAGGAACCCCCTGATATCCAACTGGACTAAGGACTCTGACTACAGTTGCCCCCAGGATCAATTGAGCTCTCCCCAGGACCAGGGAAGCTGGTCCATTTACACCCCCTAAGAACTAGTTGGGGAAGAACTGGACTTCTGTACCATGGAGAAGATAACCATCACAGGAGAAAGAGGAGCAAGGCTGATGCAGGTAGCCAGTGGTACCAGTCCCTGCAAAGTTTGCCTCCTTAGAAGTCAGGAGGCCTAAGGAAAATGCCCGAGGTGGCTAGAGCTCACCAGCAGGAGCAAAATTCGCCCAAGTAGAAAAAAAGGGGCCAAAGATACGACCAGGAGAAGAATTTGACCTTTGACCCCAGTGCGATCCTGGGACACATGGAGCTCAACTGCTGCATTGAAAATACCCTTGGGTGGGCTGAGACCAGGGGTTTGCTGCAAGGAACATTCTCCATTTTTAAACCCTGGGAGGGGGTATGCATGGGGCCCCTTCCCCAGATGTCAGGAGGCCCCCAGGCAGTTTCCTAATTCTGGGGTGTCCAGGTCTCCACTCCGGGCCCCAGATGCCACCAGAATGACAGGGGAGTGCCGTCATGTTCCTCCAAAAGAGAGAGAGAGAGGCGAGAAAGGGACAGGGAGTACCGGGAGTTCTGCTGCACTTCTCCCATCAGCGATGGGTTTGCCCTGCATCTCTTGCCCAAATCTGGAGGCATCAGGCAGCCACCCCTTTTACAAGCGCACTGCCTGCAGGAGTGGGCAGGGGAGAAAAGAGCTGCCAGCACATGCAGCCACGGATAGGAGGTAGCTGAGCAGGATGGAAGGAGTCAGCCAGTGGTGGGCTCCCTGAGTTGCCCCCAATGTTAGCAGCACATGAGATACCCAAGTGGGACCGGGCAGTCACAAAAACTAAAAAAACAACAATAAGGGAAAAAGCTGGCTGCATAGAGTGAGGCCGAGCAGAACAGCTAAAGCCAGCAGCTGGAGCCACTCATCAGTTATTCAATCTTTAGGCAAAGGAGTGCCCCATAAGGCCCTGCATGGCCCGACAAATGCCATTGTTTCTGCTGGTGTAACAGCCCCAGAATGACAAGGGCTCCCACCAATGAGATAAAAGAGTGTGGGGGGGGCTGCAGGAGGGCAGCAGTTCCAACCCAAGGAACTTTTCCCTAAAGGTGACCCTGGGTTAAGAGAGTCAAAGAGAAGAGGACCACCCTAGGCTTGCCTAAGTTTCCAAGCACTCCCCAGGCTGGAACTAGAGCCATGGACAAACTTATGGTCCACACAAAATGGTGGGGAGGGAACTCCATCGCCGCTGCAACTGAGTTTCCTTCCCACCAACATATAAACTGGGCCCTAAGTGTCTGTTTAGAAAGAAAATTGTAATTGCTAGCTATCAAGCTGTAGGAATTAAGGTTGTTTTTTGGTACCTTTTCATATAAAGGTACAATTATGTTATTTCACCAGGATTTGGGGCATGTGTTTGTCACAGCAATCTCAATAAAGGTTGCTGTTAGAATAGTTTGCCATCACTCTGGGTTTGCCTAAAACTTCTGCTGGTATCATGTTTGGGCTCAGACCTTCCCCTTTTGCTAAGTCCTTTATTGCTAATATCAGGTGTTCATAGGTACTAATACTTTTAAATGATCTTCTCCTTACAGACATATCTATTCTTGAAATTGTAGGGTGCGTAGTACTTAAAAGTGGTACATAGGAGAATTTAGGGTTGGTATGTACCTACAGTAACTAGCCACCAAAGGCTAGTCTCACAGCATAGGGCAGTATCTTTTTCTGTGAGAAAAACTAACGTACAATTAGAATGCTTTTTTTATACTTTTGGTTTAGAATAGCCTACAGTACAGAGCCCTTTCAATTACTATTTTTAATATTATAAAATCAAGTTCAGTGATGTTGGATTTTTGATAAATCTGCAGGAAAAGTAACCTTTACAAAATTATACATTTGTAGCGTGAATCTCCAGTAGATTAATTTGCATTATTCTGCCTGCAACTGTCCTACTTGATCCTCTTTAATGGTCAGGTAGAAATGTTATGTATAGTTTCTAAAGAATTGTAATTTAAAATCCTCTTTAATGGTCAGATTTTAAGTAACAATTCAGAAAATGCCACTTTTAGAAAGTTTTGTGTGAATTGGGGGTTTGGCCCTTACCTACAACCACCTTGGGCCTTAGACAATTGTATACACAAAACAAAATCAGGTGGTTGTGAGATTTAAACACATCTTTACTTATGCATGAGGTACATTTTACTCAATAATCATGACCTCAAATTTGTTTTAGTAATGATTGAAAACAAACGTTTTTTAAACTTTCACATTTGGTGCGATAAAAAAAAGGACAATCCACATTCAACTCGATGGAGATACAGTGAAAAATATTTGAAAAACATGTGTGAAATATAAAAAGATAAATCAAAAATACAATGTGATAATGCAAAATTTATACATGAACTAGGCTAAAATTGCATCTTCACCAATCCAAGATTTTACAAGACAAGAGCATTGCATTCACAGTAAGTGCTCTTAGTAGTGGAACATATAAAGGGTCCAGAGGTATCTAATATGGGCTTCCAATAGTTTCTTTAGACAAATGAATTTATACGTCCATATTGATACTGGTTGAACTAGGATCCCCTATTGATCCCGGTCTACGCGTTTCGAACCCACACTTTCTTTGGGGGTTCTCTTCAGGACAAAGGTTTGGTGAATTCTGCAAGGGTGAAGGAAAAAGACTTTTGAGTTGAGTGATCAGCAAACTCCAATATACTATCACTTGGCGCAATGGTTATGAATTTACCTTAGGGGGCACGACAAAAGGTTTTGATTCCGACTAATCAGGTGTCGAGGTTATTAGGGATTTGTACTCGTGCACCAAATCAAAGGAGCAGGACAGGCTTTTCTGGATTGCTCATGTTGTTCTGAAAGGAAGGGATGAACTTCAATAAATAAAGTCTTTTAAAAATGGTAGTGAACCAGAGTTTGTGGTAATTTACAAAGCTTCTATTACCTGCGAGTCTCTGTAATTTTTATTTGTTTAGAAGTGGATACTGGAAAGATGGCGGCCGCAGTTGCGACCGACTGAGTGGCTTGTACAGCGCTCCTCCGGGCTTTCACCCCCACGGTTTTGAATTTCGTAGCATGCCGGGGGTAAGCCGTGCGGTCATCTCGTAATGCTGTGGCGGTATGCGGAAATAAGCTTAATGAGCCCGATACTAAACTCTGTATCCAGCATTGTGTCTACCAGCTGTAGCGGAGTGCTTCGTGCCCAGCGGGTCTTACCTTGGTGGCGTTTCTGGTGTTGGCGGTCTTCGGTTGCTGTGAGGCTTCGGCGGTGGTCAGTAATGCCGCCGAAAACAATTGGAAGAGGTGCCAAGACCCGGGGGGTTATCGCAACGGCTGGATCATCAGCGGCAGCTACCAGCCCGGCTTCCCCCGTCCAGCAGCAGGGGAGAAAAGGAAATCACGGCGCCGGCTCCGGTCTGCAGCAGGAAGGAAAAGGATCTCCCCCCGGAAGAACTCGGAGGAACACTGAAGCGGTCGGAACTCAGCGGAGCATACCCGGCATGTTCAAAAAACAAAACGGGAGAGGTAAGGCTTCACATGAGGTCGAAGGGAAACTACACTCCGGCGGACTTGTAGATAACTCTGCTAGCAAATATACTTGCAACAATGTCTCAATGGACCCTCCTGAAATATCACAGCCGCATGTGTCAGATGGAATTGTAGACAGAGGAAAGGCTGCTCAGGGTGACGCTGACTTGAATAATAAGATGGAGGGAATAGAAGCAATATTGGCCAAAAACAGTGTATCGCTTCTCTCTCGGGCTGATGCACAGCAGGTGGAAGGACAGCAGGTTGGGGATCCCGCTAAAAAAAATGCACAGGCGCTGGGGGAAAGTGGAATCTCGCCTCAAATGCTTCAAACCCCTTTGCTGGTGGAAAGCTTGAACCAAGAGAGGGATGTTTCGGATATCGAATCAGGGGAACCAGTGGAAACAAATCATGTGGGGGCTGGGACTGCCAATAAGTTGGATTATAAGGCTACTCTAGCTGTTGCTAAAATAATCTATAAAGAACTGGATTCTGGGGACTCTGGAGGTAAATTTTATTCTCTGTCAGACCCCTCGAATTCCTCGGAGAATGAGGGAGTGGATTGGGCTGACGATAAGAGCGATACCAGCAAACACCTACAGGATGATATGGAGGATGATGAGGAGACTGATTCGGAGACATCCATGAGCTTAGGGACAGCACGGAAAGTGAGAGATACAGCCGGCCCAATCGCCAGTGGGCAAACAGATATAGGTGGATCACTGGTTTGGGATTATTCATTCTCTCCCCAGCTTGGGATAAACGGGGATCTCTCTAAAAAGGTAGGAAATCTTAACAATCAAGCAGTTGTTGGGGAAGAAATTACACTTGATACCATATATCAAATAATCATGGCCCATCGGGAAGAGACAAAGGTGGAAGGTTTACGGACTCAAGGGGCGGTGCGTAAACTACAGAATACAGTGCGAAGAGTTGCCAAGACCTGTACGGAGATATCCACGTGAATCGGAGAAGCTGAGGAAAGGATCTCAGCGATGGAAGATGACTTAGTACAACAAAAGTCTACAGTGGCATCTTTACAAACTGTACGAGACGATGTTGATTGGAAGCTTACGGATTTGGAAAATCGTTCCAGAAGAAATAACTTACGCATTTTGGGTATACCGGAGGGTCAAGAGGGTAAAGATGTTAGGAAGTTTGTCATAGATCTGTTTACCAAAGCCTTTCCAGAGCTTAGTCAATGGAATTGGGAATTAGAATTACAAAGGGCACACAGGTTCCCTTTCAACCAACGTAGCAAAGGAGGGGGTGCTAATGAAAGACCGAGGGCAATATTGATCTGCCTCAATAATTTTTTACTGAGGGAAGCACTATATGATCTGGCACGGCCTGACAGGAAGAGAGGCGGAATGGGTTTTGAATTTTTTGTTCGTCCTGATTTCTGTCAGGCCACGGTCAAATTACGGTGGCAATTACGCCAACTGTTCCCGTTATTTCAGGCAAAAGGGGTACAGGTCTTCCTTCTTAACCCTGCTAAGCTAAAGATAATTCATAAAGAGAAGACTCGCTTCTTTGTTTCAGAAGCCTTGGCAAGGGAATTTCTGACTACAATTTGATGTTGGTTGAATATGGAGTTCTTGAGTTAGTGGGGTGATTTCAATATTGTTCTTTTTTTTTTAATATGTCTTTTTGAACAGTTAATGGGGGTGAGGAGGAGTGGTGCTGTTCAATCCACTAACCATCACAGAGGACATTTTGTCCTTAAGCCTCAAGTGGGGAGGGGTGGGGGGTGGGTCAAGGGGGCAAGGGGGGGTTGGGGTGGGGGGGGAGGAAGGGAAGGTTGGGGGACCGGGTGAGGAAAGCGGCTTTTTTGATTTTTTGGCTGTACATGATAAAGATGGTTCTAAATTTACTGCAGATATATTTGAGAAATACTACGTTTTGGTACGGAAATCGGTGGTTTGTGTTAAGGGCAAATGGGCTTATTACATATTGGCCTCTATGAGAATGTATGATCTTTTATCTGTAAACCTGTTTTATGACTCAGAGGATAACAACGATTAATAGATTGGTTATTGGTTCATGGAACATCTGTGGCCTAAATGATAAGAAAAAAAGGGGGGTGATGGCTCAGATGTTACAGGCAATGCGTTTGGATTTGATATGTGTTCAAGAAACTCACATAGCTTGGAATAATCGGGATTGGCTGAAAGACTTGGGTCTGGTTGTATTGGGGTGCACTAAACAGAGTTCCAACACGAGGGGTGTGGCGATATTGATGAAGAGAGGATTGGGTGCTTGTAATCGGCTAAAGGAAGATGCCTTGGGTAGGTGGGTTATTGCAGGGATAATCATTAATGGCTCTCAAATGACGATATGTTCTTTATATGGCTCAAATGTAGATGATCCAGCGGTCCTGCATTATCTTAGCACTGAATTAGCGGATTGGCCAGCCCCTCTCATTATCTGTGGAGACCTGAATATTCATTTAGAGGGCAGCTATGATCTCAATAGTAATAACCCCTATACGGGAAAAAAAATTAAAGTCTTCAAGGCTATTAGGGGGTTAGTTAAGGAATTTGGTCTGGTGGATGTGTGGCATTTTCTGAGACAATCAGATCCTGGAGAAACTTTTTACTCGGCGCCCCATAGGAAACATGTACGCCTTGATTATTTTTTTGTATCTGCAGAAAAAGTAAGGGGCTCTAAGATGGAGATTCTACCAAGAGTAATATCAGATCATAACCCGATATTATTAGAAATTGACTTTAGTTCCCGGGTCCCTGTTAAAACATGGACCTTTGAACGAAAACTTTTATTAGATCCAGATTATCGTATACATATGAAAGGGTGGATTAGCGAATTTTTTAAATTTAATCGGGGAACCGCTTCAGATTCCATTGTTTGGGATACATTCAAGGCGGGGGTTCGGGGGGAAACTCTCAGCTTTTCTGTAAACAAACAACGTAAAATCCAGGCGGAAATAAAAGTCCAGATGCATCAATTAAGGCTTTTGGAATGAGAATTAATGAGGGAAATTTCTCAGCAGGGTAACCCAGAAAAACTTTCATCGGCCATTGCAATCCTAAAAATGCAAATACATCAGCACTTCGCGGTGAAGGTTGCGAATAAAATGGCAATTTTTAGGGACCAAACTTACGAAGCAGGGGAAAATTCAGGGCGGATTTTAGCGAAAAGATTACAGCAGAGGAGTGTGCAAAATAGGATTTTACAGATACAGGACCATCTTAGTCAGATACAAAATTCCCCAGAAGGAATTTTGGCGGTTTTTTGCAAGTATTATGGGAATTTATACACAGAGGAATGTCTGGGGGATCCAGTGGAAAAAATGATGGCGTTTAACTCAGATATGGTAATTAATAAAGTTACAGTAGAACAGAATGAAGGGTTGGTGGATGATATAACCTGGGAGGAAGTGAAGGGGCTGTACTGTCATTAGCAGTTGGAAAAGCCGTAGGCACGGACGGTATTCCTTTAGAATTTTATACAACGTTTCGCACAGTGTTAAAGGAGGAGCTCCTGACATTATTTCATGCGGCTCAACAGGGTATAGCACCTGAATCATGGCGAAAAACTATTATTATTGTTTTCCTTAAAAAGGGAAAGCCTAAACTATGTCCTTCCTCATATAGACCAATTTCACTGATTAATGCTGATAGCAAAATCTTTTCTAAAATTATGGCACAACGGTTGGGAAGTGTCATCATCCCTCTGGTTTCCCAGTTTCAGCACGGGTTTATACCCGGTAGGGATACGGCGGATCACGTAAGATGTGTTATAGCACTTTTGGACTGGGCACAGGCAACAGGGTCTGGACTCGGGGTGATCCTGCTGGACGCCGAAAAGGCGTTCGACAGGGTCTCTTGGCAGTATATGTGGGAGTTGATGCACATGAAAGGGTTTGGCCCACAGTTCATTCGGGCTATAAAGACTTTGTATATATGCCCGACTGCCGTAATTCGGATCTCTGGGCAAGAGTCTACTGCGATCACTATAAGCCGGGGTACACGGCAAGGTTGTCCGTGTTCCCCTTTGTTATTCGCTTTATTCATTGATTTATTCCTGAATAAAATCAACCAACATGCTGATATTATCCCAGTTAGGATTCAGAATATTGAATACAGAGCTCTTGCCTATGCAGATGATATTGTCATAATCTCTAGGGACATTGTAACTGCCTTACCCGCAATTAAATCCTTGGCACAGCAGTTTGGGGCTTTTTCAGGGTATAAATTGAATGAACAGAAAACCCAGGTAGTCTACTCGGGCAAAAAACCCCCGACAAATATACCTATTGTCTCAGAAGCAACTTATCTTGGAATTAAAATTACATCAGCGGTAGACAGGATCCCTGAACTTAATATTCTCCCAATAATCGAAAAAGTGAACGCAACCTTAGAAAGGCTAGATCATCTTCACTTATCATTACATGGCCGGAATAGTGTGTTAAAGATGCTGATACTCCCAAAATTTTTATATATATTTAGAACTATCCCACTGGAGTTTTCGGCGTCACTTTTTGTCAAAATAGAAAGAATCTGTTCTCGGTTTCTATGGGGATATCGGAAACAGCGAAGGGCTTACAGGAAAATGATCTTACTAAGGCACGATGGTGGGTGGGGCATCCCCCATATTATTATGTACTATTGGTCTGCAATGTTACAATATATAAGTCCATTGGTGATTGGGGCTAAAGCAGAGATCCCCTTTAGCCAGAGGCCATCTATCTATGAGTTGGGTTTGGGTGAGGAAATGAATGGTTTCTTTGTAAAAGTTATCGAACCTAGCTACTTTAAAAAAACTAAATTTAAGATACTTAAGGCAGCATATAAAGGCTGGAAACAAATTAAACGGAGCCTTCAAATTTCGAATCTTAATGCCTACACCCCGTTGCTGGCTCCTGGGCTATTACCTCCAATTTTTCAAGACTTAGTAACAATTAGATGGGGCCAAAAGGGCATACATAATTTAGGTGATCTTTTTAATCAAGATCAACTTTTAACTTTCTCAGATCTACAGGCGGTGTATGGTGTAGGGAAGCAGGATTTTTTAAGTATCTTCAGGTACGCAGTTTTTTGACTAGTCGGGGTTCAGGCTCAATGTATCAATTCGGGCCCATCCCCCTAATCGAAAAAATGAAGAAAAAAACACCAATTGGTCAGTTTTATCAGATACTTCTGGAAACACTCCCGGATGATTTAGATGCACGCAAAAAAAAATGGCAAAACATATTAGGTCTAGATGATATAAATATACCAAAGTCTATTGAATTGGCAAATCAAGTTTTAATGACAGGAAGACTGCGTAGCCAACATTACATGGCTCTATATGATCTGTATCGCACACCTAGCAAACTGGCTCATTGGGGGGCAATTGTTGGAACTAAGTGCAATCGATGTGGACAGGTCTCGGCTGACTCAAGCCATATGGTTTTTTTTTGTCCAAAATTGGGGAAATTCTTTCAAAACATAGAGAAATTTTTGTATGTAATATTCGGGTTCCCAATCCAAATTAGTGTGGGATTGACAATTTTTGGTGTAAGTTCGAATATGGATGCTAGCACAAGATCAGAAGATATAAATGCACTCCTATTTATTATTATGGCAGTAGTAAGGGCCTGCATTACCAACGAATGGATTAGTCCTGATCCACCAACCTTTATTAATTTTCAGTACGAGATTGCTTACTATGTATAACTTTGAATCTTCTATATACAAAACTAAAGGTAGAAGGAAAAGAATAAAAGGTGCCAAAATCTGGGCGCCTATATCGGATTGGGCAGTGTGATTGAAAATATGAGGTGGCCTAAATTGTTGGATTTTGATGGAGTTGGGCGGGCATTGGGGATGTAATTCTCATTGATCTGTTTAATCAACTTTTGACTGTAGCACCATAGATTTCCTAATTTTTTTTATAAGTTGAATGCCAAACGGTGTTGTTTTTTTTTTTCTCTCAAACTGTATGCCCGATCACATGGTTCTTTACTCCTGCCAAATGTTTATCCTGATTTGCCTATCACATTTTTCTCTTAAGACGCGATAATGATTCTGCAGTAATAATCATGTAAGAGGCTTAATAATGTATTATCAGTCTTCTTTATTCTTCTTTTTTTTTTTTTCTCTTGTGTTTTGGCTTTTGTGTACAGCCTTGGCTATGAAGGAGCAACTGTGGTAAAAATTTTAATAAAAAAAAAAAAAAGAAGTGGATACTGGAGGCCAGTGTGATTCCTTTATGTAAAAACGAAATGGACCTGTTTCAGTCTTTGCTTGTGCCTGCGCGCTTTAAAAATACAATAAACACTCGACAAGTCTTGTGGAAAATGCTTGCAATCGGGTTTAACTGTTCTAGCTTTTTTTAAATAACTTGAGAAGCATCTTGCTGCGAAACAATTCGTGCTGCATTATATCAAGGTCACTCTTGCTGCTATTGTAATTAAATTACATTCCTTTCCCTGTGTGAATAAACTGTTTTTTCAGTGTGCATATTCACAGAAAACAAGCGTGCAAGGCCAAGTCTTTTGAGGGCACATGCATCAAGCTAGGCAATTGCGATTCCTTAATAGCGATTATTTAGGAATGCCTATTAAGGAATCGCAATTGCCTATGCATGTAGGTTTTGCAAAAATATTTGCGATTCCTACACATTCATTAATTGCGATTCGCAATTAAGGAATGCCTTCCCATTCATTCCTATGGGCCTAGAGGCCCATAGGAATGAATGGGAAGCCATTCGCAATTTGCGAGTACCAAATAGGTACTCGCAAATTGCGAATGCAATTTGAAGGGTGCTAGGGGGCCTTAAAGCCCACCCTACTGCACCCCCAAATTTGGCATGTGTGCTCATGTGGTGCACACATATGCCCTAAGGGCATATGTGTGCGCCACATGGCACTTTGAAAAATGCACTTTTGTGCATTTTTCAAGGTTTTTGCAAATTACCATCAACTTGCAGTTGATGGTAATTAGCGTTTCCTAAATGCGAAGTCGCATTTAGGAAAGGCTTTGATGCATCCCAAATAGGGAATCGCAATTTGGGATTCCCTAAAAGCATTCGCAATTTAGGTAATCGCAAAATTTGCGAATACCTATATTGCGAATGGGTTTTGGGTTGATGCATCTCAACTGCCTAAATACCGGTCGCAAAGGGGCCGATTCTGTGAATCGGCCCGTTTGCGATCAGTATTTAGGTTGATGCATGTGCGCCTCGGTCTTTAAAGTATGCACTTTTGGTACATGGCATATTATCGCCCCTGCTAAGACTCCAGGGTTGCCTGGCAGTGCGGAATGTTTAATTCTTTTAAAAAATGATGCAACAGATCTTTGTTTTTACTTACACAAAAGCTTGTTAGGGCTCCCTCTGGATCACATCATCCTCTAGCCACATGGATAATGGCGTTGTGTTCCTCTGACCTTTCTTTTGTGAATTGGGTGTGTCCCACAGCAACCGGTCCTGCTCGAGGATTCTGGGTGATGTAGTGTATTGTCACTGAACTTCTATAATGGTGCATAATTCATGGTTCTTTTTACTAAAGCGAAGCCTCAGGGTGATGGTTGTTAAACAATCCAACTTTGTTTACGATTATTCCACGCAAAAATTAGATGGGTGATTTTTAGAAAAAAAGATATATAAAAGATAATGTCAAACCTGAAATGGATCACAGACCAAAGCAGTGTCTACCTTGTTTTTGGAATCGAAACACTTAACATTTTCATTGTTGAAACAATTACAAGAGACCGAGTATGGACCCAGGGTTACACGAATGGGTTGGCTACAATCTGTTTGTTTCAGACATCTCATTCAGACCTCTTGATACCGAATTAAATTTCATAATCAAGTATGCTTCTTTACGCATTAGCCTGGTGTGTCAATATCTCCATCTCTGGGGTCTGTTTGGATAGCACTTAACACAGTCCAGTGGAAATCTTTCTCCGTGTGTCCCATTTGATTGAAATGGTTGACCATTGGTGCTGTTTGAATGTTCGTTTTGATGCGTGATTTATGCTGGATGATTCGTTGTCTCACTTCTTGATTAGTTTTGCCAATGTAGATCTTTTGACATGGGCAGACTATAGCGTAAACCACGTTTTTGGTTTTGCAGTTTGAAAATTCCTCGTGGGTCCAGGTGATCTTTCCATCTGAGAAGGAACTTCCTTCTAGCGTCTGTTTGCAGACACTGCATGTACCACATTTGTAGTGGCCTTGAATTGGCTTCAAATTCCATGCTGCAAGTAAATCGCTCTGCTTTTTTGCCTTAATTAAACTTGCGCGAACTATTTGGGATCCCACACTCGGACACTTCCTCATTGCAAACATTGGCAATTCTAGGCTACATTCAGAGTTCTTTATTAAGTGCCAATTGTTGTGTATGATCCTCTTGAACTGTGTTGAGTGGAGGCAAAATGTGGAAACACATACTAGTTTAGTGCTGGGTTCCTTTTGTTTTTTAACAAGCAATGTCTCACGGGGGTGAACCAGGTTCTTTTCATTGCGTTCTTTCAAAGTTTTCGTAGGTATCCTCTTTGCTTGAGTTTTTGTTGCAACACTTCTGCGTGGATGAAAAAGTCTTCTTTTCTCGTATAATTCCTGCGTACGCAGAGAAATTGCCCATAGGGCAAGTTGTCCCGTAAATTTATCAGGTGGAAACTTTTGTAGTGGAGAGATTTGTTTTTGTCCGTTGGCTTGCGGTATAAGGTTGTATACAGAATGTCATTACTTGATCACACTTGAACATCCAGAAAAGTGAGCAATGACTTTCTTTTGGACATACTTAATTGGATATCTGGATTTCTGTTATTTAGCCAGTTATGAAACATATCCAGTTGTTCTTCGGTACCTTTCCAAACACAACAAACATCTTTAATGTATCTGAACCAGTGAACTATTTGGTTCGAATGAGGGTTATTGTTGATGATGTATCTTTCTTCAAACTGCGCCATACAGCCATTTCCGACGCGAAGGGACTACCCATGGCTGTCCCTTTGACTTGAATGTAGAACTCGTTCTCAAACATGAAAAAATTCTTTTTTAGTGCCAATTTTGCCAACTTCAGTATAAATGAGGTGGGCACTCTATGGGGTCTTGGGCGAGCTTCAAGGTAAGCCTCTATTGCTTCGAGTCCATCATCTTGAGGAATTTGGGTATAAAGTGAAAGAACATCAAATGACACAAGCCAGTGGTCTTCCATAGTACATTGGTGGCCATCGATTTTGGTGATAAAATCCATTGTGTCTCTTAGGTATGATGGCACTTCCTGGAGGAATGGGTTGAGAAATACATCTACATATTGGGCAGTCGGTTCGAGGACCCAGTCACATCCAGACACAATCGGACGGCCAGGTGGATTTTGGGGATCTTTATGTAGTTTAGGCAGGAAGTATATGACTGGAATCCTTGGCTTTGTTTTTACCAGGTAGGCAAATTCCTTTGGGCCCAAAATGTTGCTGTCGAAACCTTCCTGTAGCACCTCCTTGATCTCCTCTTTGATCTCCCTTGTGGGGTCATTTGTTATATGTCGATACCAGTTCCTATTGTCCAAATGTTTTTTACCTCCGAGGTGTAACCATTTTCTGACCAAACAACAACAGCGCCCCCCTTGTCTGCTTGCTTAATAACCACAGACTCGTCCTCTTTTAGTTCCTGTATTGCTCTTTGTTGATCACGGGTGATGTTACTTCTAAAGTATTGTTTTTTGTTTTCCAATTCAATGATGGATGACATAACAGCTTGCTCAAATGATACAAATTCTTTAGGTATTGAATGTGGAGGAGGGCAGAATGAAGATTTTAACTTAAGTCCTGATGGCTCAGCCTGAACGGTGTCATTCTTATTGTGAAAAAAAGCTTTTAATCTCAATTTCCTAAAGAATTCGAGGGCCTCAGTTCTGAGTTTGGCAAAATCAGTAGGCTTCTTTGGTACAACAGTGAGGCCTAATTCTAGGACTTTCTCTGGTCGCAAGATAAAAAAAATTCCGATAAATTCACAATTCCTGGCTTGGTTAGACCTTGTAGTATTGACGCCTCGTGCGCATCTCCCATGGTTGGGTTTTGAACCGGACTCAATTTTGTTGTTGGCCTTTCTCTAAAAAAGGATTTTATCTGTTGGGGTTTGATGTGTTGGAACTGCTACTTTGGTCAGAATCTCCTGATGATTCTGATGAGGATGTGTCTGAGAAAGTCGTAAAACGATTTCTAGATCTTCCTTGATAATTAACCAATGCCCTCCTAGATTCTGCTCTTGTGTAGTAGTCTTCTTTTAAGTATGGATAAACAGATTCAATAATGAATGTTTTTTTATCCTTCTCAAACTTGTTGATCTTTGAATTGATGGTGTGATCCTTGAATGTGGTGATTTCCTTATCTATTTTTTCAAGCAGTGTCTTTGCCTCCGCAACTGTTTGGTTGTCCTTGATATTTTGTTCCAATGCTGCTATCTCTTCTAGTTGTTTTTGTACATTTTTTGGGCAGTTTCAATAGTGTGGACCATGAGGTCTCTACTACATTTTGTCATAACGAAGCTGAATCCTTTTTTGTAATCTGGATCATCCGTGAAAATTACAGGGACATTTTTAATTTGGAGGCCCCATGGGATTTTGCCCGCTTTTAGATGTTCAAGAAGTATGTGCCCATGTAATTCAGTTCGAATTTGTTTCTTTTTGAGTCGTGTAAGATTTTCGCCTTCATTTTGTTGGTTTGCTGTCGTGCTCAGTGATATTGAAGGAAAGATGGAGGGTGCTGAAATTAAATTTTGAATGTGATCCTCCGTGAATGAAAGGTTGTTTCTTTCTGACATCTTATTTTAAGATCCAAACTGGGTCAATGGACCTTGAGCAATTAATGCTAAAAGGATTTCTCTGCTACCTGCTTTGATTGTAGCTTACTACCCTCGCGAGTATGGGACTCGCTCTTATTTCTGTGTGAATTGGGGGGTTTGGCCCTTACCTACAACCACTTTGGGCCTTAGACAATTGTATACACAAAACAAAATCAGGTGGTTGTGAGATTTGAACACATCTTTACTTATGCATGAGGTACATTTTACTAACAAAATCATGACCTCAAATTTGTTTTAGTAATGATTAAACACTGAAGTTAATTAAACTTTCACATTAGGTGCGATAAAAGAAAGGACAATCCACATTCAACTCGATGGAGATACAGTGAACAATATTTGAAAAACATGTGTGAAATATGAAAAGATAAATCAAAAATACATTGTGATAACGCAAAATTTATACATGAACTAGGCTAAAATTGCATCTTCACCAGTCCAAGATTTTACAAGACCAGAGCATTGCAATCACAGTAAGTGCTCTTAGTATTGGAACATATAAAGGGTCCAGAGGTATCTAATATGGGCTTCCAATAGTTTCTTTAGACAAATGAATTTATACGTCCATATTGATACTGGTTGAACTAGGATCCCCTATTGATCCCGGTCTACTCGTTTCGAACCCACACTTTTTTTGGGGGTTCTCTTCAGGACAAAGGTTTGCTGAATTCTGCAAGGGTGAAGAAAAAAGACTTTTGAGTTGAGTGATCAGCAAACTCCAATATACTATTATATGGCACAATGGTTATGAATTTACCTTAGGGGGCACGACAAAAGGTTTTGATTCCGACTAATCAGGTGTTGAGGTAATTAGGGATTTGTACTCGTGCACCAAATCAAATCAGCAGGACAGGCTTTTCTGGATTGCTCATGTTGTTCTGAAAGGAAGGGATGAACTTCAATAAATAAAGCCTTTTAAAAATGGTAGTGAAGCACAGAGTTTGTGGCAATTTACAAAGCTTCTATTACCTGTGAGTCTCTGTAATTTTTAATTGTTTAGAAGTGGATACTGGAGCCCAGTGTGATTCCTTTCTGTAAAAAACGAAATGGACCTGTTTCAGTCTTTGCTTGTGCCTGCGCGCTTTAAAAACACAATAAACACTCAACAAGCCTTGTGGAAAATGCTTGCAATCGGGTTTAGCTGTTCTAGCTTTTTTTTAAATAACTTGAGAATCATCTTGCTGCCAAACCATTCGTGTTGCATTATATCAAGGTCACTCTTGCTGCTATTGTAATTAAATTACATTCGCTTTCCCTGTGTGAATAAACTGTTTTTTCAGTGTGCCTATTCACAGAAAACAAGCGTGCAAGGCCAAGTCTTTTGGTCTTTATAGTATGCGCTTTTGGTACATGGCATATTATCGCCGCTGCTAAGACTCCAGGGTTGCCTGGGAGTGCGAAATGTTTAATTCTTTTACAACATGATGCAACAGATCTTTGTTTTCACTTACACAAAAGCTTGTTAGGGCTCCCTCTGGATCACATCGTCCTCCTGCCACATGGATAAAAGCGTTGTGTTCCTCTGACCTTTCTTTTGTTGATTGGGTGTGTCCCACAGCAACCGGTCCTGCTCGAGGATTCTGGGAGATGTAGTGTATTGTCACTGAACTTCTATAATCGTGCATAATTCATGGTTCTTTTTACTAAAGTGAATCCTCAGGGTGATGGTTGTTAAACAATCCAACTTTGTTTACGATTATTCTACGCAAAAATGAGATGGGTGATTTTTAGAAAAAAGGATATATAAAAGATAATGTCAAATCTGAAATGGATCACAGACCAAAGCGGTGTCTACCTTGTTTTTGGAATGGAAACACTTAACATTTTTATTGTTGAAAGAACTACAAGAGACCGAGTATGGACGCAGGGTTACACGAATGGGTTGGCTACAATCTGTTTGTTTCAGACATCTCATTCAGACCTCTTGATACCGAATTAAATTTCATAATCAAGTATGCTTCTTTACGCATTAGCCTGGTGTCAATATCTCCACCTCTGGGGTCTGTTTGGATAGAACTTAACACAGTCCAGTGGAAATCTTTCTCCGTGTGTCCCATTTGATTGACATGGTTGACCATTGGTGCTGTTTGAATGTTCGTTTTGATGTGTGATTTATGCTGGATGATTCGTTGTCTCACTTCTTGATTAGTTTTGCCAATGTAGATCTTTTGACATGGGCAGACTATAGCGTAAACCATGTTTTTGGTTTTGCAGTTTGAAAATTCCTCTTGGGTCCAGGTGATCTTTCCATCTGAGAAGGAACTTTTTTCTAGTGTCTGTTTGCAGACACTGCATGTACCACATTTGTGGTGGCCTTAAATTGGCTTCAAATTCCATGCTGCAAGTAATTCGCTCTGCTTTTTTGCCTTAATTAAAATTGCATGAACTATTTGGGATCCCACACTCGGGCACTTCCTCATTGCAAACATTGGCAATTCTAGGCTGCATTCAGAGTTCTTTATTAAGTGCCAGTTGTTGCATATGATCCTCTTGTACTGTGTTGTGTGGGTGCAAAATATGGAAAAACATACTAGTTTAGTACTGGGTTCCTTTTGTTTTTTAGAAAACAATGTCTCACGGGGCTGAACCTGGCTCTTTTCATTGAGTTTTTAAAAAGTTTTTGTGGGTATTCTCTTTGCTTGAATTTTTGTTGCAACACTTCTGCGTGCATGAAAAAGTCTACTTTTCTCGTACAATTCCTGCGTACGCGGAGAAATTGCCCATAGGGCAAGTTGTCACGTAAATTTCTTGGGTGGAAACTTTTGTAGTGGTGAGATTTGTTTTTGTCCGTTGGCTTATAAGGTTGTATACAGTATGTCATTACTTGATCGCACTTGAGCATCCAGAAAAGTGAGCAATGACTTTCTTTTGCACATACTGAATTGGATATCTGGATTTCTGTTATTTAGCCAGTTATGATACTTATCCAGTTGTTCTTCGGTACCTTTCCAAAGACCCCAAACATCATCAATGTATCTGAACCAGTGAACTATTTGGTTCGAATGAGGGTTATTGTTGATGTTGTATCTTTCTTCAAACTGCGCCATGTACAATACAGCCATTTCCGGCGCGAAGGGACAACCCATGGCTGTCTCTTTGACTTGAATGTAGAACTCGTTCTCAAACATGAAAAAATTCTTTTTTAATGCCAATTCTGCTAACTTCAGTATGAATGAGGTGGGCACTCTATGGGGTCTTGGGCGAGCCTCAAGGTAAGCCTCTATTGCTTCGAGTCCATCATCTTGAGGAATTTGGGTATAAAGTGAAACAACATCAAATGACACAAGCCAGTTGTCTTCCATGGTACATTGGTGGCCATCCATTTTGGTGATAAAAACCATTGTGTCTCTCAGGTATGATGGCACTTCCTGGAGGAATGGTTTGAGAAATACATCTACGTATTGGGCAATTGGTTCGAGGACCGAGTCACATCCATACACAATCGGACGGCCAGGGGGATTTTGGGGATCTTTATGTAGTTCAGGTAGAAAGTATATGACGGGAATCCTTGGCTTTGTTTTTACCAGGTAGGAAATTTCTTTTTGGCCCAAAATGTTGCTGTCGAAACCTTCCTGTAGCACCTGATGGATCTCCTCTTGGATCTCCCTTGTGGGGTCATTTGTTATACTTTGATATCAGTTCCTATTGTCCAAATGTTTTTTTGCCTCCGAGGTGTAACCATCTTTTGACCAAACAACAACAGCGCCCCCCTTGTCTGCTTGCTTAATAACCACAGACTCGTCCTCTTTCAGTTCCTGTAATGCTCTTTGTTGAACACGGGTGATGTTGCTTCTAAAGTATTGTTTCTTGTTTTCCAATTGAATGATGGATGACATAACAGCTTGTTCAAACGTTACAAATTCTTTAGGTATTGAATGCGGAGGAGGGCAGAATGAAGATTTTAACTTGAGTCCTGATGGCTGAGCCTGGACGGTGTCATCCTTATTGTGAAAAAAAGCTTTTAATCTCAATTTCCTAAAGAATTTGAGGGCTTCAGTTCTGAGTTTGGCAAAATCAGTAAGCTTCTTTGGTACAAAAGTGAGGCCTAATTCTAGGACTTTCTCTTGGTCGCAAGATACATTTTTTTCTGATAAATTCACAATTCCTGGCTTGGTTAGCTCTTGTAGTATTGACGCCTCGTGCGCATCTTCCATGGTTGGGTTTTGAACCGGACTCGATTTTGTTGTTGGCCTTCCTCTAGAAAAGGATTTTGTTTGTTGGGGTTTGATGTGTTGGAACTGCTACTTTGGTCAGAATCTCCAGCTGATTCTGATGAGGATGTGTCTGAGAAAGTCGTAAAAAGATTTCTAGATCTTCCTTGATAATTAACCAATGCTCTCCTAGATTCTGCTCTTCTTTAGTAGTCTTCTTTTAAGTATGGATAAACCGATTCAATATTGACGGTTTTTTATCCTTCTCAAACTTGTTGATCTTTGAATTGATGGTGTGATCCTTGAATGTGGTGATTTCCTTATCTATTTTTCAAGCAGTGTCTTTGCCTCTGCAACTGTTCGGTTGTCCTCTGGACCCTTTATACGTTGCAGTACTAAGAGCACTTACTGTGAATGTAATGCTCTGGTCTTGTAAAATCTTGGATTGGTGAAGATGCAATTTTAGTCTAGTTCATGTATACATTTTGCGTTATCACAATGTATTTTTGATTTATCTTTTCATATTTCACACGTTTTTCAAATATTTTTCACTGTGTATCCATCGAGTTGAATGTGGATTGTCCTTTCTTTTATCGCACCAAATGTGAAAGTTTAAAAAACGTTTGTGTTCAATCATTACTCAAACAAATTTGAGGTCATTATTATTGAGTAAAATGTACCTCATGCATAAATAAAGATGTGTTTAAATCTCACAACCACCTGATTTTGTTTTGTGTAAACTTTTAGATAGTTGGCATTTTCTTGTCCTAACCATTTGGTGCTTCCAGCCTGTGTCCTGGGTTACATGACTGTGAGCAGTTGGCAGTTGCCTTTTGTGTAATCCTCCCAGAGAGTGAGACAAAGGGGATCTTAGTGTTGGCAGGATGGGTCATCCTGCCAGGTTGGGAGGAGTGGAGCTGTTCCCTGCCCCACATACATTTCAAAGGAGCAGCCTCAGCACACTAGTAATAAACTTCACAACAGTCTTTTATCATCCTTGACACTTGGAGCTTGTACAGGGAGAAAGGAAATTTCATAACCATCTGTGGGGAAAAAATTCTAGAAGTTTATTCCACTTCAAAGCAGGCACCAGGTATAAAAATAGAACCCTCAGACCCACTCTTCAGTTTGCTCCTGGACAGACAGAGGACTCTCTGAAGGTCTGCCTTGTACTTCAGAGGACTGCTCTGCAGCTTGAGGCCTGCTTTGCACTTCAAAGAACTGCCCTGCTTCTACCAGAGGACTACCTTGTACCCTCACAGGACTGCACTGCAGCTTGAGGACTGCCTTGCTGCTTGATCCCAGGACTACCAGAGTGACTCCAAGGGCTAGTTGGCTGGCCTCCTATTCAGAGCTAGAGGGACACCAACAATTAGAACTCTGCACCGAGTTGCTGCCTGAAGTAAGTCCTACCCTTCCATTGGTGCCCACCCAGTCCTGAACCCTTGAAAGTGGTACCAAATGTTCGCAAACAGTGGAAAACAGAAATTTGGGACTTAGAAAAGTTTCTACTAATAAGTGTCCTTTGAACTGACAGGAGTCTTGGACTTACCTCTTCATCGATCCACCCAAGGATCATCGCAGGTCAAACTCACTTCATGGTAACTCTCACTACGTTCTTCTCCGCAACAGCAAATCCTGTTCAGGTGCTCCTCTTCAGTGGGGTAACTGGCCTCATGGAGCCTTCGTTGGCTACAGCCTGCAGCTTCATCTCTCTCGAGATGTTTGACTTCCAAAAATTTTTGACTAAGTCTATACATACAAATCTTCACTGCAACTTTGTCCAGCAGCTCCCCGACAATGACGCCTCATCCTCAGACATCATCGGCTACCTTTTCTCACTGAGCTTTACCTTCTCAGACATTTTTCTTTGAAATTTCTTCTAAGTTAGAAGGTAAGTGAGACAGGGCCCAATCCACTCTGTGTATCCGAACCTCGCCACATCTCGGTCGGCCATAAGTTTTGACTTTGTCCCAATCTTGTGCGACTAAATGTCTGCGGTTGGCACTTTGATCTATTAAGCACTAGTTTTCATGAAAAAGTTTAAAAATCATAACTCCGGTTCTACTGATTGGATTTCATTCATTTTTGTGTCACTTTATTTATTAAAATGTTCTCTATTTTACTAAATTAATGTGGGATTTTTCTTGTGTTGTCACTTTATTACTGTTTGAGTGCTGCAAAAATACTTTAAACATTGCCTCTAAATTAAGCCTGGCTGCTTTTGTACCAAGCCACCAGAGAGTTAAACGCAGGTTAATTTACTGACTGTTGTGGTTCATCCTGACAGGGATTTGGGTTCTTATTTGAGAAGGGTCTTCACCCCCCTTAATCAAAAACCCAATTTTATAAACCTTCTATAGTTGTGCCCATGATATTTTTTAAGTCATGATATTTTGATCACAATGGTATGGTCAAAAAGGTTTCGGGAGTTGATATTTACGTGGAATTCTGTCCCGAGTCCTCAGGGCCCTACAGAGTTTCCATCTATTAGACACTCAGAAAAAGCCATTTCAGGCATCCTTCTGGTGCTATACCTCACAGATAGCTATTCCAGTTATGTTATGTTATGTTATGTTATGTTAATGCGACTTATAGAGCGCACTGCTACTCCATGGAGTGTCTTTGCGCTGTGATTTGTGGTTCCCTTTAGAGTGCAGTCAGCTCATCTACTCTTGAAGGAAAAGCCAGGTTTTCAATCTTTTCTTGAACAGTGAGGTGACCTCCACTGAGCGTAGCTGAAGAGAGAGTTTGTTCAATGCCGTTGTTCCCAGATGAAAGAAAGTCCGTCCTCTAGTTCTCATACAGCGAATCTTGGGAATACTCGCAAGAAAGCTGTTGGCACTCCCACTGTCAGCTCATATGCTCTTGAGGAAAAAGGCAGGGCCCATACTTCCTATCCTGTATCCTCCAAAAGGGAGGCTAGCCAGTTCAAGGCCAGTCCACTTATCCCGATGGATTGGATGCGTGATAGAAGCCTGGAGTGAGGGACCGTATCAAAGGCCGCTGACAGATCTAGCATAATCAGGACGGCCTCCACCCCAGCGTCCAAGGTGCCTCTGGTATGTTCAGTGAATTCTATCAGCACTGTCTCCATACTGAAGTTTGGTCTGAAGCTGGACTGGCAAGGATGGAGCAGATCGTTAGTTTCAAGAGAAAACTGCTGATTAATGACTTTTTCCAGTACTATAGACAGGGCCAGCAGTAGGGATATTGGACTATAATTTGATTGCTCTCTAGGGTCCGCAGATGTTTTTTTTTTTAACAGGGGCAGAATTCTTGCCTGCTTCCATGACATCAGGACTATAGCTTTAGGCATTGAGCACCCTGTTTACCAGTGGGTTAATGGTGGTTGCCCACAGTCCTTGCAGGGTCGGAGGGCAAGGATCTGATGGAGATCCTGATTGGAGGACTTGCAAAGCTGTCCGTGATCCCTCCAAGGGGATGGGCTGGAAGTTTGAAAGGGTAGCCATAGTGGTAGTATCTGTGCTGGAGTGTACAATATCCATCAGACTCGCCTCCAACCGATGAAAGGCTAGCTTGAATGATGTTGATCTTATTTTGGAAATATGAGCCCAACTGTTTACATCATTCCACTGTAGGTTGATGGACTCTGGCGCAAGCCTTCGGGGACATAACATTTTTACCAACTCTGAAGATTTCCCTTGATTTATTGCCTGCCTCTACTATCCTCTCCTCAAAATGTGTTTTTTTTAGCTGTTCTTACTTCTGCACGTAATATTTTTTTAGAAATAACTTTGTCACTAGCATTATAGTTTTTCCGCCATTGCCTCTCAAAAATTTAGCAGCGTTTCTTCTTATTCCTGAGACTGTCTTGAAACCAGGGGCCAGATGGCTTACTTCTGTAGGGTGTGTGTGAAGAGACTGGTGCAAGCTTATTGGATGTGTTATGAATCCAGCTGTCTAGCCGGCTGGCTTCATCTTCCACAAAGCCAGAGAGAGAGGGGATGCCCTCTTCCAAAGAGTGAATACATTCCAGTGGTTGGATTTTATGAAACGCTCTTGAAACAGATGAAACTTTGTCTGTCTTGGGTTGCGATTTTACTAATATAGGCCAGACAAGCTTGATCAAATAGTAATCGGTCCATACTAGTTGCATATGATCTTCTAAGTGCAGCTTGATATTAGAGAAGATTTGTTCCAGCACATGACCTGCTTGATAAGTAGGGCTGAACACATGTCGGGTGAGCTCTAAGGATGACATAGTATCTAACAATACGGCCACCTCATTTCTACTTTGTCCATATGCAGGTTGAGATCCTCCAATACTAAAAAGTGCACATATCTATCTGGGCAAACCCACATGCAGGCCGGAGTAGGACGGTGATTTTGGACTGCCTAGCCTGTGATAGACATTCTCTGGCTGCAATATATCAAACAGGAAAACAAAAAACACTATGCATTAAACCCAGATCTGTGACTGGGGTGAATGTTTGATTTGTTCAGCATTCTGTCTATCATCTGTTCTTTTTGCTTTTGTTGCCCTAAGTGGGAAGGGTATGCCCAGATGAGGGTCTCAGGATGCTTGTTTTTGGTCCAGGGAGGACCTGGCCTGGCAATTCGGACTGGACTTTTCCCCTGGGAAGCAGGGTCGAGACTAATTTGCATATGGCTGGGTCCAAACTGGGGTAGCATGGTGAGCAAAAAAATTATGGATTAAACCCAGATCTGTGGCTTGGGGTGAATCAGTGGCAGCTTCTCCACAATGGTGGAGGAGCGTCGCCCCACTGCCTTGCCACAAACGAAAAATAAAATGATGCTCTAGCATTGTTTTATTTTTCGTTTGCCAGCTTGTGCATGGAGGGGCGGGGCATGGGATGGTAGAGAAGGAGTGCGTGTGCACTTCCCAAGTGCTCATGTGTGTTTGGCCGGCTGTTTCAGGCCGACCAAAACACACATGCACACTTAGGTTTCTTTAGCCCAGCTGCATTGAGCAGCCGGGCTGGATAAACCCCCACAGACTCCTTGGTCTGAGCAGGGCATCTTTCCTGCCTGCATAGACCAATCCCCGCGCTGCTCTGCAGCACAGGTATTGGCTGGGAGTCTGTCCCAGGGGCTGCTGGGACCCGGGAAAAAGAGGCCAGCAGGAGCGGCGCAGGAGGCGGCTGGCGGCCGGTGGCGTCAGGTACGTTTTTAATATTATTAATAACCCGTCGTCACCCACCTCCCCCCAAACCCACGCTCGCTCTCCCCCGCGATCCCTCAACCCGCCTCACCACCCTTTGTTAGTGGCGGCCTCCACTGGGGTGAATGTTTGATTTGTTAAGCATTCTGTCCATCATCTGATCTTTTTGCATATATCAAACAGGAAGTGTCTGATTTGGGGACACCTGAGCTCTTTTACTTTCCTTCATGTATATATAAGGCGGACCTTACTTGGGTCAGGAAAGCTTTCCTTACCAAGAAAAGACAGTGTAGAGAGGAATCTGAAATAGCCAAAATCTTTGTCAGGGAGTATGTTATCTTGCAAACCACCCCCAATATGGAACCATACCTGTCTTGGATGGATACTAAATGCGACAGAGTTTTGTTAACTAGATTTAGGTTTGGTATTGTAAGGTGGTATTTAAGCTTTCCTCTGGGTCAATTTGACTCCACCAATGTGTTAATCTGCCCCTGTGACGAGTCCTCTCCCCAGAGTTTTCTTAACTTCACTTTCTTCTGTAAATACTACAGGGCTTGCTCTAAAAGGTTTTTAGTCCCATTAATCAGAGCTTGTGGTATTAAAAGATGTGCAGAGGCTCTGCTGTACTTGCAATCATTGAACTTCCCTACACTCTGCAGAAGTGGTTGTTCATTTTTAAAGAGTGCCCTTGCCAAGAGAAAACAAATTGTCTTTTAATAGATTGAAGCTGTGCATCGTTGATACTTTCAATATGCTTTTATTCTGTATCATGTATTTATTCATTTGTTTATTGTTTGAGATCTGGATTTGTTTTAATGATGCTTTTTATATCTGTACTGTGCTTTTATGGCTGTGTTTTACAGCCGCGGATTACTTTGATGTTCCTTTGTCTCCATAGTGGCTGTGTCAACCAGTTTCCATGTCTCCTGATTGCCAGGACTTTCAGTGACTATGTGTGAGGAAGAACATCTTTTTGAGTTGTTCTCCATTTTACAGATTTGTGCTTGCTAGTTTTACCACTCAGGGCAATGATAAATTTCCATTCATTCTCTCAGTGCATGTTTCTTACCCCACAACATGAGGTAAAATTTGCTACACCCAGTTGGACTATTTAACATTTTAGTAAAATCACAGTGAGTTGGTCCAGAAAGTGCACTAGGGGTGTTGAAGTTAAACGTTAATTGTTGGCTGCAGTGAACATCTATACCATACATAAATGTGAACATGCAAACTTGCCACCAGGTTCCCCATTGTGGTCTTACACACTGTACCTTAAAATTCTGCAGTAACATATTACAGTGTAAGGGGCTCTGACAAGTAAAACAAATACTTATATGTCCTGCAGCCTAAGAGGTAGGGTGCTTAGTCTATATATGTAGGACATATAGAATATTAAGAAAAGTATATCTCTCAGTGAACTGCTACAAAATGTTTTAACTTTTAGGGTCTCTGTGATCAAAAGTAAAAATTTTCAATTTTGCCCAGGAAAATGCTAAAAATTCAATAATACTTTTTAATGTTTAACAAAACTCTAGTTCAAAGGTGAAGGTAAAATACTCTATTGGGAATATAACTTTTACAAATTTTACATTGTTTTGCAACCTGAAGGCTCCAGGAGTAACTAAAGCAGTTATCCAAGGCTTCACTCCTGACAGTAATTGAGGACTGTTGAGGTGTGAAAAGTTCAATCAATCAGGAGTTTGTAAAGTGCAGCTACTCACATGTAAGGGTCTCAAGGCGCTGGGGGGGGGCGGGCTGCTGATCCGTCTGGGCGTGGAGGTTCAGGCGAAGAACCAGGTCTTGAGATTCTTCCTGAATTGGGCCAGCGTAGCTGATTGCCTCAGGTGAAGGGGCAGGGTGTTCCAGGTTTTGGCGGCAAGGTAGAAGAAGGATCTTTCTCCGGTTCTGGTCTTGGATCCGTGGGACGGTAGCCAGGGCGAGTTGGTCGGAGCAAAGTTGTCTGGCGGGTACGTGGAATGAGAGGCAGTGGTTCAGGTATGCTGGTCCTACGTCATGGAGAGCTTTGTAGGCATGTGTGAGGAGCTTGAAGGTGATTCTCTTGTTGACTGGGAGCCTGTGGAGTTGTCAGAAGTGTTCTGTGGTGCGGCTGTGGTGGGGGATGTCGAGGATCAGTCTGGCTGCGGTGTTTTGAACGTTCTGTAGTTTCCTGAGCTGTTTCTGGGTGATACCGGCATAGAGTTTGCCTGCTAATGAAACATCAGATATTCTGAAGGCAGCAAGGCTGGAGAGGAATAAGTACTAGACACTTATTTGGGAATGTGATCTTTGGGAGTGAACAGGAACAGATTATCAAACAAAAAGCTAACGCTGAGGCCTGACTTTTGATATTATTATGCCAGGGAGGTTCATCAAAGGCGAACTCTCAGATAGTTCCTTCTGCACCCAATTGTTATGAAACCTGCTTCCAGATCAAGAAGAAGGGTGGTTCTTTATTTGTGCTGTCGAAATCTAGACCTAAAAATAGGTATTTGATTTTAGAAGGGAAAGTGAAATTACTAAAATAAAATGCTTTACGCTGTATTGAGTACTCTCATCACCAGCATTCTAGCGGAAAAAAGAGAAAAAGTAACTGTAGCTGATACATTAGCCTCTACATATTGGGCAATTATGCCATGTCCTATTTAATACAGAGATGAAAAATGTCATAATTACATGCAATTATTCTTCTTGATTTTAAAATGTGTACCAAACCATCCTCTTTACAAATTAATCCATAACACTTAACTTTGAACTCATTCTTTGATAATGATGGTCTTATTATCAGGGAAATATTTTATTATAACATATATGTCCTGGGCCTTTCATTGCTTAACCAAATGTTATAATCTTAAGAATGATATGATGGTCAATGAATCAGCATTTTAGATGACTACATGTATTGTTATTAGAATTTTCATCTGCTTGCACTTTCTCAAGGTCCATTTATGGAGGAGGTCCAGACTGTATTAAAAATTGAATTAGCAGATTATAGATATAGCTAATGTCTGGAGGTCTAGGTGGTTATAAATTTTGGTTAGCGCAGGAAATTACACAAAATCGAAAGTCATCCTCTAACACTTTCACAGTGCTAAGCATGACTTGGAAAATAGAAGATCCTATGCATAACTTCGACCATACTGATTATGTTGGAGCACTGAGGTACTTGTATTTCAGAAATTCCTTGTCGTTCCATGAAAGGATCACTAACAAATCATGTTTTATCTTCTGTACAGTAAACCTGGGCATCCAGGGCTACAAATGTAAAATCCACAGTGAGAAGAGGATGGGTAGGTTAGTTACATGAGTTTAGTTTAGTTTATCATTAATAATGTGCAAACAAATGCAATGACCCCAGATTCTAGACACAAACAAACCTAAACCATGTAGTAATCCAGGCTGCAGTAATGACGTAGGGGAAAGCAGCGTAACGTTAAAAGGAAACATAAGATACAGTAAGTCCAAAATTCAGGTTGAAAGAGATAGGCAATGCGTTATGTAAATTATACAGCACAATTTACATTTCAGGGGACAGAATGCGTGGGGTTCACAAAGCAGGCTTAGAAGTGACAGCTGAGGCATCACGTTGCTTATTCTTGCAGCATGAGCATTGCTTTAATTTCCTCTTGAAACTAGTAAAGTTGTTGATGAGTCTTAGATCTTTGGGAAGATTGTTCTAAATTTTAAATTCTGTCAGTTGTAATCACTGCCACTGTAGCAAATTTGCTTTTCCTCTATGGTTAGGCAAGACTTTTAAAAATGTTTTACCTTCTTTTCCTGGACCCCAACAGAGCACGAGCAGCAGCAGCTAGCAGCCACTCATGCTCGCTAAATTTGTTGTTCCTGTGCTCCAACTTTAGGATTTTTGTGCCAAATTACTCATAATTACATGAACGGAATAATCACATCATTTTCAGTAAGTTCACCTCAAAAGATTAATGCAAACTCACCGAAATCACCACGATTACGCCAGTGTAATTAAAATCTCTCCCACGCCTAAGGGAAATATATTTTAATGTATTAATAAGCCCCACTCAATTGTGCCTGGTAGGCCATATATTTAAACAGTGTACTTTCACTGTATCTGAAGGGCTAAAATCTGGCCTCTGTGTATATTCAGCTAATTGTTTCATAAAACAGGCCTCTATGTGATTAAAACATATATTTTACATCTTCACTTAGACAAGCTATTCAAAGTTATTTTCTACTTAGTTTTATAATACCGAATAATGTTGAAACCAGATTTTTGTTATGCCTTAAGTAGAAAAGTAACTATAAAAAGGTACTTTGAGCTGCATGAGCCAGACCTGGCTTAAAGCCAGCTCTGCTACATATCACACCACCAGAGGCCAATATACGTTTTTTCATGTAATTGATGAGTCACCTGCCAGAGCACAGTAGCCTGCACATAAAGGCAGAAGTGTTGCTAACAACGGACCACTTAATTGGCATTAGACATCTAGGAGGGGCAAAGGAGAGCTGACAGAGCAAAGGGCATCTTGAGTTGGTGGTGATCCCATATGACAGAATCTACTCCCATTCCTTCCCTAAGTCCTCCCTGACCTTTTGGCTCAAGCTCCAGCAGGAGAATTGACAAGTTCTGATCATGATAGAGGGGACAAGATCTCATCTAAATCGGGTTGTGGTTAAGGGCCTGTCTGGAGCTCTGCCAGTCGGTAGAAGGATTCATCCACCCTGATTCTAGGGCTTCTGTGTATTTTTGCTCTAAAGCAAAGATGATGTTCTCCAAAAAGAGGTGGGAATAGGGCAAGAAAGTTGACGGGAAAGGGTATAGAACATTCTGCAATCAGCAGCTAGCGCTCAGCACCTCACCACCACCTCCTCAAAAGATTTCTGTACCTGGGTAGAATGCACACGAAGAATAAGGCACTTCTAGAAAAAATAAACTCCTGATTCCTGCTGAACCTGAAAGAAGATGACTTAAGTACACGAGGAATCCTTACTCGGTCTGGCCCCCAAGGACTGGAACTGCTCTCCAAGGGTTTGTCTACTCCAGGGAAACAAAAAGCAGCAGGACTCCTTTTTCCAATAAGGGCCAGCTGACTACAGAGGACTGCACCCTGCAAGGGCCCTGGCTGGAAACAGTCTTAGTGCATAGAGGTCTGCCCTGAAGGCCTGAGAGCAGTAGGGATGACTCTAATAAACTCTTTTAGTAGTTGGAAAAATGTGGGACATTAGTAGTTTTCCACCTGTGGAGGACTGTGACAAGATACTGAGGCATGCCCAGGTAAGCCACAATCATGGCAGGCAAGAAAAACAGGTTTGTCCTACTTGGAGATTTTTGCGTATGAAAAACAGGCTCAGAAGGACCTTATGGGAAAAAAATGTTGTTTGTGGAGCCCTTCTCAGCTACATCTTCAAGTCTTGCTCCTTTGCACGATCCTGGGAACCAAAAATGTTACTTTGTCTGAAAGTAAAACCTTGGATTGGGATGAGGTGGTAAATCCATCCCAGTGATGAAGCAACTCTGGTGGTTGTGAAATCCAGCTGTGTCCACTCAGAGATTAAAGTGCCAAAACCAACACTTTCAGTGGGAGCTCGACAATGACATATCCAACTTGGGAAACAGCCATTACAACGTGGCTGTTTCCCCGCATGCCATTGCATCGCAAGCGTTACAACGCATGCGATGTAACAACGCGTAGCCATTACTACGCATGTTTTTACATCGCATGCGCTTTTACAACGCATGCGATTTAATGGCGATCCACCTCGTTGTGAGGAAACTGAGGCTCTTCCGTTTCCTCACAACGACGTGCGCCGTGCATCGCCCCTCAGACGGGCAGGAACCAGGAGAGAGGAACCTCGAGGAGAGAGAGGTATGGGGGATTGGGCCTGGGGTGGGGGTTAATTTTTTAGGGTTTAGAGTAGTGTAGGGGGGGTCGTGCAGGGTAGTGTTAGAGTGTAGGGGCCGGACTGGGGGTCGGGGGAGGGTCGTGCTGGGGGTAGTGTTTTAGGGTTTAGGGTAGTGTTGTGGTGTTTGTGTTGTGTAGGGTAGTGTTTTAGGGTTTAGGGTAGTGTCGGGGTGTTTGTGTAGTGTAGGGTACTGTTTTAGGGTTTAGGGTAGTGTCGTGGTGTTTGTGTAGTGTAGGGTAGTGTTTTAGGGTTTAGGGTAGTGTTGGGAGTCGTGCAGGGTAGTGTTTGAGTGTAGGGGCCATACTGGGGGTCGGGGGAGGGTCGTGCTGGCGGTAGTGTTTTAGGGTTTAGGGTAGTGTTGTGGTGTATGTATAGTGCAGGGTAGTGTTTTAGGGTTTAGGGTAGTGTCGCGGTGTCGTGCTGGGTAGTGTAAATGTAGGGAGAGGACTGGGGGTCGGGTGAGGGTTGTGCAGTGGTACTACATTAGGGTTTAGGGTAGGGCAGGGTAGAGTCACTTACCTTTAAGACTTTTACCATGAGTATACCTTTACCACGCATGCCTTTGCGTTGTAATGGCATGCGTGGTAAAGGCATAGTCGTGGTAAAAGTTTACGATGTAATGGCAGGTCGTTGTCATTGACATCGCGTAGTAATACCCGCGTTGTAATGGCACTCGTGGTATTGGTACGCGATGTAATGAGACATATTCTCCAACTTTGAGGAATCCTCATGGGATGCAGCCTTAAACATTACTCTGCTGAAGGATTTTGACTTCCATTTTAGGGACTAGAAAGGTAAAAACTTTTACTGTGATGACCTGCTTTGTGTATTCTACCTCAACTCCATCCCAGATAGCATGAAATCACACCTTGGATCCTGTCAATCATGAACTTTCAATGGTGCTTTACCTTTTTAGGTGTTTTTGGCTTAAACCTTGAAATAATCATGTTTCTGGTCTTCCTTATGTAATTTTAATTTGTATCTTTTTACTTGCTAAATTGTTCTCTGTTTTTCACAATTAGTTTGGGAATTTCATTGCGTTGTTTTCTTGAATGTAAGCTTATTCAGACAGCTTGAACTTGGGGAATTGCCTGCCACTTGTGCAATAGCTTTTAGGGGCTTAGCAGAGTTTCTCCACAGCATGTGCTGAGACCTAAGTAGAGTGTGTTTATTGAATTGGTAAGAGCTCTCACTTCCCAAATGAATAATAAACTTCTGACAGCCTCAAAATTTAGGGTGTGTCAGTTTGGTGGAAAGGAAAGAGGTCCAATAAGTTATTTGGGTATTTTCAATTATCACTTTCCAATTCTAGCACAGCATTAGCATTTACATTTAGACCTTGGCAGACGGCCATTGGCCCATTAGTTATGCAGAGTCCCTGATCTCCACCATCATGAATGAGGAACACCCACCAGGGCTTTTTTTCTACGATAAGAAGAACTATATGTCCCTGAGGCAGTGGGAGTTTTCTCGCTGCGTGTGGGAACAACTGTGAATTTTCAATTCCCGATTTTGCCATGCCTCTCATGGTGGGTTTTGGTAGGAAAGTTAGTGGCCATTGTCAGACTCTAAATAGAGCTTGGCAACCATCACTGCGATCTGGAAGCCTATTGGCAGATGGGCCATCAAGTCAGGGGTTACGTTTGACAGAGCCATCAGGAACATTGTGGTTCTTTTATCTTTAAAGGTGGTGGGGGAACCATAAGGTTGGCTGACTGAGCCAATTGTTGTTTTTTTTGGTAGATGCCCCGCATCCACCAACCTCTAAATGGCACTTCTGTATTGAAATGAATAGATGTATTCGGTATACTTAAATATGCTATCATACAGTATTGTAATCCAGACATCACTACCTCCTGTATCAGCAGCTTGTGGTGTTGGAGTGTTAACAGGGGACAGATTTTTCCTTAAAACAAATAGGTGGAAATGAGTGGATTTCACAGTAGCCATATCTGTGGAAAAAGACAGTTGAGAGTCTAAACAATCCGGGTATTTGCTACTTAAACCAGGGCAAGAAAGTTGAGAGGTTCAATACACATTAGACAAACATTAGATTTCAAATCCATCTGCATCCGCTATCTGATAGTAAATGCAAAACAAGCATTTGTAATGCAATCGGTCTTGCCTTTGGGACCTTATATGTATTTGGCTATGCAGCACATTAGCCTGGGTGCTGAAACATCTACTGTTCTTTAACATGGAGGGAAAGAAAGCACCAAACTGCGAACATGCCAGGTATGGGAACACATGGAGAGAAATACTGCCTATCAGCCAGAAATTGTACTGTCCAAAGTTCTGTTTTTAAAATAAAATCAGCCCCTTCGGTGGTCATATCACTGAAAATACAAAAGATTTAAAAATAAATATTATTGTCTACGGGTGCTCGTGGAAGACAAGTTTCTATGCTCTGGAATCTGGGGAATGCTAAAGTGATTCTGGTATTTTACTGACCTCTGCTGGTCGTTTTCTATCAAGAAAGTTAAATAGAGGCAGTTGCCGGAAAAATGAAAAAATAAAGTTTCTAAGCAGAAAGCAATTATGGTATTTTACTGACCTCTACTGGTCGTTTTCTATCAAGACAGTTAAAAAGAGGCAGTTGAACAGAAAAACAAGTCCCTAAGCAAAGGCGGAAGCAGATAAGTCCTAGGGCTGATCTCCAGATCCCACAAAGTACATACAACAGATCTTCCAGACAGCGCAAGCACTGTCTAGGCTCGACCTAAAAAGCCTTCACAGTGAGAATAAATAACACATCCAACAATATTAAGGAATTCTTCTTGAGCTTGAAATAGCTGACGAACATTCAGGCTGGTAGAACCAGGTTACCTCTTCAAAACAACTTTGTGAAAAGCGATTGATTATTTATATGCAAAATAGCTGGCATCAGCAATTCACTGCAAAGCACTCGCCCAGTGGATGAGGCTGATTGCACTCCAAAGAGGCATCGTCCGGAAAAGATCACTCAACACAAAAAAAAATGAATGTGTCCTTCTGTAACGCAACTGGTGCTCATGTAAAGCGCTCTGATACCGCCGGGTCAAGTTCGCGCTACATAAAACTAAAAAAAAAACTAAAAAAAACGTTTCATCCATTTCTGGGAGTTCATGTCTCATTCGATAATAGTTGCTGTGGACTTGAATAAAAAAGTGTGGGATGGATGCACCTAGGGATTTCTGCCAAGGCCTTGATAAATACAATCTAAGACAAGCTACTTTACTCCCAACCTCAGCCATCCACCAGCCTGAAGCAAGGTAACATTTCTCCCTTTTAAAAAACTCTATACTAAACCCTGAAGAGGTTGCCACATATCGGTCATTATCACACATGTCCAATGCAGTAATCTGGCTAGTGTCCACAATTAAATTATTAAATACAGCTACAATCTTTCCTGGAGCCTCCCAAGCTCTCAGCCCATTCAAAGATGGCTTTTGGAAGACTCAAGGGATAGACCCAATGCTCTTAGCATTTGCTGATGTATTATGATAGATCTCGGATAAGGAGTTTTCATCATTATTATATTATTTGACCTGTCAATGGTATAGGATCCTGTGGCAAAGGCTCACTGAGTTTGGATGTGGTTGAAAAGCGGCTTCTGGATAATTATCTGTTTCTGAATGTACTGAGCAGGTGGACTTAGGATATTTCTTTCAGCCCCAGCACCGTCACCCAGTGAATTCCTCATGAATCAACACAGAGCCCTGTGGTGTTCAATGTCTATGCAATCCCATTGGCTACACTAAAAACTAGTTCATACATAGTAATGGCACATGAATACTTTTGCATAGTGATCAAATCGCACCAGCAGTGACAGCAACAATAAATACTTGCCTCACATGGTACTAAGATAACGAATTGTACCTGTGGGGACAAGCCTTACTGGAACTCAATTTGCTAGACAGATACACCGAATATGTTCATCCTTTCTCGATAGCTTCATCAAAATAATATAAGGATTGTCTTTTGTGATAGTAAAGACATTCTTGTCTGTTAATTCTAAGGCACCTTGCTGCACTGCCCTACGCCAAATTATTTATCCAATATGGTGCACCCTGTCCTTTCCTCCTGCGCGGACAGCGTTTCAGCAGCCTAGCGCCAACGTCGCCACCATTGCACCATAGTGCAAGAGTGCCTGTGTTGTTGGCAGAATCCTGGGAGGCTTTTTCCTCTTTCTTTGAGCGCTACAGAATGAAAAAAAAAGAAATGAAAAGAGGAAAAACCGAGGAGAAATTAAGTTATTTCTCCTTAAAGGTTTTGGCGCATCCCCAGGTGTACATAGTTTTATAAATCTGGGGAAGCATCAAAAGTCATGGGTTTTGCGTGGGAAAACCCACCACAACGCCCATGGAAAGCCTCCCTACTGTAGAGTAAGGCAATGCAGCGATTTGCGCTGCCTTGCCTTGGCTTTGCATGACCTCATAGATATGATTTTGTAGTTTGCACTCCTGGAGCATTGCAAAAAGTGACGCTCCGGCAGTGCAAGGGGCTCATAAATATGCCCCTGAATGGTCTAGAGATGGGCAAAGATCACCTCTGCGTAAATTAATTTTGATACCTCGGCATCTGTTAACTAGACTAACAGCTCTACTTAAGAGACAAGTGTCAATAATTGAAATTCCAAGATTCTACTTGGTTTCTTAAAGGTGCAAGAGCTGAGGGCTGGGGGAGGGGAGGAGTGGCTCGGCATTAAAGGCAATCCAGCTGTGTTCAGGGTACTACCAAATTTGATCTGAGTGGGCTAGCTGTGTGTTCCTCCCCAAGAGATAAGCTTTGCGCCAGAGTAGTTAAAAACATTCTTCCAGAAATTAATAAGGTCTAAAGAGATAATTTAATTGTGCAAAATGTTCTCTAACTGTATGAAATGCAAAAAGGAATAGAGGAAACACAAATGCCAGTCTTTTACTTGTCATAATAATTGGCACATATCGGTGACCACAAACCCCTGACAGCCTAAAAGGGAGGATACACACAACAGCACAGTCAACACAAAAGAGAACGTCAATTACCAACTGGAAGGAAACTATTCAAAAGAAATCAGTGCTGTTGTGCATTTCACAGCTCATGCATTTTCCATAAGATGCAGTTTCACACCACTAACTATAAAGTCGGCTTTGATCAATA
This sequence comes from Calotriton arnoldi, assembly GCA_963921515.1. Taxonomy (NCBI): domain Eukaryota; kingdom Metazoa; phylum Chordata; class Amphibia; order Caudata; family Salamandridae; genus Calotriton; species Calotriton arnoldi. The sequence goes on along the minus strand of CAWUFW010014386.1, from coordinate 304,461 downwards.
ACACAATAGAAGTATATACTAGAATTGCACCGCTTGTTTAGATCAAACTGGGAGCACCAGAGAGAACTGTGGAGCACATTGTAATAATTATAGAGAAGACAGAAGCATGGTTTAATTAATAAGTGGTACATTGTATTACACCATGCGGTGTTACCACTGGAATAGTTATCATTGATGTTGCCTTATTGCTATGCTTGCTGACTTTACTGCTACCGCCGAGTGAGAGAAATCGAGAATGTAGAATGTGAGTGCAGTGATCCTAAGTAATCAAATCTAATATAAGTACATGTTTATGACAACAGGAAAAGGGAAATGTACCACCAGAAACTGGAAATCACTTAAGGCCCTGGGCACTAACTTGTGCGCAGCTAGGTTCAACTTAGGTATGCAAAAAGAGTCACTGCCAGGTGCAAATGGCACATCCTGATTCAGGGTATCTGGAATTATGGGCATTTATGTCACAGATGAAAGCTATGGCATTGAAAAAGTTGCAGGTATAGAGGTTTCTCAAAATCAAAAGTTTAAGGTCAGGGATGCGAGCTTGTGTGGTTCAGGGCAGGCACAAGTTAGTGGCCATTACGAAACTACTGAAGTCATAACTTAGGGCCATATTTTCAAAAACATAGGACATTTTCTTACTTAGAATTATTCCTTAGTGTGGTGTAAAATTGTGGCTGTTTTAGAATACACAGGTGATTTCAAAAGTGCTCTGGGGAAGTTGAAACAGCCAGAAATTTATTTTGAAGTCTTATTGTGAATTTCAGGTTACTCCCTTTTAAAAGCGTTTTTGCATCCGTAAATGTAGCAGATATAGATTTATGAATTTGAAATTTGGCAGAACAGTTGTAAAGAACACTTAAAAGTAATCTGTCTTTACCTAAAGGTTAACAGTAGCATGCACACATAGCACCATCCGAAGACACATCTGAGTCAATCAGTCAAAAACTTCCAATTTTCTTCAGGATGCAGTACAGTTCAGTCATGTAACACTCACAACTAGAACAAAAATAACAATATTGCTACTTAAATATTATTCAGGTATGAAGCCAAATAGTGATCCATTCCTAAAAATCACATTTTAAACCGAAATAATACTTACAATAGGAGAGTGGTATCTCCCAAAAATTAGATGCTGCTATCACTTACATGCCAACAGGTGCGATTCAGTTAGGAGTCATCTGATTTTTTAAGCCAAAAATTCATACATTTTAGCTGTCTGCCACCTGAAATTGCCCTTGTTCCAATGTACGTCAATGGGGAAAATTAAGTCCCCTGATTTTATTTTCAAAATCTCCCTCTTTCTAGGCCCAGGCAGAATTTTTTATTTTGTTCGGGGGATTGGAGGAATTTGGCGACTCCACGTTACTGTCGAGAAACAGCAAAATCAACTCAAAAATAGTTTTTGGAGTAGGTATTCTACCCGAACAGATGGTTCAGATAGTTTTTTTGACCACAAACACATTTTTTTAATTTTACTTTTTTTTTCAACAGGAAGGAAGTACCTCAGAGACTTTACCTTCCTCTTCCTGTCCAGAAGGGTCCTCCCAGTGCTTTGTCCATCCCTTGGTCACTTTTCAATTGGATTTCGAGGAGAAAGGAGCACTCTCTTTGTCTGCAATCCTTGCAGCATATATTGGATTTAAGGTTGTTTTTTTGTGAGAAATCAAGTATGTTAAAGAACTTTGGGATAAGTTTTTTTTTTTACCTTTTTTCTTTTTTTCTTAATCAGGTGGGTGGCCTGGAGTTGCAGTAGGTGTCTATTTTGCATTCACTCTTTTCCTAGGGGAGAAGTTTGCACATTTCTCGGTATACTGGGGGCTGGTTTTAAAGTACATTTTATCTATTTTCTTGTGAGTTGTTTGTGGATTTTGCACTTTTTTGGTCATTTTACTGTTTGGGGCCTAATCTGCTGAAGGGCCATGGCCAGTCAACGATAGGCTTTGGGTATATTAAAAAAAACTGCTTCTGTGCTATATGTTTTTTGTAAAACCTCTATTTATTTATGGATGGCCTTGGATTAAATGCAAAATGTGTTTTTTTGCATTTTAAATTTTTCTACAAAGTGTTAAAGTGTATTTTGTTGGCGTAATTTGTTGATGCCTTGGCATGTTTGTGGTTGGGGAATTTTTAAAGATGACTTAGTGTTTGTTTTTCGCAATTTTGAATTATTGGTACTGTTTTATCTTTGTTTACTATGCCTCCTTTCTTTGCTTGCCAAGTTGCCCTTTGTGTGTGGGTGTTTGCCATAGGCCACCATTTTGGCTGTGTTCTAGGCCTACTTTGTTCTCCATGCCATGTAGCATTGAGGCCATTTAGTGCAGCCAGTGTGCTTTTGCCATAGGCCTCAATTTGTTTTTTGTTGTTCAAGCCTTCCTGCTTGCTGTTCTGAACTTGTGGCCAGCAGCCTTTTTGTGTAGTCAGTGTGCTTTTGCCATAGGCCTGCATGTGTTCTTCTATGTTATCCATGCCTTTGCCCTTGGTGTCCATGTGGCAGGTGGCTGTTTGGTAGTCAGTGTACTTTTTCCGTAGGCCTACATGTGTTCTTTGTTATCCATGCCTTCACCCTTGATGGCCATGTGGCCGGTAGCCATTTTGTATAGTAGTCTGTGTGCTTTGCCATAAATCTGCAGGTGTTGTGCTCCTTTGTTTTCCATGCCTTCGCCCTTGGAGGCCATGTGGCCAGCAGACATTTTATGCAGTCAGTGTGCTTTTGCCACAGGGCTGCCTGTGTTTTTTGTTGACCATGACCTTGTCCTTGGTGGCCATGTGGCTGGTGGATATTTTGTGTAGTCAGTGAGCTTTTGCCATAGGCATGCATGTGTTCTTTGTTGTCCATACCTTCACCCTTGGTTGCCATGTGGCCGGCGGCCATTTTGTGCAGTAGTAATAGTGCTTTTGCCGTAGTCTGCATGTGTTGTTGTTCTTTTTTGTCCTTGCTTTGGCCCTTGGTGGCCATGTGGCCAGCAGACAGTTTGTGTAGTTAGTATGCTTTTGATACATGCCTGCATGTGTTCTTTGTTATCCATGCCTTTACCCTTGATGACCATGTGGCAGGCGGCCATTTTGCGGAGTCCGTGTGCTTTTGCCATAGGTCTGCATGTGTTGTTCTTCTTTGTTGCACATGGCTTTGCCCTTGGTGGTCATGTAGACAGCAGACATTTTGTTTAGTCATTGTGCTTTTGCCATAGGTCTGCATGTGTTCCTTGTTGTCCATGACTTCTACCTTGGTGACCATGTGGTCGGTGGCCATTTTGTGTAGTCAGTGTGATTTTGCCATATGCCTGCATGTGTTGTTCTTCTTTGTTGTCCATGCCTTCTCTCTTGGTGGCCATGTGGTCAGCGGACATTTTGTGTAGTCGGAATGCTTTTGGCATAGACCTGCATGTGTGTGTCCATGTGGTCGGCAGGCATTTTGTTTAGTCACTGTGTAAATCCTTTCCTTCCACTTTGAGTTTTCAAAGCCATTTTCTAGGAGCATTGATAGAAGAGGCCTATGCCCTCTTGTTTTTTATACATTTTTTCTTCTTTACCTGATATGAGTTTAATTTTCTTGAGGATGATTGTAGTACTCGTTTGACTTTTATGCATTTTTTCCATTTCCCCCTGCGCCTCCTATCGGATTTCTCATAGTCCCTAGGGAGACATCAGCAATAATTATTTTTTTCAATTATTTGATTTTTCTCTGCACCCCTGCCTGCCATAGGTGTGTAATAGGCCAAAGGCGCATACCAGTAATATTTCTTTTAAGGATTATTCTGTTTTTTGCTGCTCTCCCTACCTGCCATAGGTGTCTCATAGGCGCACACTAGCAATAATTTTTTAAGTATTATTCCATTTTTCCCTGCACTCCTTGCCTGTCACAGGTGTCTCATAGGCCTTAGAGGCACATAAAGTAACCCTTTCAATCTGTTTGCTAATGAAATATTATGTTTATGCATGGTTTGGAATGGATACAATATTGTTAATTGTTTGTAATTCAAACTGCAAGTCTCACATTTCACTGAATTTTTTTCTTGTTTGTTTTTAGGTGCACAAGAGTCATGACACAGTACTGACAGACAGAAGCGACACAGTACTGCCAGACAGCAGCGACACCACTTAATGTACTCCTCTCCTTGTGCAGCTAAGTGGCAACTGCCAGAGCTAAGAAAGAACTTGAAGATGGCCCAAAAGAAGGGTGTTACTGTCAGGAACATGGCCAGTGAGGAGGAGAAGAAGAATGAGACTGCAATCACTGGTGTGCTGCCCTCCACCTTTTTCAGGAAATCGGAGGTTCCTGCAGCACCCTTCTGTGGCAGCAAAAGGCTGGGAGCATCAATCCAGCATCAACAGCACCACCCCAGACTAAGGGTAAGCCCAAGTTCATGTCTCGCAGTGGTGCAGTCACTGCAGTCATGGTGACGAGCGATAAGTCTGAACTGGATTTGTCTCTGCCACAAAATATCCAATCATCGGAGCAAAGTGGACAACAGGAGCCGCAGCCATCAACAGTTCTTCCTGAAGTAGGAGCAGAATGGGAGGTTGAGCTTCCTGCTGAGCAAGATGTTGCTTTTTACACATTGACTTTACGATCTCCAGCAAGAAACAGAAAGGGTACTCCACCATCTTCTCCAAGGGCCCCTTCTGACGATCTGGACAAGGATTGGACTCTGGCTGAGTCTGAAACCAGCCTGAGGGACAAGGGAAAAAGAAGGTTCCTGAAAGCCTTAGAATTATGGAAAGTGCCAGTGATGACAATGAGCCAGTGATTGTCAGTATGCAGGGTGGCTGAGGGAACACCGAGATGACCCCCCTTATTCAGCCTCCTCAGAGGGATGTTGTTCCACTACCACCAGCTTCTATATTTGTAAGACCCCCATGAGACCTGCACCAACACTACCACAGTAGAAGTACGCACTACAGAGAGTTGAGCGACACAGCCACTCATCTCCAGTTCTTCAGGCATTGACAGTGGCACACTAAAAATGTTAGCCTCCACAGTTTAGGACTCCTTTATGATTAGCAAGCAGGAGGATAGCATTACAATATGCTCCATTTACCATACAAGTGTTCTTTGAGATACGCGAGGTTTGCATTACGGTACTGGTGGCCAAATGTCCCATCTGAAAAAACATCACGCAATCTGGTGAGAGGATAGCCTTAAAAAGATAGCTGGTGGTGGTGGTGGTGAGAGAGGGGAAGAAGCTAAATTTACAGTGATAGAAGAAGAAGGTAGTCATGAGGAAGAAGAGGATGACAGCATTACACAAAGTTGCCCTGTCCCCTAGAGTGTGCCAGCATCACCCGCATCAGCAACCTCTAAATGGCACAAGACTCAAATGCAGACACTGCCGCATACAGTGATTCCTACAAGACACACATTGTCTTGAGAGGCATATACAAAAAAATAATCCAACCTTGCATGCGATTGATGTGGGGCAGAGTACAAAGTAAACCCATGTTCTGTCAGTTTTAAGCTCGACCATACATCTGTAAGGCCATGTGTCCGGCATAAGTTCTATAAAGATTAGAATACTTTCGGGTTTCTCCCTGAGTATCTCTGGCTCATGATCCATTTACTTGGTAAATTAATATATAAATCTACCACCTCCTGGTGCTCTCCGGAAGTTGCCTGTGTCAGTGGCACCACAAAAGAAAAAAATCAAAGCTGCTATTATGGGCATGTTTAGGTAGAGAGGCCCTGTGAACACAAGCATGTTTGTATAGGAGGAAGCTGGCTAAAATGTTAGCGCCAGACTTTCTCCCTTTTTCTTTTGTGCAAGGAGTGGGATTTTTAGAATTTTTTGCAGTCATCAGTCAGAAATGGAAGGTTCCCAGCATGATCTATTTTGCCACAGTGGCTGTTCCAATGCTCCATCATAATGTGATGCAATTGGTTGCCCAAGCTGTTCAGACTATTCACCTGATGACAGAAATGTAGACCACTTTTCAAGTAACTGATTACATGTGTATTACTGCACGCTGAAACTCTTTTGGGGGGGTTAAGCAACAACTAACTGCAGGTCTCAGCACTGAAGAAAGTTTTAAGGGCATTCGGCGGTATGCAACAGTAGCGGTGTTCACCATGGAGAAATCCCATACAGCTGTGAACGTCTTGGAAGATTTTCACAGCAAAGTGTTTGAATGGCTTTGACCCAGAGGTCTCAGAATTGGATTTGTTGCCATGGAAAATGGCAGTACTATAGTCAAAGCCATGATAGATATTTCAGGGTCTTGTTTTTGGCGCATAACATCAACCTGATTGTGCATGACTTTCTAAAAAAAAAAAAAGACATAGTCAGCAATTATACTGGTCACCTGTCAAAGGATCTGCACTCATTTCAGTCATTCTTTTAAATTCCAGAAGCAGTTGATGATCCTTCAGCTTGTTAATAGAGTACTGGTTAAAGCCCTCATACAGCAGGTGCCAACATGTTGAAACTCAACCTACTACATGCTGTAACATCTGTTTGATCAGTACAGACAGTTCACCGACTATGTCCTTCAAAGAGGAGGGAATGCAACTGGGAAAAGCATGATAATGGTGGTGGACAAATGTGGGCTAGGCAAGTGCCTGACAAAAGTTCTACTTCCTTTTGAAGTGTTCACATTGGAAGTCAGCAAGGAGGACAGGACAATGAGCCAAGCATTCCCATTGTTGCATGTGCTGCAGGACCAGTTGAAAAAGGCTGCACAAATGTTTGCCGTGAATGAAGAAGAATATAAGTTGGTTCAGAGCTTAATCCTTTGCTTGGCTCTAACCCCAAGGCTACAAAGAGGGATAATGTCCTCAAAGTGTATGTATGTGCCATAATACTTGATTCACGGTACAAAAAATACGATCTACCTTGATTCCTTTTCCAGAAGGGGATGTGTCACTTTACAATACTTGGATTGTCGATCAAGTGAGAGACCTGAAGAACAGTGATAAGTTAGAGGCCCGGACAGAACTTCTGGCCTGCAGCCTTCAACCTCCAGAGAAGCCAGTGCTGTTGTCTCACAGCCAACCCCATCATCACCAGCAGCAACATCAGCACACACCAGGAACAGAAGAATAAAACTCAACCTTTGCAATGGCTTAGTTTCAAGTGGCAGGGCTTAAGACAAGTGCAGAGGTGAAGGTAACAGAGTTCAAGCAAGTGGCAGCACCAATGACCATTCAGAGGATGGTCCAAGACTATCTGGATGACCCAAAAGAGGTCTACCTGGATCGAAACCCATTGGTGAATTGGTATGGGAAGATGTGACATTGACCAAAGCTGAACAGGCTGGCAATAAAGTATATGGCCTGCTAGTAGCAAGTGTGTCTTTTAAGCGTGTGTTCTGTGCAGCTGGTACAGTTGTCACAGTCAGAAGGATCAATCTCTCCAAAACCAATCAATAACTCAAAGGGAGAGGGAGGATCTGACACATCATCACTGGGGCGTTCCTGCAGGAGCACCACACAATGTAATAAGGTGGTAGCCCAATAATATAGTTTAAGATTAGGAAGAACCAATCCCCCGGGTCTCTAGGGAGTGACAGAAACTTAATGGATCTTTTTGGTCTCGTGTTAGCCCATAGTAATTGTGAATAGATATTATTCAATTTCTTCAACCATTGATTGGAAAAAGTGAGAGGGATAGCTCTCATTAAATACTACATTTTGGGAAAGAAGATCATCTTGATTACATTACATCTACCCAACAGGGATAGATGTAATTTGTTCAATCCACTTAGTGATTTTTTAGTTTTCTCTGCAAAAGTGGATACATTTTCATTAATGATCTCATCTAGATTAGCTGTTATGTTGACACCTAGATAGACTGCGCTTTCGACCACTCTTTCGTCTGCCAGGGATATATGCTCATTAATAAAAGTTTGAATTTTTTCTTTATTTAAAGAATACCCTGAAATAATCCCAAAGTTCTGAGCCTCTTCTTATACTGCCTTAATAGATAGTTCCGGATCAGGCGTAACCAGAGCAATGTCATCGGCATAGGCTAAGACTTTAGTATCATACCCTTGTGACAAAACTGAGGGAATATTTGTATTCATTTCCAAGCTCTTTATAAAGGGGTCAATATACAAGACGAATAGTATAGGGGTGCATGGACAGCCTTGCCCTGTCCCCCTCGAGATCTGAAGTTGCTTAGTCATTTCACCATTGATATAAACACTTGCAGCTGGCTCAGCATATAGTGCTTTAACTGCCTGAATAAAATCGGGCCCTAGCCACTTCCTTTGCATGGAAGCCCAGAGGAAGTGCCAGGAGACCCTAGTGTATGCTTTTTCAGCATGAAGCATAATCACGGTTACAGGGTTCCCTGACACCTGCCCAGCGTCCAACAAGGAAATGATCCTTCTAATATGATCTATAATACCTCTCCCAGGAATGAATCCGTGTTGTCATTTAGACACTATCCTGTGGATCACCTGAGATAAAAGAGTAGTTAAAAGTTTTGAGCACATTTTTTAATCCCCGTTGATGGGCCGAGACAGTAAGAGAGGGAGTCTGGATGACTCAGAGAAGCAGTGAACTCATATGACTCCGGCATCGACGACCCAGACTCAATGGGCTTGCCTCTGCTGTCGAGGTGAGGTGGGTGCTTCCGCCCGAATATGCCGAAGCCCTTGATCTGGCTGGCCCAAACGTCTGTTGTTTGAGACTGGCCCACAATTTTCTGTTGTTAAGGCGCTGCAGGAGAGCTGGTTGGGGGCAGGGTGAGCTTCGCCTGCCTCCGAAGGGGGCACTCAGTATCTAACTGGCCTAAGTTTCTGAACTCCTGAGCAGGGTGTGCCTCGTCGGGGATCGGATGTTCGGCGCCTCATTCTTCGATCTTCTCTAAGACCGCAGGGCATTTCGTGTCTAGCAACGACCGAAGCCCTCATTGCCGCCTCTTACGTCCAGGATTCATTCATGATCTTCTTTTTGCATTGGCCTGTTAAGATGCTCGTGGTCACTCTGTCTGGAGACTCTACCTTATGGGGTTGTTAACCATCTGTCGCCCAAGCTGCTGGGAGAGTGTACACACGGCTACTTTGTGCAGATGCCTCTGCAGTAGTCGGCGCCTAATGGCCTGCAACTGACGCTTACTGTGTTTTAAGCAAAGTGGCTTTTTTTCCGCCTTGTTCCCCTCATATTGCCTTTGCTTGGGTGCAAAGGAGTGGCGCCTCCACCCGGTTTCTACCAGGATAGGGTAAGTGTCTCTGCGAACTAAATCTTCCCTGCAACAATGGCAGCTCACTTTGGAGCCACAGAGTAACTGACTTCCATTAGACGGCGTGTATCTTTATCCTACTACGTTCCTTCAAATGAGCCTCAAAATGGAGCCTCTCAAGGCTATTCACCCACTTTAAGACATTTCTCAAAATGGTCACTGCTCAAATGGGCTTTGAAGATGGCCTGAACCATTACTCCTTAATTGCTGATATTGATACACTCTGGTCCCTTATCAAATGACATTGTTGTTCTCGTGAGTAGATTTTAAACAAAAGTGTTTAAATAATTCCTTGTCCAGCTAGTAGATTTTAAACTAAAATATTTAAATAATCACTTGCCCAGCTTGTTCCCCTTTGTACTGTGATTTGGTTTTAAATGAAACTGGGGAAATAACAACCCCGCCAGTAGCGTCCTCAACACGCTTGGGTGAGATGACGCTCGCTCCCCAACCCTCCACCAGGACCCCCCAATAATTGGGGCTACCTCTCCACCCCTTATTCTTTCGGGCACTTTTAATTGCTACTACTACACTCCTCAGTCAACATGGCACAAAATACCTATCATTCCTCCAACCCCTTTGCCCAATCTGGCGTAAACTCGGTTAAGATTATCTACCCACCCAACCTATCGTTAAAGGCTAAGAAGACCTTTAAGCACAATACCCTCAAGAGGTGGCCCGACACACTGATATTGGACACATAGATCTCAAATAGGGGCACTATAGTGCCTGATCTCATCTTCTATACCAACAGAAGAGCGCAGTGGAGAAAGACCCTCACCTCTATGCTGCGCTCCAAACAAACCAAAACTCTGCATGGTTTTCGTTTAAACACGCTTCCGGCCCTTATGGCGGAGCTGACTATCTCCCTTTACAATAATGGTAATGTCCTTATACAAGCCGCAGAGCTGAACCTCAAACGATTCAATCATGCCTTTTTGAGGTTCAAGAACACTATAACTAACTCCAACACCTCCACTGGCAACCAAAATGTACCACTCACTTGCTCTGATCCCGAGGCGATGGATGGCCCCTCCTCCCCACTGCCCACGCTCCTGTCTGCTAACACGCCCCCCACAGCTCGACCCATGTCTACGGAGGCTATCCCTACTCCTCACACCACGAATCTGAGAAACCCACGTCTGCCTAGTAAGGATGAAGGGTTAACTGGCCAGAGTACCTCCCGCCGTGTTGCTATCCGCACCAACGCTCCTCCGTTACCTTGACTTACCCCCCTTCCTCAATCCCCTATGTCACACACTATTCGCTCCAATAACGTGAGTGATGACCACCCTACCAACCCTATTAGTCAGGTAGGAGTGGATACTCACACCTTAGGCCCTGGAGCTCCCAATCACAGGGCTCTGAACCTTGCTGATGTCCCCTATACGTTGATTAATAAAGTACACTCACCCACTTTCTCACTACATGCCGCACCACCCTCGACCCCTTCTATTTCCACTCCGCCTCCCCCTATACCCACTGCTAGCTTTGATTCCTATCTCAATGATGACGCTATCTCCCTACTTAACTGTGCCAACGATCCTACTCAACCCTCTACTAACCACACCACAGCGGATCCTGTCCTACTTGCGCGGGCTACTCCTGCAAATAATTGCCTGAACAAGCATGGCCTTGAGAAGAAGATTGATGACCTCAAGCATGATATCTCGGTAGTCAAAGAGTTGGTGCAAAGCATTCTGCAATTCTCCTTGAAGATGGAGAAGCGTTGGCTCTCACCCCCGCGCAGTTGAATGATATCTACAATTCACAGAAGCTGTACTCAACTAAAGACCTTACTGCCTTCAGCGCCTATCTTAGCTCCAGAGGGAGCACGAGGCATCTACCTAACCACTACTCTCGGCCCCACAGACCCTTACCTCAGCTATCTGAGGAAGACATTCTCGCCCTGCTTGGAACCTACACTAAGTCAAAGATGGTCCCCAAATGTAACTCTACTCTCAACATACCTTCAATCATTGCAGACCCTGACAGGGAACCGAGCCTTAAACTCAGAGAGTTAAATATAGAGAACCTACTTCACATAAACACCTCTACTTAAGAAGTGGACACTTCCAACTTGCACATCAACTCGATGCTACTCAACTGTAGATCGGCTGTGAAACATGCTGCTGATATTTTCGATCTCATCATAGCGCATAACTTGGACCTTCTGATCATCACTGAAACCTGGCTCAATGACACTTCCTCCCCAATTCTGGACCTCTTAATCCCTCCTGACTACTCTATTATCAGAAGTGATCGACTGGTTAAAATAGGAGGGGGCATTGCCTGCATTCATCGCTCCAACCTCACAGTTAAACAATCTTCATGTACTGTCTTTTCCTCCTGTGAACAGCTATTCTCTGAAATCTGGAACAAAGGCAAGAAGATTTGTGTGCTGCATTCGATCTATCACCCTCCTGGCGATAATCTAGCCTTCATAGAGCAAATCATGGAGGTCATTAGCTCGAGTTCGGATCAACTCTGCCACATATTCCTTGGAGACTTCAACATTCATTGGAATGACACAAGCGATCCTATTGTCGATTCCTTTAAGACATTCCACTCTGACCTCAACTTCTCACAGCTCTGTAAAGGTCCTACTCACAAAAAAGGTGCCACTCTAGACCTCATCATTGCCAAAGACAATCTCATACAAATAGGAGAAATCCTACCCTGTGACTGGTCTGATCACTTTCAAATTCCCTTCCTCATCTTAGACAAGGGACTGGTTTGACAGGGTCAACCCCTTAAAGCGAAACAAGTGATTCGCAATATGAGAGACCTCGACATTAACATGATAACTTCAATCACTAAAGATAGACTACAGCCCCCCCTAATTTGACCAACCTTGACGATCTTTCTGAGCATTACATTAACACCTTTTCTAACATTCTTGACTCCATTGCTACGAAACAGCTCAAAAGGATCCCAGTCAAACTTTCTAAACCATGGTTTAATGGTGTCCTAAATGATGAACGGCGCAATCTAAGACTCTCCGAAAGACTCTGGAGAAACTCGCCTTCCACCACAAATCTCTCTCAATTGAGGAAAGCGAGGAGCGTTTACAACAAACACATACGCGTGGCGAAAACCGAACACTTCAGATTTCAACTAGATGGAGCCAAAAACAGACCAAAAAATCTCTTTGAAATCATTAAGGAACAATCTAACCAATCCTCTAACCAGAACTCTACTCCCTTATCCCTGCTCCCTAATGGTGATGTTTTTACAGCTCACTTTGCTGAAAAAACAAGGAAAATAGAGCTGGAGCTATTACCTACCACCCCAACTTTGTTATCCAAGTTATCGCCCGCAGGATCAGGGGAGGTGGCAGAATCCACGACAATATACTTGCCTTTGGGCGGCTATCCCAAAAACAACGCCTCTTGGAGCAGTTTTCTACTACCAGACTGCACTGAGATACTTCGCAACATGGCATCCATCAATCCCTCCAACCATTTTGGTGATCCTTTAGCCGCCAAGCTCTATAAAGATTTAATCTCAGCCTTTCTCCCTCTGTGGTCCAGGATCATTCATGAATCCCTCTTACAGGGAAAGATACCGGACTGCCTAAAAGTTGGGCAAGTCACTCCCATTCCTAAGAAGCCCAAAGCGGACCTATCAGATCCAAACAACTTCCGACCTATCACCAGCAGCATGACTCTAGCACAATTGCTTGAAAAATGCGTACACTCGCAACTCTGCAACCACATTGAGAAATACCAACTCCTGGATCCTCATCAGTCAGGGTTCAGAGCAGGGCACAGCACTGAAACGGCACTAACTCACATTGTTGATGACGCCGTGAGAGCCCTTTACCAAAATATTCCTTGTCTCCTGATCCTTCTATACCTATCCCCAGCCTTCGATACCATCAAACATGAAAACCTGATTGATTTCCTACAACATAGGATGGGTTTTTTGGGCCCGGTCCTAAACTGGTTTGCCTCATTCCTTCACAATCGTATGCAAAGGATCAAAGTTAATCATGCCCTCGCGTCCAGTACCCCTGTCTTGATTGGAGTCCCCCAAGGTTCTACGCTATCGCCCACCCTCTTCAGCCTATTTATGGAACCTCTTGCGGTCATCCTGAATAGAGCGAACATTCAATATCATATGTATGTGAATGACACGCAACTGTACTTGAAGATCTCCTCGCTAGAGGACATTGTAACTTTAAATGCTGCACTTGCCCAAACTCAACAAGGGTTAGCTCAGAACCATCTCCTACTAAATACTCTCAAAACAGAATTTCTTTTGATCACCCCACCTAATCACTCAGCTCCTGCACTTGACTGGTTTAAACACCTAACGGCACTAAACTGCATACCTCACGTTGTAGACTCCACCAAATCTTTAGGGATCACCTTGGATAAACACCTAAACATGAAAGCACACATCTGTGCTACTACTAGGGGAGCCAATTTCCAACTCAACACACTGAAGAAAATCAAACCATTCCTCCCCCCCCGAAGATCTCGGGCCAGCGGTTCAATCCCTGATTATCCCTAGATTGGAATATGGACTGGTAACCCTCTCAGGACTTCCCAAAACTAGCCTGGCCCCACTCAGAGCTACCTTGAACGCATCGGCCAGACTTATAACGGGTTCTAGGAAATGTGATCACATTTCTCCCGACCTTTTGCAGCTAAACTGGTTATCTATTGAAGCTAGAATCCGACTCAAGATAGCTTGTCTGACTCATAAAGCCATACACCACAATACTCCATACTACCTAGCAAACAAGCTTGAGCTTTCGGGCTCCAGCCGGAACCTTAGAAGTACGTCCACCCTTCTCCTGAAACCTCCAAGATTCAAAAAGAAAAGATCGTACAACCGTGCGTTCACAGGTCTGGCTCCAAGAATCTGGAACTCCTTGCCATCTGAGATCAGATCAAATCCCTCCACTTCTTCCTTTAAAAAATTGGTCAAAAGACTACTAATGAACGAACGTTAACGCGTTGATCAGGCTCGTGTGTTTTGCTAATAACCAAAATCTCAAAGTACCTTCACTGATGTTCTACGATTTGTTTTTTACCGTCTTTTTGTATTGATCATCGATAGCTCCTTCAACTGCATCAACTGTTGATTTTTTTGTTTGCTCGTTTCCTTTTTGTTAATATTCATTGATGCACATCGCACATCTTGGTTCTTTCTACTGTATGATGTTTTAGTCGGAGAGCTCTATGGCTCCTTTGATACACACTACTCTCTATTCTTGAATGTTTTCCCACAGGTTGTAACTTCACTTACCTTTCTCTATGTTTTGTATATTTGCTGATGACAATTCTGTACAGTGCTCTGATACCCCTTGGGGTCTTGTTCGCGCTCTATAAAACTTTTCAAATAAATAAATTAGCGTAATCGGGTGACAGGAGCCGAGCTCCTGAATGGGTTTGTTGGGAAAAATTATGATTTTGGCCAGGGCCCATGAACTTGTGGGCGCTACCCCTTTAAAAATGTGCTCAAACAAATCTGTAATAAAGTCCTTTATTTGATCCGCAAAGATTTCATAAAATTCAGTGGGCATTAAGTCTGTTCCCATAGCCAAAAGGATCTCATCCCAAGATAAGGGGCCGCCGAGCTGCTCTTGCTCTTCCCTAGTTGTTTCAACGAAGTGGGGTCTAAATATTTATGGGTTAGATCCTGTGTCTGGTGGCTTTCCTTCTCAGGTCCCTCAGTGTATAATACTTGGTAATAATTCTGGAAGGAAGCCCAAATCTTAATTGGATCTGATACCAGCCCTGGTTTCAATAATTGCAGAGACTTCATTACGTGTTGATTCCTGTCAGGTTCTCAATGCTAAGTGGTGTCCTATCTTTTCACTACATTCAGAAGCTTTTTTTCCCTGTGGGCAGTTAGTTTGTCTGCAGATTTTTGGGCAAGAATTTCCTCAATTGCGACCTTGGCCAACACCACCCCCATTTGGGCCTTGTCTACCTCATTCTCCAGTTGAAGTGCTGTGACTAAATTTTCTTCAGCCCGAGCTAAGTTCAGCTGACTATCCTGCAAAATACGTTTCTCATCTTTCCTCCGCTTCAGAGAGAACTGAATGTTTTCCCCCATATGCATGCTTTCAGATAATCCCAGGCAACTCCTAATGAAGCATTATCCAAGTTTCTTCTAAAAAATTCAGGAATCCACTTTTTCATACGTTCTCGATGTTCATCGTTATAGAATAAGGACCTCTTGAAACTCCAGGGAGGAACCTTTTTTGCCAGCCCCATAACCTGTATTTCAAAAAGTAGTGGGTTATGGTCAGATAAAAATCTTGCATGGCATTCAATCTTGCTATCTTGTACTAGAGAGGCAGATACAAAAAAATAATCAAATCTTGCATGCAATTGATGTGGGGCAGAGTAAAAAGTAAACCCATGATCTCTCAGTTTTAAGCTCTACCATATATCTGTAAGGCTATGTGTCCAGCATTAGTTCTCTAAAGATCGGAATACTTTCGGTTTTCTCCCTGTGTATCTCTGGCTCATGATCCAGTTGCTTGGTAAATTAATATTTAAGTCCCCACACAATATGATTGGCACGGACCAATGTACTAACTCATTGGATAACCAATTGAGTACCTCGTGGTCATCGAGTATACTGCTGTAAATTGAGCATAATGTAAAAGAAGAAGAACAAGAGGACCTACATCCCACAATAATCCATCGTCCAAATGGGTCTTCCCGAATTTAATTAAATTGTAACATTTTATAACGGGCTAAAATTGCAACTTCATGAGTACGGGCCCCTTGAGTTGTTCCCCCGATTATTCTGTAATCTAGACTCCTTAACAAACCCTTCTGTGCTTCCTCTATGTGGGTTTCTTCTAGACAGATAAAGTCTGGATCTAATGATTGAAGCCCTTGGGAAACTTTATGCCTTTTCTTAGGATCATTTCGCCCACAGATATTTAGGATAACAATCCGTAATTTCCCTGTTCCTGTCATCAGAGCAACCATAAACCCTTCATCTCCATACCACTCCTATATTTTTTTGACATTTCGCTAAACATGTCAATTAAAAAGAAAAGCAACAATTTAGAAAAGCTTGGTCCCTCAATCAGAAACCATTCCTTGTGTGTGGTCAACCCACCCCGACCCAGACCCAAACCCACCCCTCCACCCCCCAACAACCGAGCAATCAGGCAAAGCCTGAATGATGAACATTTAACCAACTACCCCACCGCCCCCGCCACCCATGCCAAAGAAAAAACAAAATTATTTAGATAACAGCTAATTACCACAAACAAATTACTCACTAACTGTCACGATTATATACTTCACTTCGGTAAATTATAGCTGCCTCTCCCCTGATTAACTTCCTTTAAATATTCTTGAGCTTGAATTTCTGAAGTGAAGCTGTGAGTTTGCCCATCAAAAATATTTTTCAATCTGGCAGGATTTTGAAGATAGACCTCTGCACCCACTTTTTGGAAAGGGTGGAAACAAGTTCCAGAGGCGCCATCTTTGCTCAACAATTGCATGCGCGAAGTCTGGTTCGACAAAAAAAGATATCCCTTCATGCGATTTCTTGGCATTTGGGCGAGGTTGATCATAAACAAATTGCCTCAGCAAAAAATTGCCAAAGTACAGCAGCATTGCTCTGGGTCTTTCTGATTCATTCATTGAGCTTTTCTTCAACATCAGGGGGAACCAGTGTACCCGATGAATTTCCAGGTCCCAGTCCCATTTGATCTGATCAGGAAATGCGCCTTTTAAGAGATTCACAATGAATACTCTGGGGTTGCCCCCTCTACCCCTTCTGGGATCCCAGGAAAACGTAAATTGTTCCTCCGTTGCCGGTTCTCTTGATCTTCCACCTCTGACATAACATCAGACATGAGGGCCCCTTGAGAAGTGTTTTGGGATTTCAGAGAATTGACCTCAGTCTCAATGTTCTCCATCCGACCTTCCACCATTGTAAGTCAATCTGCGATCTCAACACAAGTTTTATTCAGTTTCCGGATCCCCCCCTGTAGCTTTTTAGAGGCAATTCTTGCCCGGTGACTTTCATTTCAGGTTTCCTCCTGCATTTCTTTAATGGACAAAAAATGGTGGAGAGGAAGGGCTCCCTATTCTCACCGGGTACAACACTAGATCCAATACTCAGAGTATCAGTATCCTTTGGGTCGTGATTGTGGTTATCTCCATCAGGATAGGTAAGCTGAATGGCCGAATAGTTCCATTTCAGTTGCTGGCTGTTCCCTTTTCTTATCCCCACTTCTTACTTCTTATTGAGACCCACTCGGGTGAGTTGCTGCACTTAACAAACCTATGATTGATTGATTGATTTCCCTTATTCTTTCTTCGCGAAGATTTCTTTAATTGAGTCAACAGCAGACCTTCCATTGAAATGCTACTATTTGTGTCTGATAGTTCATCGTCACTTAGGGAAATATCGTCTTGGCTAGAGGAGTCCAATCCATTGGTTAACGAATAAAACATTTTCCCCCCCAGGCATATCAGGAGAAAGTGACCCTCCTGATTGCCAGTCGATGGATAGAGGCCTGGAGCTTATATAAATGTTTGAGTTCTTGGTGCAAATATCCGTTTTTTCCTTACCTCCCTCTGCATCCTGAAAGGAGTTCTTGGTTGGAAGATCCCCAAATGTCAGTTCAGTAGGACCTTTAGGGTCCTCCTGCACTGTGCTCAATGACTTATGCCTCGGGGAGACTACGGATACCGGGGGTGGAAAGAGCTCAGAATGTGTCTTTTGGGTGATACTGATACAATTATTCCCTGTATCTTCATTAGACCTGCTCAAAAAGCTTGTAGTTCCACTGCTGACCCTAAACTCCGGGGTATCACTTTGGGGGCTCATTACAGTAGAACGTGCAAACAAACTTGCAATTGAAGGCTGCATAGACCCACCTTCCATCTGCGCTGTGGCGCGAGTCATGCGTAGGGATGTTTTCTTCCCCCCAGTCTCCCGCTTGCTCCTACTGGGACACTCACACTGCCCTATTCAGGTGCAAATGTCAGCTCCTACCTCCCAATCTAACTCAGGAAGGCCCATCAGACTGGTGATGGGCCATCAGGATGCAAATGCTCCCCCCAACTCCCTTTGTATGAATGTCTAGAGGGAATGCATAAAGCCCAGCTGTCACGCTAACCCAGACGTGTATTCATAAACAGGCAGAGGCACAGGATGGTTAAAGTAAGAAAATGGCAACTTTCTAAAAGTGGCATTTTCCAACCTGCAATTTAAGAACCAACTTTACTAAAACATGTTTTCAAATTGTGAGTCCAGAGATACCAAACTCCAATTCTTTATATGGTCCCAATGGGAAATGGGATTTAAAGGATGTTTTAAGGCAATCCCCATGTTAACCTAGGGGAGAGATAGGCCTTGCATTAGTGAAAAACGAAGTTAGCAGTTTTTCACTACCAGGACATGTAAAAATCAAAAATACATGTCCTACCTTTTAAATACACTGCACCCTGCCCACGGGTCTACCTAGGGCCTATCTTAGGGGTGACATATATGCAATAAAAGGGAAGGTTTGGGCCTGGCAAGTTGTTGCCAGGTTGAAATTACATTTTGAAACTGCACACAAAGGCTCTGCAATTGCAGGCCTGAGCTATATTTATAGGGCTACTGAGTGGGTGGTACAATCAGTGCTGCAAGTCCACTCGTAGCATTTAATTTACAGGCCCCGGGCACATATAGTGCACTTTACAAGGGACTTACAAGTAAATTAAAAATGCCAATTGTGGATGAGCCAATGTTACCATATTTAGAGTAGAGAGCATATGCACTTTAGTGCCCAGAATCCTAAAGACAGCAAAAATGAAGTAAGCAAAACAGGAGGTCAGAAGGACAAAAAGTCAGGGGAAACCACGTCATGGATACCAACTCTAACAATTATGAGTTCTGCCTCTACAAAACATTTGGAAGTGGAACTCAAATGGGCTTGTAGATACAAGTGCCAAGTGTCAATTATGTAATAATTTGAAGAATCTGGACTTAAGAACCTTGCCTCATAAAAGCTTTGGTCATGAGTTTTCTCATCTGAATAATCCTTTCATGGGAGCAAGATGGCATCTACCTAGGATGCCGCGCTACCCACTCTCCGCGGCTCCAGTCGGAGAATGAAGGAATGGTGGTGAATTAAGGAGAAATGACTCCACTACTTCGCGATATATGGGAGGTTGTATTTGGCCGCTTTTACTTTCTGATTGGTCCAGTGGTACAGACGGTAAAGGCTCGTCCGGTGGCAGCAATGGTGAGTTTGGCTGGTGTTGCAGTGGCAAAGCCAGCCCATCATCCAGGGCGAAAGATGCCACCGAGAGGAGAAGGAGCGTGCCGATGCGGTCAGGGTGCACATAGCTGCACAGTCCCTCCCCCCACTCTGTGCTACAGGGAAGAAAGTGGTGGATATGGATCGAGAGGAAACAGAAGACGGGAGCCGGGAGAGAGATGCTGGGACCACAGAAAGAACTCCAGAGTGCTGCAGGACAACCAGGGCAGGTTGGGCAGAAGCAGCCACTAATCCCTGCAATCTTCACCGCAGCAGGCGCACTACAGTTTCTGAAGGGGACCGAGCTGAAAAGCACACAGGGAGCTAGTGAAGAGATTGACTGTCGGGCTCTAGAGGAAGCTGTGAGTAACACTGTGGGGTCGCTGCATGGGGGGGGATCTATAGTAATAGTTGCTACCCCTGAAAGCCTGGTGCACAATCTGATGGATGCTGTGGGGGGAAGCTCAGCACAAGGGGAGGTAACCTGTGTGCCTGCAAGAACTTTGAGTACTGTGGAGATGGGGATCGTAAGTTGCAGGAAGGGAAATGTGCTTTGACATTAGATACTTCTATTTTTGGAATTGAGAAACCCCTGAGGAACCCCTGATGTTGCCTCCGCAGAGCAAGGCGATATATTTAATTTGCTTACAGATGAGTCTGATCTGTCTGGTTTAAGAAATCTGCTATCTGATGAAGACTCTGGCTCAAGGGCCTCTGGTGGAAGCATTAGCAGCGGTTTTAATAAACCAGTAACTCAGACGCAACCAATGAACTTGAAGAGACAGAAAGGAAAGAGTAGATCCTCTGGCAGAGGGGCAAATACAGTCCTAAGTGTCCCCCAGAAGCTAAAATGGGATTATTCAGCAACCCAACAAGTTTATGAAGAGAACGGCCAGGTGACAGGGGGTCAGTTCCTGGATGGGACCTCTACGGGCTCAGAAACTGCAGATCCCTATGAAACTCACCTATAGTAAGCTGAAGCAAATGCAGCGGGAAGCCCGATCAGAGAATCGGAGGGCTCATTTGGCTACCAAAAAGTTGCAGGGGGCGATACATAAATTTAATAAGATACGGTCAAATATGGCAGAGAGAGTAGCAGTGGTGGAAGATTGGACAATGGCGGTGGAAGAAGATGTTGGAAAGAAACAAGAGCATGTGGAAGAGTACGTTTCAGCCACCCTTAAAGGATTTATTTGGGATTTATTCCAACAAGTCCAGAGGGGGCAGATTCTCCCGAGACATGGGCATGGCAAATATAATAGTCTTCCGGAAGAAAAATAAACCACTACAAGAACTAGGCTCATATCGTCTGATTACACTGATTAATAGAGATTCCAAGATATAATCAACGATCTTGGAATTACGAAGAAGTAATTAGCCTGCTTGTTTCCCCTGTACAGCATGGATTTATTCCGTGAATGGGGACTACTGGCCATATCCACCAGGTTATTGCTTTGTTTGATGCGGCCGAAACAGCAGGAGACCCTATGGCATTAATACTTTTGGATGGGGAAAAAGCATTCAATAGGATGTGGAAAAAGCATTGAATAGGGTCTCCTGGTCGTATCCTTGGGAGGTTATGGCAAGTAGAGGTATAGGCCCAGGGTTTTTGAAGTCAGTTAAAGCTCTCCATTATAAGTCATGGGCCAAGATGTCATTGATGGGGGGATACTCAGACCCAGTGATTATACAACGGGACACAAGACAATGATGTCCATGCTCCCCTTTATTGTTTGCTCTTTATATTGACCTGCTTATTAGGCAAATACAGAACAACTCTGCAAGTCTGCCAATGTGTTCTCATGAGTGGGGACAAAAATCTTGCTTATACCGATGATTTGGCCGTCGTTACTCCTAACCCTAGGATTGCTCTTACAGAAATTGAAAGGGAGGCTGGTAGATTTGGGAGCTTTTCGGGGTACTTGCTGAATTAAGATAAGACGCAAGTTGTCATTAATAAGGAAATTGCATTTGTGGATAGACGGGTGGCAGAGTCAGCGGTTTATTTAGTGGTCACCATCAAGGCAGATATTGGAAAGATCGGGGAAATCAATCTGGCTCCCTTGATCCAAAAAACTAAGATGGATTTGGGAGATGGAAAAATCTAAGGCTATCCTTAATAGAGAGCAGTAATATAATGAAAAATGATGTTCCTATACAAAATTTTATATTTCTTCCAGGTCATTCCTCTGGATGCGGGGAATAAGTGGTTTAAAGAGCTGGATGGGATGTTATCACATTTTCTCTGGGCATACGCAAAACCCAGAAGGGCGTTAAAATTCATGAACCTCCCAAGAGAACGAGGAGGCTGGTCTGTTCCGAATCTTAGATTATATTATTAGGCCTCAGCATACAACAAATGACCACTCTACTGCAAGTTAAGGAGCTAACGGCTACCCCCACGACATATGAATTATTGCTCGTGAACAAGCCTGGGGGTGTCTGCTTTGGCAGACTGAGTTTGGATGTTTCAAGAGAGTGCAGTTAAAGACATTGGGTGGTGCGTTCCGTATTTGGGCAATGGTTCGAAAAAGAGTGGGCATTGGCCGCCTAAATTATTATACACCTGTGCACAGCAACGCTCTTTTGCCTTGTATTTTTGGGGATTCCTGTGTCAATAGGCGGTTAATACTTGGGTCATATAGATTGGGGGATTTTGTTTCAACGAGGACAGTAGGTACATTTGAGGCTATAAATCAAGAATATAAGCTTGAATATAAGGAATTTTATAAATATTTACAGATCCAGATTTTTTGAGGAAGAAAGGAGGGGGGCTTGAAGGGTTCTTCAAGGTAGAGATTGTTGAGATGATTATCGATGAGGAAACCTCAATAGGATTCCTGTATCGTGCATTGAACAGTTTGATGCAGGACGACATAGATAAACATGCAAAATGGTGGCAAGAAAAGATGCATGCACAAGTTAATGATTTGGCTAATTTGCTAGATTGGGCTCAACCCTTTTTAGTAGCTACCAACCTTCAGGTCCAACATTTTAAAACCTGTTTTAATCTGTACATAACCCCTGGGAAAATAGCGAATTGGGGGAAGGGGGGGGCGGCAGCACGAGGTGTCCAAGATGTCAGGTGTATGGGGTAGATTTGGTGCATATGCTGGTCGGATGTCCAGTATTGGGGGATCTTAAAGACAAGATTACTGGGTTTCTAGATAAAAGATTGGGTGTGCAAATTGACTTATCCCCTCAATTGGTGCTTCTTGGGGTCCATAATGAAGTAGTGCCCTTCAAAACTCAACCTTTTATTTTTGTTGCAATGGCAGTACTGAGGCTAGCTCGATCCTACTCCCCCCTCCTTTCATCAATGGTTGGCACGGTTTTTAGCTATTTATCATATGGAAAAAGCAGTGTATGCATGGAAAGATAAAAAATTGCCCGCAAAATAGGGGCACAGGTATGGGCACCCTTGAGTGAATGGAATTTTTTAAGGTCAACTGGAGAATGATTTGCCTACGGGAACTAGTTTTGGATGCTACGGCTTAGAGCTTGTACTTATTGCTGATTAGCATGTATTCATTTTATGGCCGTATAAAGGTAGGGGGTTCTATGGTTTAAATTTTGTATTTATTGATGGATGCATGTGTCACTTTATGTCTTGTTATTGTGTAAAATTTGTTTTTCACTTGAGTCATATATGAACAACGTATGTATTTATCGCTGCTATGTGAATTGTTGCATATTTCTGGAAATGCCTACTTGGCTGGGGTTTATTTTTTAAAAGCAATAAAAAAATATTTTAAAAAAGAATAATCCTTTAATATAGTGACTTTGCATTTTTTCTTGATGAATTGTGATATTAGTGTGGAGTCCATTTTATCTATCAATGTGTTGTATTGTTCAAATACGACCCCTTTGATGCTGCTCTTCCTCTTAAAATATAGATACTTGAGGGATACTGCAAAGTGGCAAGTGAATTATGTAATCTGGACTGAGGTCAATGTTTCAGTTGTATGTATCTTCATCTTTGATATGGGTACATGTGAACAGAATTTGCAACTTCTCAACAGGCTTGGAAAAACCCTCAGTTAGTGGTTGATCAAGCCAAGCCTTAGAATTCCTTTTTCTGACCACTCCTTCAAGTCTCAAGTGCAATATGTGTCCATTAACTAGAAACCTTGATTTATCCCACAATATAGCTTGTGAGTGTATTCCAAGAAATTTGTGAGTAGAGACATCTACAATGTCAGTTTTTTATAATGCTGGGTTTAGCAGTTCACTTACCTGTCTTACACCACTATATTGAAGGGCCAGACAAATCACCTTCCAAGTGTCTTTTGATGGGTACCAAGCCTAGCATTTCCTGGTTTGAGGAAAAATATAGTCTAGATGCCCAAAGTTGTGGGCTTTGTCGTACAGGTCAATAGGAGAAAGATGAAGGCCTCCTGCTGTTGTAGCCGTATACAGTGTGGTCATTTGTAGTATGGGGTGATGATTTCCCCAAATGTAGCCCTTGATGACCTTGTTGACATATAAGAGTAGAGATTTTGAGGCCCTTAAATATATAATTGAATAAAGGGGCTGTCACCAGCTTAATTATCTGCACCCGTCCCCAAAGAAACAGATGTAGTGTCAATCATCATGCAAAATCAGTGGAGGCCATGTCCAGTAGCAAAGGTATATTACCTTCAATCATTTAATTCAAGTTTCTGCTTATTAGAATTCCCAGAAATTTTAACTTTTCTGAAATTCACTAGAAAGGCTGAGTAGGAGTGGAGGATGAAGAAGCCAAATAATTAAAATGGAAAGCTTCACTAGTGTACTAATATGTTTTGTATCTTGTCTTCTGGAAGATACCAGGCAAAATAAGAATTTTGAAGTGCCCCTCCAGAGAGTAGGTCAGAAGTCATATTAATATAGTTGGTAGAATTCCATTAACTCACAGATTAAAATTGGGCATGTGGTGTTGTCAGAATCGGAAGACCAGAGAACTAAAACGGGGTATAGGGAGGCAAAGAGCTTTACCTGACAGTGCAATTCGTTTTTCAAGAAAAAGCATGACTCAATATTCTGAGAGTACATCATAAACCATCTATGTGAACCACTCCACATTTAAGAAGCCATTTTTAGACCCCCTATTATGAACCCAATCTCAAATAATTTCTTCCCCTCGCTGTCTAATTATTTTTAATTTATAGGTTTTATAAACCGCCGTGCATCCCCTTTTAATCACTCCATGTCGCATGGGTTGGACAGTTACAGCTTGTGTGCTAGAGCACAGAAAAGGGGGCCTTAAAGTCTAGAAGGTTGTTGTTTACGACAACACTCGATGATCACAACACCTTCTCTGAGGGTATTTTCTATAACAAGAATGAAGAGGTAAGTGTTGCGATGCTTCCTCAACTGCGTGTTTTTCTGTTTCACCCTGATACAATGGTTGAAGCAATTCCACAACTCCCAGGGATCTTCTTCTTCTGTGTTTCAAGTATTCACTGCTTGATCTGGTCTACTGTGTTTCATCGCAGGTTCCTAGATGGTGCATAGTGCAGTAGTTTCGAAGCCCTCTGCTGTGTGCAGCACCCCAGTGCTACCCAGTTTGTTCGAGCTATGGCTTTACCAACAGATACACACTTACAAAAAAGAAGCATGAGGCCAAACCTGCTTAGTCAGTGGTCAAGGTAGAGCAACGTAGGATTGCTGGGCCTAGCTTAAACCATGGAGCAGTAATCCACTCTAGTGGGAAACGTAATACATGCATTTATCCCCAAGCTGTTTAGAAAATACTTCTCTATTGAAATAGACTGCATAGCCAAAGCACACAAGGTTAATTGTGAACATGTGTCACTGCTGAAAGTATATACACGAGGTTTCAACCTTACAAGGACATTATCAATCCTTTGAATGTGGTAGAGTAAATAGAATATTGAAAATGAAAACGATGAATATTCCTATCCTGACATTATAATAGAAACCCAGGAGAATGGCCCAGTAGTACAAAGGAAGCATGAAGCTTTTATTAAAATTAATGCGGTAGGAACTGCAAACCTACTTGCAGATGTCAACTGTAAGAGAATATGGCCCTGATGGTGAGTGTTGATGAATATTCTAACCCCTGTGCGAACACGAGATTGCATGGAAATCTTAATTCTATGTTATTTTAGTAAACACCGCACTTCCGCAGTTTACCCCTGACAGACTTCAGCAGGTCAAACCTCCCGAAAGTAACCATGGAAAATGTGCCAGTATAATTCAGTACAGGCATAGCTTGGAGGGGAAAACTCTCCCTCAGCTTGTAGTTATGTTTTTTTCCTGCACAAACTTACAACAGAAGGCATTTAATACAGTAGAAAAACACTTCACCTCATTATTGGTATTTTTGAGGGACAGTAAACACTACCTCCTGGAAAAAAGATTCAATAAACATGCTGAAGGTGTAGCACATTACATAATTTCACCTTACAGGGTCAGACTCACTAGTAGCAAATTTCCCTAATCTAATTTTCAATTAGTGGATAAACTGACATTCCTGTCAGAGGACCTCTAATCCTATTCAGCACAGAGAAACTGAGCTATGCTCAAGGCCAGAATCAGCAATGACACATTGACAAAAGAGTGAAGGGGGCAGTCTCCAGTCATAAACAGATATTGCATAGAAAAGGTCTACCCAGGTAGTTGCAAGAGTACTAGAGCAGCGTTGTCGCAGTAAAGACAGAGAAACTGCGAGGCATCTCCTTTGGCACTGTGTTAGGTATCGAAAGGTTAGAGGCTACATTTTACCGAAGCAGTCTGAGAACGAAAACGCTTGTCAAATGCTTGTAATAGAATCTAACTTTATTTGGGTAATACGTTGCTTCAAAAGCATATTTTTGAGGAGATTAGAAATATATTTTGTTTCAGTCACCCTAATGAAGATGAATTTTCTCTGCTTGAACAAGGCTGAATAGGATGCTCAGAATGCTAAACTACTTACCTGTTGCCATGTTGGATGACGCGGTATACTAGGAACACCCTTAAGTGTGCCAAAGAGTCCATGCTCCCACGGTATTGCTTGCAAATACACCAACAAAGCTCACTGGCTTCAGCTATGGGACTAATGTACTATTTTTATTCACTACCCATGGCGGACAAGAGGCGGTTGGGGGACGAGAGGCGGTTGGCGGATGAGAGGCGGTTTTTCGACGAGTGGCCGCACAACGTATGAGAGAGGGGTGGAGCGAGCAAGCGAGGAGCGAGCCAGACGTGCTCCTGTATCCCCCCGCACGTGAGACCCACGACCTGAGATCGGCGCCCCGCTGCCAGGGATTTGAATCGCCTTTGCGGGTCGCCTAGAGGGTTGCGTCGCTGGAGATAGCTGGATGCCAATCGCAGCGGGAGGACGAGCAGAGGACGAGTCCGGCTGCTGTTAGCGGGCGGCCTCAGGATGTGAGACACAGGCGGGCCGTGGAGGCCGTGAGACTAGGGGTCCATTACGATGGCGGGCGGACTTTGTCCGCCCGCCACCGTAGCGGAATGCGGGACCGTCCGCCAGGGGTGCGGCGGTCCCGCACCTGCAATTAGGATGCCACCGTGGCATCCCCCATTCCCAGCATTGTGGTGGGCGGTGCTCACAGCACCGCCCGCCACAATGCTGGAAATGCACGTTGTGTATTTGCATGCACAAGGTGACAGGCACCGCGCGGTGCCCGCCACCTTGTGCATGCAAACCCCCCATGTGCACCCCCCACCCCCTCAACACCCTGGGGGCCCACAACAGGCCCCCAAAAGCAAACACTGTATGCCTTTCCATGGCGGCAACGCGGCCATGGAAAGGCTGCTCTCCGCATACATCTTAATATGGATGGCGGTGTCTTGCAGACACCGCCACCATATTAAAGGTGTTTTCCGACCGGTCGACGTGTCAACCGGCGGAAATGCGGCGGACAGTCTTTCCGTCCGCCGCGGACCCCCCAGCCATCCTAATATGGCGGGGGGGCTTTCTGGTGTGGATGTCGGGCGGTTCTCCACCGCCGGGCTGGCGGTTGCTACCGCCGGCCCGGCGGGGGGGGAACCGTCCGACATCCTAATGACCCCCTAGGTTCGGGTGCAGCCTGCGGTCAAGTCAAATAGTCCCCACTCGTCATTCCTCCCAGTCAGCGGGAGCAAAGGAAGACAAGGGGAGACTATTAAACTCCCCCCAAAAAAAAAACCCGCAAATCTTCAAACCTGCAAACAAAAAAGAAAGAAAACATTTCTTTACAGAAAACAAAAGGAAAACAAGGGGGATCAGATCAGTCAGCGACCAAACGTGATTTCCAGATTCCCAGATAAGAGAATATGGCCCTGATAGTGAGTGTTGATGAATATTCTAACCCCTGTGCAAACACGAGGTTTAATGGCATTGTGCTAATTACGCTAATTATGCCACATTAACCCAAGACCTGCATTAGTCCAGGCGTTGCCGTAGCAACAGAGGTTTCCTCAGCTATAGTGGCGACAGTTTCTCATTAGTCACACCAGACACAGTATAGCAATAATTGGTACAAAGGCCTTTATGCACCTCGTGGGAGCCACCCGTGGGAGTCAGGAGGTAAGAAGGCATTTCGTATTATTTGTCTCTTTACTCGCCTGTGCCAGCTTCTGATTTTGTTACTCTTTCATACTGGCCCCAGCTTTTACTCCAGCTGCAGCTTAGTGACACCTGGTCTCTCTGTAAGGGGTGCAGTGGATTAAGAGTAATTTGACCCTGGGTATTGCCAAAATGGGAGTTCCTGAAGCGCCAGAAGTACTTGAAGGAGCTTTCCGATAGCGACCCCCGTAGGCCCCTAGATGACTCCCGCGAGCTGAGAGAGAGGGAGGAAGGATCTGCTTAGAGCCTGGTTAAGGGAAAAAGGAACAGTCCTAACGCAGAAAAGATAAGGAAAAACTAAAACAGAGCCAAGCAAGTAAGATCAACGGGAAAGAGTCCATAAATCCATTCGGTCGTTCTAAATTGTAGTTTTCAAAGAGCTCCAACACAGATACATCTCCATCATGCACTCAGGGAGAACAAGAGGAGCACCAATAGCCGCTCTGCGGAAACAGAAGCGGCTCGACAGTTTAGCCCCAAATAACACAATCTACGTGGACACCGAGGTTGAATTTGGATTGGTAGATCAAGAAAATGGATTTGTATGCTCACACCTTGAAAATCCAGCACTTAACCTCGGTCAGAAAGAGAACGTGTGCAGGAAATTTGATTTTCTAAAGAATCTGGTTGACGCCTTACTCGCTTATTGTAAGGACATTCAATTAAATGGCTTTCAAACCCCGATACAGCCGTTCTGGTGGGATAATTCAAACCCAGATCAAAATGAAGCCCTTGAAGTACAGGCGGACCTTAAAATGCCAGTCTCTACGGACGGTCCCAAAACAAAAAAGGGTCCTTTTCACTGGGAATCTTGGGTGACAAAAAATATCCAAGTACGAGAGCCCACGAATAGAGGAGAGGTAGGGGCCTTACAGCTCGAGTCGACCAAACCCCCAGATGGCGAGACCAACACAACAATCGCAACGGAAAAGCACAAATGGGGCGGAAAGCCAAATACAACTTTCAATTCAAGCAAGGACATCCAGGTCACAGCGGAGGTGCATTATTATACCCCCTTCAAAATACCTAGCCCCAAAACAATCAGACTAGATAGTACAGATTTTAATCGGGGGCCAATATTGGAACTTGACAAGACTGACCAGCTGTCAAGTCGTTATACCATCACCTCACCGTCTTTTTATTGCCTCAGGGGGAGCCTCAGGGAGTAGCCGGGGCATTGTTCAGTTGCAGCCAGTTTACTATTACCGGTCCCCTATGACAGTTTTACACAAGCCAGCATTCTGCATAATCAATCTCCCAGGGAGCAAGGAAAAGGAAGCGATTCCTGGGATATTTTGCTACAAGCATTTCAATCAGTAGTTAATGCTCCTAAAGATCAATCAAGCAAGCTTGATATTCTGGTGGATTTTTAAATACAATAGCTCTATACATCACTGCAGTTGACTCAAAAATCGGAGCACTCAATTCCCTAGTGCAAAAGGTGCAAACTGATGCACAGTGTGCTTCCACCCACGCCTGTAGCCCAGTACTGGATAAACTGACATCGCTTCCAGAGATGTTAGGAACCGTGCTTGCAGAGATTAAGGAGCAGCTACATAATGAAACCATTGAAACAGGATCTCGGAGGAGAATTAAACATGACAGAATGGACCCTAGAAATGCACCGCCACTTAGAAGGTCATCTGAAGTAGGAGAAGTTATGGGTCCAAGAACCGATGCGGTTAGGGAACAACAGGAGACGGAATCTGTAGAGTCGACAGATTACCAACTTGGACTTCAACTCTCGACACTCAATCCAACAGATTCCAATGTGTCAGAAAGGAGAGCCGTAGAAGCACACACTGTGCCTATATGTACTCCACAGAGGGACTTGGGCCAGCTTTTAAAAAGACAGCAAAAAAGACTCAGGAAAACTCATATTAAGAAGGTTAACTAATGCCCAGAGGATCGCCATCACTGCCAATCGGGCAAAGTCTACTCTATTTTTCTAGCAAAATCGATAAAACTGACAGCTACTCTAGAAAAAAAACATGAAGAGCCTGTAGAAGAAGTACATACCAATTAAAAGGGGCCCAATTCTGAATCTATCCAACTCAGCACCATTAAGGAGGAAGGTAAACGATCAACAATTGGCCCAGAATCAACGGGAGGGCCCAACTACAATATTGGCTGATTACGATCGAAAACATCTCGGCCCAAAGATCCAGGCTGGCACCATGCTAGGTAGCAAAAATACGGTCATCAATACATGTGATCTGCCTCCCAAAGGTGGAATTCAATTAATCAACATCGACAAGTCTACTTTCCCTGAAGCTGAAACAACAACAAAAATACAAATGCATTGCCAGGAACGAGTCTGTGCAGGGCTACAACAGTGCCAACAAATAGTAGAGCAGGGCTTGGACAAACAGGTAGTAGTTCTTTTAGCTCAGCCAAATCTAAGAGCACCAGCGTGCTATACCAATTCACCTAATAACCTCTGCAAAGTGATATTCCATCCAAAATATAAGTCAAGGGGCCAGTTTGACAGAATTAACAGAGGGACAGTGATACACATGGCCAAGCAAATACCGGCGTTAAGTCACATTGAGATGTCCGACATCTATTCTGTTACATTTTTAAACGCCCTAACACGAGGCGAAGAAGAATCGACATTGATCACCTGGGCAACGAGGGCCTTAGCTGATCAGGTGTGGGCAGAAAAGGAGGCATTTGCAAATTGGGGCATAGGTAATTCAAGGCAAATGGGGGAAGCCTATCCACAGTTCGTCCTCCAGGAATGACGTGAGGTTTGTGCCCATGAAGAAGGCGTGGAGGGAAGAAAGGGACCTCAAGGTGCGATTAAGGACCGTCAAAACCAGGTGAACAATCGAAAATTAATTGCAAATCCAGTTCTAAAAGGAGCAAGGAGTCAATCAATTTCATCATGTAGGTTCACCACAGCTTTCTTGGAGGAGAAATGCACTTAGGAAGGTAGTGCAAATCAAACCCTACACCAAAGCTCAGACTGGACATGGCTTCAGGGCGCACTTTTTTCAGGGACACATAAAAAAGCCGAAAAATGACGGGAAAATAGCTTGCTAAGTGGCCAACAAATGAACAACCTTGCAGTCTGTGCATGGAATATTGAAGGTCTTGTGACAAAGAGGGATGATAACAATTTTGAATCCTTTATCAGAAGATTCCAAATAGTGCTCCTGCAAGAGACATGGGCTCAAAAAGTAATTGATCTTCCAGCTTATTCATGTTACATCCAACCAGCAATTGAAACAAATACAATGGGGCGTGCTGCAGGGGAACTAGCGCTGTACATATCAGTGGACCTTGACATTAAAACTAAGCCTGGGCGGAGTTCGCAGAGTTCTGCTACGTGGAACTCCGCGTAGTGCCAAAAAAACTCTGCTGCGCTATGCGGAGCTTCGCAAGCAGCAGAGTGCATTGGATAAATGCTGTTTGCGGTGATTTTCAGTGCCAGGTGCTTGTCTGCACTGTGCAATCATCGCGAACGGCACCATGCACAGTGCAAGCAGGCGCTGTTTCCTTTCTGCCGCTCGAGTAGATTTTTACTCGAGAGCCAGCTTTCTCAACGCGAACAGACAGTTTCTCAACGCAAGTGGTTGCGAGCATACGCGACCACTCGCAATGAGAAATCTGACCGCCTGCGTTGAG
This sequence comes from Calotriton arnoldi, assembly GCA_963921515.1. Classification (NCBI taxonomy): domain Eukaryota; kingdom Metazoa; phylum Chordata; class Amphibia; order Caudata; family Salamandridae; genus Calotriton; species Calotriton arnoldi. The sequence continues at coordinate 272,852 of CAWUFW010014386.1, read as the reverse complement.
AAATCTCACCGGGAGGTTGATTTTCCATGCTCGTGCTCGCCAACTTGATGTTGACGATCGCAAACGAGGAAAAATCTTGCCGGGAGGTGGATTTTCCTCGCTCGCCCTCGCCAACTTGACATTGACGAACGCGAGCGAGGGAAAAAACTCTGCTCCGCTATGCGGAGCGGAGTTTTTGGGAACTCCGCGAACTCCGCTTAACGCGGAGTGCGGAAATGTCCACAAACTCCGCGAGTCGAGCGGAGTTCACCGCCCAGACTTAATTAAAACTAAAGTAATAAAGACAATTTACAGGTGATAAAGGTGTGGTTCTACCATTCACTCAATAAACCACCCCTGTTGATAAAAAACGTCTATATTCATCCCCATCCAACCAGAAAAAAATCTATCGAAATTATATTGAATTTTATATTAACTCAATCCTCAACAAATCCAGCACCCCTAATACTTTTGTTCGGTGACTTTAACATGAACCTCTGCCAGGTCACATCTAGGGATCAAATAATGGGCATTATCGATTATATTTGGCATGTCCCACCTATCCAAGTACTTAAACAACGGGCGGATTCAATTGGGAATGAAGCGGCAAACAACCTGGAGCACTTGGACTTACGAATATTAAATTGCCGAGTGGCTCTGGATATTTCAGCACAGCCATCACACCACTCAGCAAAATCTTACTCAATTATAGATTACTCCTTAGTATCGGTCTGTTTATATCAAATGGTCAATGGTCTCAGTTTGGGTAATAGGTTGAAAAGTGACCATCAGCTGCAAATGATCAATTTTAATTTAAATATCACACGAACAATCTCTACCACAAATAGGTTACGTAACAGGCCAAAACTGTAAAAAAAAACTACAGTGGTCGGTAACCGGCATTGCGGAAGTTGAACATCAAGCCAGAGTTTTGTGGGAAAAACTTCAAGAATCATGTCAAAACCTCTTGGATCATTGGGAGCAATTTTCTACCCTCTTATTAGAGGAAAATGTAACTCGACAGCCGGCTAAAACAAGATTAGGGAACTCTTTTCCAAGAAAAACTTCAGTGCAACTCTCCTTAGCTTAAAAAAAAAATTGAACCACTCCCTGAGGGTACTGAGAAACAACCTGTTCTCAAGTGTACGGAGAGAGACTTTACCTAAACTAAGGAGGTTATATAAAAAAGAGATGAGGTTTCAATCAGAAATTTAGTTTGATCAGTACTGGTGCAAAATTCTCCATGCCTCCAGACATAAAGACTGAAGAGAATTCTGGAAGCTAGTTAATCAATCTGCCAACAGGAAACCCCAACGCTCAATATCAAATATTCCAGAAAAAACCTGGAGGAAACACCTGGGTGACATGTACGGGGGCGAGCTAAGGTAACGGGATCTGTAAAAATGGGCAGTCAAAATAACATCAGGGAAGAGCTCTCCATGGTGATTCAACCCAGAACAGTGGAAACAATCATTCGGGATGGGGCACCAGGCCCGAATGGCCTACCTCAAGCACTATACAAAGATGACCCGCAGTTCTGGGCAGAGAACTTGACAACATTATTTAATTACATCCTGGTGAATCAAGAAGTTCCTGATAACTGGAGGGGATCAATTTTGGCCCCCATCTACAAAGGTGAACAAACTTCAGACCCTGCCAATTATCGATTAATAGCTCTTATGGACTGTGAGTTTTTCACCAAAAGTCTACTGGGCGAACTTACAGACTGGGTGGAATCTAAAAACCTGTTGCCTAAAAATCAGACAGGGTTTATTAAGGGGCTGGGTACATCAATTAATATTCAAATGCTGGCATTCACAATTGACTAAGCAAGATGTCGCTCAATGAACCTACACTTGTGTTTTGTAGATTTTCGATCTGCTTTTGATGCAGTGCAGAGGAATATCCTGTGGGCTAAGTTATCAAAGTGGGGAATTTCTCCAAATCTCCTTAGAGCTATACAATTATTGTATACAGACACATGGACAAGAGTTAGATTGGGTCAAGGCACATCAATTTCGAAAAAATACCAACAATGAACGGCTCAAACAAGGCTGTGTCTTGGCCCCTCTCTTGTTCAATTTGTATCTTGCAGATATTTCTCTAAATTTGAATATCATTAACTCGCACTCCTCGGTTGTGGCTAGCCTTTAAGGTTTCCCACCTTTTGTACGCTTATGATATAATCTTACTTAGTTATACAAAGGTGGGGGTCCAGCGGTTAATTAGTAAAACTGCACAGTATGCCTTGTCCCATGGGCTAAAAGTTAATTTAAGTAAAACGAGAACTATGCTAGTGACAAAGGTAATAGTTTATTACCCAAAATTCTGTACAGAAGGGATTAGGCTTGAGTCAGTGCAGGAGTACAAATGCCTGGGGGTAATATTTGATGCAAGAGGCTCATTCAAGAACCAATGTGCAGTGTTACAAAGAAGGAACAACTCTTTAGTAGCAGCGTTTGCTTCCCTGAGGAACACCCTAAAGGGCCTGTCACTCACACCACTACTACAAGTTTTGATGTCTAAACATGCTCTGTCTTTGACATATGGTGTGCATATCTTGAGAGGGAAGGCCGATAAAATTATTGACAATCTTGTGGTATGAGCATATCGTCGCCTATTTAATCTCCCACAGCAGGCTTCGCCAACACAAATTCAATTAGAGTTTGGCCTAAGAAGACGACATGTAAATAGCTTAGGGGCGTATTTAAAATTCAGTCATAAGGTAATAAAAGATAACAATTCAACCCTTATGACTGTCGTTTGACAGGATATAAGGGATCAGAAAAACTTGATTGCTAATGAATTTTAGAAACTGGCCATATCTACTTTTAATGCAGGAGAATTATGGGCCCTACCTCTTTCACAATCTGATTTTAATATAGTGATTAATGGGAGCAGTAAAAAAGTGTCATCACTGCTGGTTAGAGAGGCTCTAGCGAAAAGGTCACACGCATGGATGGTAATTGCCACTTATGGCCAATTAAAACGCCAGAACTATCTGGGGGGTCTGAATAGTCTAAATGTGAAGCTAAAGCTCCTAAGACTTCGACTTGGCCATCTCCAATTTCATAGTCACCTTCCTGTGTGGAAAAATCCAAGTAAGTCAACGGCATGTCGCCTCTGTAATTATGACAGAGAAGATTTTTGTCATATAGTTTGTAGCTGCCCAGCTTTAATAGCTGAACGTAAAAGCTTTCTAAAACCAGATTTCAACAAACATGCTATTCTTACATGCCGTCAAGCAGTCATAGCAGGTTTGCTAGAAGAAGACTTACGTTTCACCGTAAAACTTTGAAAGTTTGTTGATATTCCAGTGGGTAAGCTAGCCAAAAGTGCACAGTAAGGGTCTTTTGATTTTCACGCTTTTATCACTCATTATTTTACAAATATAGGGATGTCTAGCCTGGAAGCAGAGCAAACCAAAGCAAAAGTCAGGTTGGCTTATTTACATAGGACCTACTAGTATAAAGTGAAAATAAGGGTGTAGCAATTGTAAAGTTGCAAGATGAGTTAACAAATAGCACATTGCAATTTTGATTTTTTTTTACGACGTTACGTTCCTCTACCAAGGCGAGTAAATATATTTTTTTAAAAAGCACTAAAAGTTTTCCAGCAGGCCAATCTGTTGGAATTTGTATTCTTCTTTTAAATGAGACAGTTTATAGAGTATAGTATGATCAACAATATATAGAGGGAATTGGACATAGTGCGGGATACAATGAAAATAGTAGGTGGAATAAGTCCTGCGTAATTGCAATTATGTTCCAGCGCAGCACAAATATACTTGTCTTTCAGCTAGATACAGATCCGCGGCCAGACTAGATTTTTTTTGGGTCTCGGAGAACTTGGTGTTTCAGCAATATATAAATCACCCCAGTGGTTTTTCAAATCAGGTGATGTTAGAAATGCATGTATCTAACTTTCAGCACCCTTCTCCTTTGCATAGGTGAGTATTTTACAGTTCAACACTGGAGAAGGTGAATTGGGTTGAAGAAATAGGGAGTGAAATCTCACAGTTTTTTTTATTTAAATATACATACCCCCAACCTGGAAGTTGTCTGGGATGTGTTTAAGGCAACTATGAGGGTGATTATTATAGCTAAAGATATTAATAGGCGAAAGAAGTCCAGATTAGAAAGGCAAAGGTAGTCGGATCACCTAAAATATGCTCAGGAAATGTTTCTTTAGTAATAAAATAACCACAATCTTCATCAATATGAACAGGCTCCCTTTAAAGTGGTCACTAGGGCTTCTGCATTCAAAACATACCTAAGGTTTGCTGTCAAGGTGAACAATGTGTTCTTACCTGAAGTCCGCACTGTGTGATTCGCAGAGACGTTATGAACCAGCTTCCTAGTAACCTGCGGAGGGCTTCTTTGGGCTAGATTACGAGTCTACACTGAAGGGATCATGACATTTGCTTTCAGTATAGTAGGGGCCGCCGACATGTGGATAAGGCAGTGACTGTATTGGATAACCACCTCCTTCTTGATGACATGATGCACCAAGCCCTGACAGATGCCAAGACACAACAAGCTACCTTAGTGGAACACCTCCACTGTTATAATTACAAGTATACACAGCTCGTATACACGCTGCAGGGGATGAGCCTGGTCATCTATTGGCAATGCTGGCCCAACAGGAAACACATAGTTCCTTACTTACTGAAATCGCCCCAGCCATGGGCCTAATTTTGAGATCCCAATCAGCTATACTACCAGCATTTAGCTCATATTATGCCAAGCTATATAAGTCACCTCTTGCTCCACCCCCAGCACAATTAGACATTTCTTAACCCCCTACCCCTGCTCACCATCAATGCCTTGCTATGAGAGGAGCTAGACAAACTCATCACTGGGGCTGAGGTTAAGAAAGCAATACATGACCTTGCGCGTAATAAGTCCCCAGGATTAGACGGGCTTTGAGCTGACTATAATGATTGGTTTTCGATCAGCCTGGCCCCATGTCTAGGCGAGGTGTATAATGAAGCCCTCACCACCGGTGTGCTCCCAGCTTCTCTCCAGGAGTCTCTTCTAGTATCCCTACTGAAGCCTGATAGGGAGTCTACTAGCCTCTAAAAAAATATATGTAAATCCGTATTTGTAAAGCGCGAACTACTCACCCTTATGGGTCTCAAGGCGCCTCTCCTCCTATCGCCTGGTGGCCATATTGGGCGCTGACTATAAACTACTCAGCAAAGTCATTGCAGATCGGTACTTGAGAGTACTTCCTATCCTCATCCACACCGATCAAAATGAATTTGTACCAGGACGCAACACATCTAATAATATTAGATGACTTTTCCATGTGATGGATCAGGCCTCACTGCTATACCCACAGGCAGCATGTCTTATATTGGACCTCAAGAAGGCCTTTGATTCTTTGTCTTGGGAGTACCTCTTCCAGATCATACGGGCAGCAGGCCTGGACCATCGTCAGCAATTCAACCCCACATGTAATCCAAATGGGAGATACTCCACTAGCCTGGAGGAAAACTGTGGTCCATTATTTAGAGGTGCATCTCTCACAAATAGACCTGTTTAATGGCAACCTGAAACAAGCCTACTTAGCTCATAGATCACAATCCCGCTTCTGGCAGCGGCTCCCCCTTGCACTTGCAGTCAGGATATCAGTTTCTAAAATGATCGTCCTCCCCGCCTCCTTTATAACCCTGGGCGGAGTTCGTGGAGCTCCCCCTTGCACTTGCAGGCAGGATATCACTTTCTAAAATGATCGTCCTCTCCGCCTTCTTTATAACCCTGGGCAGAGTGGTTAAAAAACTCCGCCGCGCTACGCGGAACTCCGCAAGCGGGCGGAGTGCAATAGGAAAATGCTGTTCGCGGTGATTGCACAGTGCCGGATGCTTGTCCGCACTGTGCAATCATTGCGAACGGCACCATGCACAGCGCAAGCTTTCCTTTTCTGCCGCTCAAGTAGATTTTTACTCGAGTGGCAGCTCTCTCAACGCAAACGGGCAGTTTCTCAACGAGAGCATACGCGACCACTCGCAATGAGAAACCTGACCCCCCCGCGTTGAGAAATCTCGCTGGGAGGTTTATTGTCCACGCTCGCGCTCGCCAACTTGATGTTGACGATCGCGAACAAGGAAAAATCTCGCTGGGAGGTGGATTTTCCTCACTCGCGCTCGCTAACTTGACGTTGGTGAACGCGAGCGAGGAAAAAACTCAGCTCCGCTGCGCGAAGCGGAGTTGTTTGGAACTCCGCGAGCTCCGCGTAACGCAGAGTGCGGAAAACTCTGCAAACTCCGCGAGCGGAGTTCACCGCCCAGGCCTAATCATTTATTTATGTGTAAATGTTCCAGTGCTCCCACAAAATAGGTTTTTCCACGGTTTGGACCAATTGTTGGGGGACCTATTGTGGCACGATGTAAGGCATTGTGTGGCTCTTCAAAAACTTGAACTGCTGATGGGTAAAGGAGGGCTCCAGCTCCAGTGGGTATCCCGATGGCTGGCAGGAACTAACCTCAATTGGATAAGCACAGGAGACGGTCCTCTTCCCTCCTACATAATATGCCATATCCTACACCCCACCATTAAGTTACATCACTCCTGGTCCCTACATGGGTGGATTGCACTAAAATATATGTTTAGGGTTTTCCAGCTCACGAGTAAAATCATCCCATATTCCCCCAAAATACCTCTCCATGGCCTACCGGGCACTTTATGTTGACCTACGGCAGACCAGCTTTCGAAATGGCACGCACACTCCTTAGAAACGATGTGAGACCTCTTTCAAGATGAACAGATCCTTTAATTTGAGCAAATTTGCTAGGACCATAATATCTTTCTGGAACACCAACATACAGACAATTGCAGGTGGCACTCTGTTCGTTATGGGGAGCACTGAATGAAAAACCGCCTACCCAAGTGGTGATACATACTCTATACCTTATTGGGGAGGTCGACACCTCATCACATGGCTATACAAAACCATTAGGGAACACACAGGAATTCCTCTGGTTCACCTTTGACACCTTTGGGAGGAGGACTTAACAAGACTTCTTTACGACACTGAATGGTCTAGAGCCCTGGAGTCCCCTAAGACTGTTTTGAGGAAGACTTGTTGTAAAAACATCGAGTATATGATCCTTCAAAGGGCATTCTCACACCCTCTCAATCAAATCATATGTTCCCCGCAGCAAATTTCACTTGCCTCAGATGTCTCATCCAGGTTGCTGACCTTCAGCATATGCTCTGGTCCTGCCCCAACATAGCAAGCTTTTGGCACGCAGTAAATACTCAATCAATCATGGTCACCAAATTCACCACATTAAATCAATGGGAGGCTACTGCTTTGAGTATTTTCCCCAGACAAAGAAATCACAGGGTGTGCGTATGCTTTGCCAACCTTGCCCTCCTGTTGCCCAAGAGTCTACTAACAATGCCTTGAAAGGCCCAACACTGCCCCTGCTCTTCCCCAATGGCACAAGGCGTTACTCAGATGGGGTGAGCCAGAAAGTTCTGCACTGCATTGGGAGGAGACCCGTCGTATACGCCGAAACCATTTAGCTGCAGCCTGGGATACCATGCTCATACAGTACAAGGAACTGACTGATAAGCACCCCCTTCCCTCACCATCCCTAATTTAAAGACCTTTGGTCCCCAGATACCCTCCCCCATCGCAATATGTCAGAGTTCATACCGCTCTGCACACCCCTAATTTCTGTTTCACATCATTATACTGTTGTCGCTCATGCTCCCCCTAGTTTCTTCTTCCAAGTTTTGTAACCTATCCTCCATTATACATTTGGTTCTCCTTATCCTTCTAGGACACATTGGGAGACATGACAGCACATAACTGAAGGATTCAGATATTTCTTATTATTACAAGCCAGTGCATTTCATTCCTAGCCTGCATAGTGTTGCACAAGCTGAAATTCACATTCTATTATTACTTTCTATTTTTATTACATGCTATTTGCACTGATACTGAAAGAGCCCTGATTTCATTCATGTATCAAAATTGAAATGTACCTGAATAATACTACTTGTTTTGGTTATTATTCTGCTGTGATTGCTAATGTCTATAGTTGATAAAAGCCATTAAAAATTGCTGAACAATAAATATGAACAGGCTAAGAAAGAATTGCAGGATTATTACTACAAAGTGAATAATCAGAGAAATAGAGAACACAGGCAGCAAGTATGTGAAGAGAGTGAATATGCGGGGCGTATTTTAGCATGACAAGCTGTGGATAAAGCTTCTAGAAATATAATCAAAGAGTTATTGTATACAGAGAATATAATGCACATTGTTGATATCACGAGAATTCAAAATAAAGTACTTCAGTATTATATAAACATATATGATCACATACAAATTCTACATCTAGATAGAATGCAGGCTTTTATTTTAAAAAACCTTCCCATTCCTGTTTTAGATGGACAAGCCAGGCGTATTGTATCTCCAGTCACAATAGAAGAAGTGGATAATGTGGCTAAATATTTAGCAAATTGTAAAGCATGTGGTGAAGAAGAATGAACTGCTGAGGTTTAAAAAACAAATTGGGTCTTTGTGGCACTTGAAGGATGACAAGAAGAGGTATGGGGACTAAACGTAAATCTTTATTGTTCCACAACTTATAGCATGAGGTCTCTATCGCGGGCTGTTCTGTCCTTTGGTGTGGGGAGCCTTGGTCCTTCCTGTCCAACTCAAGGGGGCCGGTCCCTCAGGGAAAAAAACAGAGAGAGACTCTTTAGGACAACCTGTCCATGAGTGCGTGCATTTTGAGGGATTAAGGAGTGGTGGTTGAAAAAACACCCGGTTTCACCGCCAGCAGTATTGCGCTTGACTTAAAGGTACTGCGTCGACCTGTTCAAAGCCATGCACGCTGCTGCTGTTCCAAAAAGCACCTTCAACCACCTCCCTTTTCCACCTCAGATGCCCTAGCGTCTGACAAGCCCTTATGAAAGAGTCCCCTGAGGCGGCCACGTGCTCAGTGAGCCACGCTCCTCCAGGAACACGGCTGGGTCTCTCGTGTTGCCGGGTTGGGTCCGGCTCCCTTCTTGGTGTTTTGGGACAAATCCTTGGTCCGACGTCCCATGCTGGAGTCTTCCCTGCTGGGTCCGCAATGTTTACCTCTGTCCTACTACCGATCTCGGGGTTGGCCGTGTTGTGGAAGTTCGTGCTCCTTCGGTCGTCCATGCTGGAGTACTCATCTGCACTCGGAATAACATATTCCTGAGGAGGGAAGCCAGATATGAAGTCCTTCGCAGGGTCTTCGGATATTCCGATTGGCCCATATGACCCTGTCATGTGGGACGGCTCAGATTCCAAAAAGTCGAGTCGCTTAAAGGCATCGTCCACCTCACCCACAGCCACATCTAAGGGAGACTGGAAATAGAGGAGAGGAGAGACGTAAGGGGGGAATGCATCCTCACGCTCCTCCTCACCCTTGACCCGACCACGCAAGTCGTGACACACCCCTTCCCCAGACAGTTCCCGATCGGGGAACTGCGAAACCCGGGAAAGGAAGTCTGCATTCCCGTTTCCGGCACCCTTTCGATGCTGCACTTCGAAAACAAAGGGCTGCAAAGAAAAAAACCTTCTCAAGATGCCGGGGTTGTTCCCCTTGTTGCGGCTCATCCACTGCAGGGGTGCATGGTCAGTGTACAAGGTAAAAGGGGATCCCTCCAGATAATATCGTAATTTGTCCACAGCCCATTTGATGGCCAAACACTCCTTTTCGATTATAGGATACCTCTGTTCACGGGGGTACAGTTTCCGGCCGAATAATACGACAGGGAGATCACCCCGTCTTTAGAAAGTTGAGATAGAATGGTACCGAAACCAGATTCAGAGGCATCTGTTTGGAGGATAAAAGGTTCTGAGAAATTGGGCGAGATCAGGACAGGACTGGAGGTAATGGCCTGTTTTAGTTCTTGAAAGGCTCGTTGGGCTTGAGGAGGGGGACAAAGGGACTCCTTGGCCCTCACACCTTTTTTTAAGAGGTCTGACAGGGGGGATGCTATTTCAGAGTATTTCGGGATGAACCTACGGTAGTACCCCAAAAACCCCTGGAACGCCCTGACCTCTCTTTTTGATGCAGGGAAAGGAGTGTTGAGGATAGCCTTCACTTTTTCTTGTCGAGGTTCGATGACTCCATTTCTTAGGAGATACCCCAAGTATCTGACCTTCTGGAACCCCACTTTGGATTTCTTTGCATTTACGTGGAGTCCAGCCGCCTTAAGGGCCTGGAAAACCTTTTTGCAACGGAATGGATGTTGGTCCCAGCTGGGACTGTATATCACTATATCGTCTAAGTAGGCGGACGAATACGCCTGGTGCCCCTGGAGTACTGTGTTCATAAGCCTCTGAAAGGTAGCTGGGGCACCATGTAAGCCGAAGGGCAATACAGTGAACTCATACAGTCACGTCAGGGTGGAAAAAGTTGTTTTTACTTGATCTTGCATACGCAGGGGAACTTGCCAATAACGCTTCGTGAGGTCAAGATTGGTGATATATTGGCTTCCCCTAGTTTCACAATCAATTCATCTATTTGAGGGAGGGGATAGGAATCAAACTTAGAGATGGCATTGACAGCCCTGAAGTCAATACAAACCCGAACTGATCCATCCAGTTTTGGTACCAGGACCACCGGAGAGGACCAATTGCTTTGAGAGGGTTTGATGACTCCCATTTTCAACATGCTTTCTATTTCATTCCGTATTGCTTCTCGACGGGCTGCTGGTATGCGGTAATGGTGTTGTTTCACCACCTTTCCGGGAGCAGAGACGATGGAATGCTCCACGATCGTGGTTTTCCCAGGTAGTCAGAAAAGAGGGAGGAAAAAGGGATCAATACCTCCTGTAGGTAGGTCTTCTGACTTTCGGATAGGGTCTTGTTGATAACCAATGGGTTTAGGGTTGACATAGCTTCTTTTTGTTCTAGGCTAATCAGATGATTGCTCTTAGGAGGTGGCCCTATCCATTTCTTAAGGAGGTTGATGTGAAAGATCTGGGATTTTTTTGGGCTAAGTTGAAGGCGATAGGTCATCAGTCCAATCTTCTCGACTATCTCATAAGGGCCCTTCCATTCTGACCTAGTCTTAGGTAGGGAGGATGGTAAAAGCACCAACACCTAGTCGTGTACGCTAAGATAACGCCACTTCTTCCCCTATCATAGAAGGTTTGCTGACAAACCTGTGCTTTCTCTAGGTTGGCATGCGCAAACTCCAGCAGTTTGTGGATGTGAGACCTTAAGCCCTGGGAATAATCAAAAAGGATTTTGCACTCGTCTGGTTTTTCTTGTTCCCCGGCCTCTTTTGTAATTTCCAACAGAGTACAGGGTTGTCTCCCATAGAGGAGTTCAAAGGGGGAACATCCAAGACTGCTCTGTTTCTGACACCTGATGACAAAGAGGGCCAAGGGGAGAAGCATATCCCAGTCCTTACCCTCTACCGTCATCATCTTTTTCAATGTCAACTTGAGCGTGGCATTGTACCTCTCACACAAGCCATCCATCTGGGGATGATACACCGAGGTATTGGTGTGAGAGATATTCAGGGACTTACAGACTTGGCCCATCAGGCGAGAGACAAACGGGGTGCCTTGGTCGGTCAGGATTTCCCATAGAAACCCTACACGGGAAAACTGCTCTAACAGTTTGTCACTGATGTTTGAGGTGGTAGGGGCCCTTAGGGGAAAGGCTTCTGGATACTGGGTAGTATAAACTATTATGACCAAGGCATATTGGTTTCCTCTCTTGGACTTCGGGAGAGGCCCAATAAGGTCCATTCCCACCCTTTCAAAGGGTTTTCCAATTATTGGGAGGGGTTGTAGTGGAACAGCCGGGGGTCTGTAAGAGTTCTTCTTCTGGCATATCTCACACTCCTGGCTGTACTTGGTTATGTGAGCAAATATACCTGGCCAATAAAAGTGCTCTAAAATGTTTTGGCTAGTTTTCTGGGCTCCGTTGTGTCCTGCTAGTAAGTGGGAATGTGCAAAGAATAACACCTGATCCTGAAAACTCTGGGTATCAGTAACTGAGGAGGGTTAGAGGGCTTCCCCAATCTATATAGCAGGCCATTTTCCAAAATGAAGGAAGGATAAGAGCTGTTGGGAGAAGTGGGGTCGGTAGCTTGTTGCCATGCAGCTTGGAGGGTGGGGTGGTGGGCCTGTGCGTATCTGGAATTTCTGTCCCTAACCCAGGGAGCCTGCATGAGGAGGATAGTGTTCCTAGAGGGTTGTTCCTGAGGGATTGCTATTTTCCTTCTGAGAAGACCTAAGAACTCTGGGTTGTCTAGCCCCAGTATCAACTTCTCAGGTACGGTAGGTAACACTCCCACGCTGACTTGTATGCTCTTCCCATTGGGCAACTGCATGGGCACCAGGGCTACAGGGTAGGTTTTGAAGTCCCCATGTACGTATCGTATCGGTACATGTTTGCTTTCTTGGATCTGTCCTTGACTCACTAGAGCCCTCTGTATAACTGACTGGCGGCAGCCTGAGTCTAATAAGGTTTTCACCTAACCCCCATTTACCACTAGACTTACGTAAAAACAGGAGCCAAGTTCTTCTGTATAAAGGACAGTTTTAGGGAGGTAGCTGACGTCCATCGGTTCCTCATTGGTTTTCTTGTGGAGACAGTCCCGGGCTATGTATCCCCAGTCTCCGCAGTCGAAACACTGGGGTCCTCTTGAAGGGACGGGTTCTGGTCTAGGGACACAAAACCTTGCTGGATTGGCTTTGGATTTGACAGGTTTTTTCTGGTTTTACTAACCCTGTTGTGGAGCATGAAGGCTTGTCATTTTCCCAGGGAAGGGATCTGGGTTGTGCTCTGGAGTATGTGGTGGACATTTCCACAACCTGTTTAACAGTGAGCTGAGTGTGCTGTCTTAGCCAGCGATGGGTTGAAATGGGTAGAGCCTCCATATATTGTTCTAGGTAAATCAGCGACATGATTTCCTCTTTGGTGTTTTCTTGGGGTTTTAGTCATTTATTGGCTGCTGCCTTTAATTTAAAGAACAAGGATTGAGTCCATACCCAAGTGGTCCAATATTATTTCCTTGATGTCGTTATAGGGGGTATTTCCTGAGGGATTGGCAATTTAATAGGCAGCTTGGGCTTCCCCGGTTAACAAGGGAGCCAGAAAGAAAGGCCACTTCTGTTCCGGCCACCCAGACGCCTTAGCTGATCTCTCGAAGTTCAGCAGGAAGGCGTACTGGTCGTCTCCCGGAGCATACTTCTGTAACACTATGTTGGGATGCCCGTCTGCTTTCCCTGTCTAGTTGGTATGCGTGAAGCCAGCCGAACCTGATCTTCAGCGACTTTGTGGATACTTTCCACTTGCTGAGCTATGGTGTCCTTAAACAGGTCCCAGTCTGCTTGGGCGGATGTTATTTGCCTTTCCAATGCCCATTCTAACGTCTCCTGTCCTCTGATTAATTGTTGTATCAAAGTCTCCATATTGCTTCTCTATGGAGCAAGTGCCCACATTCTCCACCACGTGTGGCACTTGAAGGATGACAAGGAGAGGTATAGGGGCTAAACGCAAATCTTTATTGTTCCACAACTTATAACATGAGGTCTCTATCACCGGCTGTTCTGTCCTTTGGTGTGGGGAGCCTTGGTCCTTCCTGTCCAACTCAAGGGGGCCGGTCCCTCAGGAAAAAAAACAGAGAGAGACTCTTTAAGACAACCTGTCCATGAGTGCATGCATTTTGAGGGATTAAGGAGTGGGGGTTGAAAAAACACCCAGTTTCACAGCCACCAGTGTTGCGCTTGACTTAAAGGTACTGCGTTGACCTGTTCAAAGCCATGCACGCTGCTGCTGTTCCGCAAAACACCTTCAACCACCTCCCTTCTCCACCTCAGATGCCCTGGCATCTGGCAAGCCCTTATAAAAGAGTCCCCTGAGGTGGCCACGTACCTCAGCGAGCCACGATCCTCCAGGAATGTGGCTGGGTCTCTCGTGTTGCCGGGTTGGGTCCGGCTCCCTTCTTGGTGTTTCGGGATGAATCCTCGGTCCGACGTCCCACGCTGGAGTCTTCCCTGCTGGGTCTGCGATGTTTACCTCCATCCTACTACCGATCTCAAGGTTGGTTGCGTTGTGGATGTTCGTGCTCCTCTGGTCGTCCATGCTGGAGTACTCATCTGCACTCGGGATGTTGTATTCCTGAGGAGGGAAGCCGGATATGAAGTCCTTCGTTGGGTCTTCGGGGCTTCCGATTGGCCCATGTGACCCTGTCATGTGTGACGGCTCGGATTCCAGGAAGTCAAGTCGCTTAAAGGCATCGTCCACCTCACCCACAGCCACATCTATGGGAGACTGGAAATAGAGGAGAGGAGAGACGTAAGGGGGGAATGCATCCTCACACTCCTCCTCATCCTATACCTGACCAGGCAAGTCATGACAGTCTTGAATCCATATATTGTATTATTACTGAATCATACTTTGCGGGAGAGGACTATCCCTCAGTCTTTAAATACCGTGGTAATGGCAAGTTTTTAAAAAAAGAAAAAGATCCAGGAAATCTGAATTCATATTGACTGATCAGTCTACTCAAGACTGATTATAAAATCATCACAAAGCTTTTAGCTATTAGCTTAAACCCAATTGTGCACCAGTTGATAAATAGAGATCCAAATAGATGTACCGCAGGGAGGCAACTATCCACAAGTACACATTTTTTAATTGAGGCTCTTAATTTTTTTTAGTAATAAACTGATTCTGGCTCATGTTTTTTTTTTCTTGATGCTGATACAGATTTCGATCTGGATAGCTGGGAAAGCCTTTTTTATATTTTAGCAGCATTTCAGTTTCCGTCACAGTTTATTACTGTATTACGGCATCTTTATGAAAGCACATCTGCAAGACTTACTGAGAATTCTGCAGAAGCCGGTATCTGTAAAGTTAGGCGAGGGCCAGACAGGGTTGTCCATGCTCTCCGATTTTATTTACATTTTTATAGAAGCCTTGGCAATAGCGATCAGAGTAGACAATCAAATTAAGACCTCTATCAGTGGAGTTCCCAAAATTAAGGTCTACTCTGATAACATTATGTTAATTTTAAGTCCCAGGGTAGAAGTTCAGTCTAGAGCCTTTGAGTTATATCGAATACAAAAGCAGCAGCAGTGGAAGAATACAACCAACACTGAAACCTCCCTATGAATGAGGTCAGTAATAATGAGCATTGTTCAGTGTGATAACACAGACCACACTCCTGCTGCAAAGAGGTGCAACCAAGTAGATTACCAAAGGCAATGACTTAAAAAATCTCCAAAAAATGTCTGGAGCACAACACAAATTACAGTTACTATAGTCACAACTTGACGTGATGAGAAGAACTTGTTTATTCATAACAATATTTATTCATAATAATATTTAAATCTTCGAACATGGCAATAAGAGTTTCATATATACAACAGAAATGTGATGGAGTAATGTCCAATATAAAACACATATAAACAATACATGTGTATTGAAAAAACTGACAGTACAAACTGGACACGTTCTTGATACAGTACAAAGAACATCAAGATATAGCCACACAAAACAATTGTCCAGATATATAGCCAGAACAGCCAACACGTGTTTCGTCTATGACTAAGACTTCCACAGGGCTACTAACGAATAGCATCCAAAACTACTGGAATGTATTTTATTCATCAATTGGTATTATGCAAACACAAGCGAAGTAGAGTCGAACAGTGTTTCTTGTAACATGTCCAATTTGACAGTGTGTTGGGAGGCCCAGTTGAAGGCATGCAGCCGAAATGCATTGGCCGTATCTCATTTTAATTGTTGTGCACTTTTTTGAATATCAGAGTTCACATAATAAACTGTAATATTCATCATCAACCTGATTGCAGAGAATTCTGTACTGTGCCACAGAGGAGAGCTCTGCGTGGAGGTATATATATATATATATATATATATATATATATATATATATTGAAACAATACCCTTTCAGGCATAGAGTGCTGCATAAATTATGCACAAAAGAAGCAGAGAACTCTGGGTAGTTCTCAAGTTTAGGTGGACAGCAGCTCCTGTACAGAGCACCCTACAACACCAGCGACACGTTGAATTTGCTCATACTCAAATGTCTGCTTTTTTATCAATGTTTTTAAGCTACGATTAACACAGTGCCATCCACGCCAAGATAGAAAGGGACTTAGGGGCATGTTTACCAGCCCCTAACACCACCAGAGCATCACTTTTTTCGGACGCTCCGGTGGCTTTGCTCTCTACCCCATAATTACAAGGTGGTGTTAAGCCACTTAACGTGGCTTAACGCCACCTTGTAATATGCCCTTTACCACAGCAATCTGCATACCCCTACCCACCCTAAACTCTAAAATACCCTTGCCTCCCAAATATCCCACTATGTTGGACTTACTGGAGGTAACTGGTGGGCTAGTTGGCCCCTAAGGACCTTCAAGAGCGAAGGGGACTTCATCCCTAACCAAGAGGACACCATAAGGCGCGTTTGAAGAGCAGTGGAAAAAGGGGGCAGGGCCTCCGGCAGGTTGCCGGCTTTCAATTTTTTGTTTTTAAGGAAGGGAGTCTGTGTGGCCCCCCTTCCCTTGATGCTTTTTGGGCCCCGGGGACCCCATCCCCCAGGACCTGCCCATTTCTTTGTTTTACAAATAAAAAGGAGAGGGGCCACGTGGCCCCCCCACCTGAGGCTGATTTTGGCACCGGGGACCCCATCCCCCGGGGCTAGGCCTTTCTTTTTTTTTCAAATTAGAAAAGGGGAGGGGGCTGCGTGGAGCCCCTCCACAGTTCGAGTTCGGCCCCGGACATCACATTCCCTGGGCCCAGCTATTTTTTTTTTTTAAATAAAAAAAGGGAGGGGGGCTAAGCCACCTCCTCCCGGGCCATTTTTGGCCCGGGGGACCCCATCCCCGGGGCATGACCAGCTGGTTGGGGACTGTGGGGGGAGCCTGAAGCCCCCTGTGGCCCCAGCCAGTTCCCGCCTCCTGTGGGAGCGGGCATGACTTTTTACCCCCAGGGAGCTGCTGACATGCAGCTCCCTGGGGGTAAAAAGTAAAGTGTGTTCGCTTTGAACAAGCGAGAGCAAAGTGCTCCCACCATCCCATAGCAAACTGCAATTTATTTATTTATTCATTTATTTGAAAAGTTTTATAAAGCGCGAACATGACCCTTGCGGGTATCAGAGCGCTGTACACAGAGGCAAACGCATGAATAAACACAGTCCAATGGCGGTCAACACTGTAAAACAACAAGGAGTAGACAATCAAAATCAGGTACCGGGTAGTGGGCCCCGCTAGTTCACTTTCTCATATGGTGCAATGTATTTCTCAAAACATTCAGCAAAACAATCATAGAGTGGCTCGTCATAACATAGTAAAATAAATGACAAATAAGTAATCGGCCCAAGAAGTATTCTTCTAGTATAGTTCCGGAAGGGCCCTAGTGTAAAATAACAATTTACCAACCAAACAAAAATAAATATAGAAAGATATGTTGGGATCAATGACAAATCTGTCAACAAGGGGACTAGAAAAAGAGTACAGGATGATGCAGTTATTGTTCACTCAGAAATAGCCATTTGGCCTGTTTCTTGAAAGAGGCAGTGGAAGGATTGGCTCTAATCTCCGTAGGAAGAGTGTTCCAAATTCTAGGTGCAAGGCCGGAGAAAGCACGTTTGTACGTACTTTTCTTTTTGAATTTAGGAGGTTTCAAGAGTAGTGTTCCGACCGGAGCCAGAAAGAACAAGCTTGTTCGCCAGATAGGCCGGAGTGTTGTAATGCAGGGCTTTATGCGTGAGGCAAGCTATTTTAAAACGAATCCTACCTTCAATAGACAGCCAGTTAAGCTGCACAAGGTCAGGTGTGATGCGATCGCGTTTTTTGGAGCCTGTGATGAGCCTGGCCGATGCATTGAGCGTGGCTCTGAGAGGGGCCAAGCTCGCTTTAGGAAGCCCCGCAAGGGTCACCAAACTATATTCAAGTTGTGAGATCACCAGAGATTGTACTGCAGGCTGTAAGTCTTCTGGCGGAAGGAAAGACTTGATTTTCGTAAGGGTGTTAAGATGAAAGTTGGCACCCCTAATAGTGGCACTGATGTGAGCTTGCATATTAAGGTATTTGTCCAAGGTAATGCCTAGCGATTTGGCGGAATCAACCATGTGAGGGGAGCAGTTAAGGGCTGTGAGTTGTTTTAGCCATTCCAGGGTAGGTGCAGAGTGGTTCTGTGGGGCAATCAGCAGGAATTCAGTTTTGAGGGTATTCAACAAAAGATGGTTCAAGGCTAACCATTGTTGAGTTTGCGAGAGGGCCTCATTTAAAGTTTTAATGTCCCGGGGGTGGGCACCCCAGGACATTACTGGAGCCGACCCTGGGGGTGGTGGTCCCCAGGGCCTTTTACGGCTCCAGAAGGGGGGCTGCTTGGCCCCCCCGCCCATTTGTAAGTAGCCCCGGCGAGGTGGTGGTCCCTGGGGCTGTGTAGGGGTGCATGAACCCCCCACACATTATTGTGACCATAGCCCTGGGAAGGTGGAGGTCCCTGGGGCTGCCTGGGGGGGCAGGAGCCCCCACACCTAATTATATACTTAGCCCTGGGGAGGTGGCGGTCCCCTGGGATGCGGGGGGGCACGTGGCCCCCCTGCATTTGACAAACATAGACCTGGGAAGGTGGCGGCCCCCGGGGCTGTGTGGGGGGGCAGAATCCTCCTCATGCATTAATTTTTTTGATTTTAGCCCCGGGGAGGTGGCTGTCTCCGGGGCTGCGGGGGCCAGCACGCACATCAAATTTTTTTCATTGCCCCCAGGACCTGGCCCACCCTGAGGCTTAAAAGAAACAAAGAGCGGGAGACCACGCTTTGTTTTTTAAAAAACATTTCAGCCGGATTCACGGATCCAACGCGAAGCCTGCCAAAAATTACCCCAACCATTTTTTTTTTTGGGCCCTGGGGGTCCCTGTTAGATCCCCTGAGCAGGCCTAAGGGGTCAGGGTGTTTCTACACTGACCCCTTTTCTTATTTTCTAACCTTTTTTTACCTTTTTTCTTGGACTTGGTTCTACCGAGTCACAAGATGGCTGCCAACACTTCCTGGTTTGAAGCGCTGGCAGCCAATCAGATTGCAGGCATGAGATTGGGAGGTTTGCGGATGCTCCGCGTCCCCAGTTGTATATTTGAGAAATATTTAAATTTCTCAGGAACTACTGAATGGATTTACACCATTTGGCAAAAAGAGTGCTTTCTGAAACAAGAGCTACCTTTTTGCCAAATTTGGTATAATTCCGTTCAGCAGTTCAGGCTGTAGCCATTTTTAAAGTTTCCTACGCGTTTGGGACCTCCCCTTTTCCTTGGCCTCTGCTTGATGAATCACCCCGAATCTTTCAACACAGCAGTTGACCTGACTGCACCATTAGTTTAAAAAAATTTGCGAAGATTCGTCAAATGACGCCAAAGATATTATCAAATCAAAAAATGCTTTCCCTATGGAAACTAGGTCCTAACTATAGCTACCTACTGCCGACCGCCAGTAGGTTTATATATAATGCTAGTACACAGTCACCAAATAGGGGACCCTTCACGTCCCTGGAGGAATACCGTTTTATGCAGTTGAGCCTCAGCGCCAACAAAAAACCACCGAGGGGAAGAGGAAAAGGAGGAGGCAAAGAACAAGACAAAAGAGAAGAAGCAGGAGAGGGGGCGAAGGCCAGCGACAACGTAACGCCACATGGGAGAGGCATCAGGCGATCCAAGAGGAACAAATGATGGGTGAGCAATCAAACTTTTCTATCATTAATCTTTCCCCACATGTCATCACCCCGGAGGAAAGATCGGTCTTAGAATTAGGCCTATCTTTCTGCCCTACTGCTAATTTTGACTTTGCCAAAACACGTATTGACCTGTTTTTATTTATGCGTAAACTCAAACTTTTGAAACTATATACTTTGAAGCATAACAAAGGGACGATAAACACTACACCAACAGCGAGCGCCTCTGCCCCGACGGAAATTACACTATCCATGAGGGACATTGAGACACTAGCCACTATGAGGGAAATCCAATTGGGAACTAGAGACTGGGAAACTGATCGCGACCTTTTGATTAGTATGGACATAGAGATAAGTAAGAGGTCTAGGAATGATTTTAAACCCAGATCAAAGTTCAACCCAATAACATTACATGATGGAATTGATACATTCCATGAGATAATCTTAGGTGACTTATTGGACCTCTGGAAAAGACAGGGCAATCATTTTGCTAGGAATCTAACCACAGAACAAAGGGCAGGCCTTGAGTCCTTGAAACAAGCAACAGACTTCGTGATCAAACCTTCTGATAAGGGGGGGAATGTTGTCCTCTGGGACATCAACAAGTACCGAGTGGAGGCCAAGCGACAACTAGAATTCTCAGGATGTTACCTGAGATCCAGCTTGGGGAGGTACAACAAAACTATACAGGAATACCATAAGATGTTACATGACTGGCGTGAGAATGATATGCTGAGTCAAAATGAGTTCCTGTTTCTGCTGGTACAAAAACCAGTAACCCCTGTGTTCTACATGCTCCCAAGGTGCACAAACATCCCACTGACCCTCCGGGCAGATCAATAATTTCGGCCAACCAAAGCCTTCTCGAAAACACTTCCATCTATTTGGACTATTTTCTCTGTCCCTATGTCCTGAACTTACCCTCGTACTGCAGAGACACCATGGACTTCCTGTCGAAGATACAGGAAATTCCATGGAAAGAAACGTACATCTTGGCAACAATAGATGTTGTTGCCTTGTATACTTGTATTGAGCATGATTTGGGACTGGAAGCGTGCACATTTTATCTACGAGACAGGCCTGTAACAATGTATGACCACACTATGCTATTAATGCGCATGTTACACTTTTGTCTTCACAACAACTGCTTCCTGTTTGAGGATGAATGGTATGAGCAGTACACTGGTACCGCCATGGGAAGTTGCTTCGCTCCCAGCTACGCCTGTTTGTTTATGGGGTGGTGGGAGGCGGAGCACCTTTGGCATGATGGCAACATCTCCTACATGAACAATGTCATCCTGTGGACCCGCTACATAGACGATATTTTTCTGATATGGGATGGTCCACAGGAGGCCCTAGATGCCTTTATTCAGGGACTTTCTGTAAATTGCCTCAATCTTAAATTTACCAGCAACACTAATGTCAGCAGCATAGAGTACTTAGACATTCTAGTAGAGGTGAAACTAGGGACACTGCACACTAGTTTGTACAGGAAACCGACGTCTGGCAACAGTATTCTGCATGCGCGTAGCCATCACCCGACAGGTCTTAAGAATAGTATCCCCTATGGTGAGCTTTTGAGAGCAAAACGCAACTGCAGCTCCTCTGACTCATATGATAAAGAAGCCAAAAACATGAGGGGTCGTTTCAGAAACAGGGGTTACACAGGGAAAACCATTAGAGTAGCCACTGAGAAAGCAGCCACCAAAAACAGGAACAGCTTACTCGTACCTAGAGAGAAAGAAAGTGGCAAACATGAAGTGAGACTCATAACCACTTTTAACCAAGCTTCTCAAGAAATACATCACATAATACGCAAACACTGGCACATAGTCAGGGATGATGTTATCATAGGCAATTTGGTGAGCCCGTCTCCACATGTTACGTACAGGAAGTGTCAGTCTCTAAAGGACATGCTAGTACACAGTCACCTTTCCATCAAGACAAAAATACGTGGGACCTGGTTGAGGGAACTCCCAGGTTTTCACAAATGTGGGAGGTGCAAAGCATGTAACAACAGTACGAATGTAAAAACTTTCAACCTCCCCAATGGCAAAACAGGGAAGATTCATGACTTCATAAATTGTAATACTGACTTTGTAGTCTATGTTTTGACTTGTATTTGTGGCTTACGTTATGTGGGGAGCACAATCTTCCCTGTGAAGAAGCGCGTTTTGGAGCATTTGCGCGCTAGTAAGAATGGCGACATGTCATACCCCATAGCCAAACACTGCGAATTGGTACATTCAAATGTTAAAGATATCAGTTCTAAAATTTTGTATTTTGGCATTGACAGGGTCCCTGCATCACCAAGAGGAGGAGATCGGGAACGTCATCTGCGACGCCTGGAATCTGAATATATAGTGAGACTCCAAAGCAAGATCCCGGGAGGCCTCAACCATGAGGAGGACCTCCATGTCCACTTAGGCTGAGTTCACTAGGGCACCCCTCTATGCTAACAACATAGAAACCAGGTGATCCATCAGCCTTTTGAGTCCCTGCATCCCCAATCCTCGCTTTCTGACCATGTATCTGCCTCCCAGCTTACGGCCTCCCAGAAGACAGACTAAGGTTCTGTACCCGCCCACCCTTCCTTTTTGTTTTGTTTTATTTATTATTTTTTACACTCTTTTGTCCACTTCATTGCCTCTCCGCAACACCGTTATTTATTTTTCTAGTTCTAGAATAGGACAGGAAGTGGGCGTAACCCAGGGTCTTACACCAGTGGACATCATGTGGCACCTAATTTGCTATACAGGGTTTCCATGTGCCAAAGTGCAGCGCCCCAACCCTTTCACGGAACATACAACTCAGCACTACATCAGTGCTCTCTGCCACTTGGCAGTTTGTTCCACACACTTGTATTCACCCATTGCCACATGACAATTGTTTTAAGGATCTAAATATTCTTATTTTACGTCACTTTGCATAGGTTTGAATAAACTGTCACATTCATGAATTGTATGCATTGTTCATAATGTTTATTGAATGAATTGATAAAGTTTTTGTAAGTCTGTTTTCTTTTAACTCACAAGGCAGACGATCACCCTATGCGTTGTTTTCTATGTCCATGTTTTGAAAAACAGGAAATGCTTAAAAGACACTGCCACTTCCGGTTCTTTGTATTGACTTTCTGACAAAGACCGTGCTGTCGAAACGCGTCCAGTCATTAAAATCTTAACTCCTAAATCCAGAAATCCTGAGTGCGGCTCTTCTTTCTTTCGTTCTTCGAGCGTGGAAATTTTCAAATATATATATATATAGAGTGACTTGGCTTAAAATAAAAACACGCTGAAAAAGGATTATTTGTGGCCCTGGCAACGTTTGTGGGAAACCAGTGAAAACGATCGTGGTGGATGTTTGGGGTTCGCGACCCCGCCATGGCCCGCCACTGAAAGCGGCTCGGGTTTCTGCGCGAACTTTGGTTGTGGATATATATATATATATATATATATATATATATATATATATATATATATATATATATATCTACTGGCGGTCGCCAGTAGATAGTTATAGTTACAACCTATTATCCATAGGAAATCCGCGACATTCTATTTGAAATAACGTTGGCGCCGGTTGACAAATCTTCGTGAAAGTTTCCAACTTGTTGGGCGCTCCGCTCCGCTCCTACCCTGAAAGTCTCGGGGTGATACGTGAAGCGGGGGCCGAGAAAAAGGGGGGTCCCAAAACGCGTTTTCCCCATTCATTTTTCCATAGGAACCTTTAGTCGCAGGTACAGCCTCGAACTGCTGAACGGAATTACACCAAATTTGGCAAAGAGGTAGTCCTTGGTTCAGACTGGTGCCTTTTGCTTAAATGGTGTAAATCCGTTCAGTAGTTCCTGAGAAAATCAAAAGTAAAAGTACATATATATCTATGGGCGCGTCGGATACGCGTACCCTCAGCGCACCCTGCGCGCACCGTCCCGATCACGAGCTGCATGCTAATTGGCTGTCAGCTGGCTGTCAACATTCCGATTCAGGAAGTGTTGGCAGCCATTTTGTCCCTCGGTAGAACCGAGGGACAGAAACAAGTGCGCAAAGCGCAAAAGGGGGCAGGGTAGAAACACCCTGACCCCTAGGTCTGCTCAGGGGTCCCACAAGGACCCCTGGGCAGAAAAAGATTTTTTTTTTTTTAAATCGGCGGGATGCGCTTAGGGTGCGCGTATCCCGCCGAGAAAAAAAAGAAACAAGTGTGCAAACGCACAAAGGGGGCAGGGTAGAAACACCCTAACCCCTAGGCCTGCTCAGGGGTCCCACAAGGACCCCCTGGGCAAAAAAAGCATTTTTTTAAAAAAATCGGCAGGATGCGCTCAGGGTGCGCGAATCCTGCCGAAAAATCGAAGCGCGGTCTCCCGCGCTTCGATTGTATTTTGCCCCCGGGTGGCCCAAGTCCCGGGGGCATGCTGGGGGGTTTATTTTATGTATGGGGGCCTCAAAGGGCCCCCAAGCCCCGGGGACCGCCACCCCCCGGGGCTTTCTTTTAAAATGGTGCGGGAGGGCTCTGAGCCCTCCCGCAGCCCCGGGGACCACCACCTCCCCGGGGCTTTTTTAAAAAAATTAAACAACCTGTGTGGGGGCTCCAGCCCCCACACGCCCCGGGACCGCCACCTCCCCGGGGCACTAACAAATTAAAATGGGGGTCCGTTTTGGACCCCCGAAGCCCCGGGGACCACCACCTCCCCGGGGCTGTGCTGATGTAGGGAGGGGGCCGCGCGGCCCCCTCCTGGAGCCCTTGATGGCCCTGGGGACCACCACCCCCAGGGCCGGCTCCTGCAGTGTCCCGGGGTGCCTACCCCCGGGACACTGTAGTTTGCTATGACAGGACGGGAGCCTCGCGGCCCCGTCCTGCCATAGCAAACTGCTTTGGATATTGGAAGAGAGAGCAGGGAAACCTGCTCTCTCTTCCAATATCCAAAGCGATTGCTTTTCCACATGGGGAGCAGCATGTCAGCTGCTCCCCATGTGGAACAGCAATGCCGGCTCCCAAGGGACGTGGGGAGCCGGCGGGACTGTGGGGGGATTGGGGACCCCCCACAGTCCCCAACGGAGAGGGCCAGCCCCGGGGGATGGGGTCCCCGGGGCAAGTAGTGGCTCGGGAGGGGGCCACGCGGCCCCCTCCCCAAAAAAGAGCAAAAAAATTTGTTAAAAAAAGGAAAGGCCGGCCCCGGGGGATGGGGTCCCCGGGGCCTTAAAATGGCCAGAGGAGGGGGGCCACGCTGCCCCCCTCAAAAAAAAAAATATAGAGGCCATGCCCCGGGGGATGGGGTCCCCGGGGCCAATACAGGCCAAGGGAAGGGGGGCCACGCGGCCCCCTTCCCGTTTTTTTTTTTTAAAGGTAATTTTAAAAAAGGGGTAAGGCCCTGGGGGATGGGGTCCCCAGGGCCCAAAAAAAGAAAAAAGGAAGGGGGGCCACACAGCCCCCCTTCAGGGGAGAAATTATTTTTATTTTTTTTTAAACGATCGGGCCCGCAGGCCCCGCCCCCTTCCTTCACCACTCTGCAAACGCGCCCCTGGCGCGTTTGCAGAGGGGAACGATCCCCTTGAATACTGGGGGTCCCTGGGGCCAACTAGCCCACAAGGTACCTCCAGTATGCGCCAGGGGGCTGCCTTGCAGAGAGGTGTACAGAGGCCACGCCCCTTTTACACCTCTCTGCAACGCAGCTCTGTGGCGCTTTTGGAGGTATATGGTGGGCTAGTTGGACTCCGGGGACCCTCAGGATTCAAGGGGACTTAATCCCCCAACTTAAAACGCGCCACGGGGCGCGTTTGCACAGTGGTGAAGGAGGGGCGGGGCTTCAGGTGACATGTGTGCAAACAGGCCCCGTGGCGCGTTTTAAGATGGGGAATTAAATCCTCTTCAATCCTGAGGGTCTCTGGGGCCAACTAGCCCAACAGGTACATCCAGAAAGCGCCACAGAGCTGCGTTGCAGAGAGGTGTAAAAGGGGTGTGGCCTCTCTACACGTCTCTGCAACGCAGCCTCCTGGCGCATATTGGAGGTTCCTGGTGGGCTAGTTGGCCCCTAGGGACCCTCAGGATTCAAGGGGACTTAATCCCCCAACTTAAAACGCGCAACGGGGCGCGTTTGCACAGATGTCACCTGAGGCCCCGCCCCCTCCCTTCACCATTGTGCAAATATTCCTCTAAAATCAGCCGAAATACGAATTCCGATTTACTCACCTGTTATCAGGAGAGACCTCAGTGCTGCATCTTTCAGCCCAGTACTGGTCCTGAAAAGTAATTTTAACCGTACTTACCAGTAACTTGAATTTCCTTCCATAGGCTAACATTGACTGGTTTCACTTTGAAATTCTTCTAAGTGTGGAGTTTTGGAACTTTAAAATATTCCTCTAAAATCAGCCGAAATACGAATTCCGATTTACTCACCTGTTATCAGGAGAGACCTCAGTGCTGCATCTTTCAGCCCAGTACTGGTCCTGAAAAGTAATTTTAACCGTACTTACCGGTAACTTGAATTTCCTTCATAGGCTAACATTGACTGGTTTCACTTGGAAATTCTTCTAAGTGTGGAGTTTTGGAACTTTAAAATATTCCTCTAAAATCAGCCGAAATACGAATTCCGATTTACTCACCTGTTATCAGGAGAGACCTCAGTGCTGCATCTTTCAGCCCAGTACTAATCCTCAAAAGTAATTTTAGCCGTACTTACCAGTAACTTGAATTTCCTTGCATAGGATATCATTGCCTGCTTTTTGCTGAAAAAGTTTCTAAGTGTTGATTTTTGGAACTTTAAAATATTCCTCTAAAATCAGCCGAAATCCGAATTCTGATTTACTCACCTGTTATCAGGAGAGACCTCAGTGCTGCATCTTTCAGCCAAGTACTGATCCTCAAAATTAATTTTAACCGTACTTACCGGTAACTTGAATTTCCTTCATAGGCTAACATTGACTGGTTTCACTTGGAAATTCTTCTAAGTGTGGAGTTTTGGAACTTTATAATATTCCTCTAAAATCAACCAAAGTACGAATTCCAATTTACTCACCTGTTATCAGGAGAGAACCCAGTGCTGCATCTTTTAGCCCAGCACTGACCCTGAAAAGTAATTTTAACCGTACTTACCAGTAACTTATATTTTCTAACATAGGAATCCATTGTCTGGTTTTCAGCAGAAAACTTTCAAAGTGTCAATTTTCACAAACTACAAATATTCCTTAAAAATCGCCTGTATGACTTAAACGCATTCATTCAACTGTTTACAGGAGATGCACCAGTGCTGGATCCAGGATCCAAAACTGAGTAAGAAAAAGTAACGATAACAGTTTTTACCTGCTAAGTGAATTTCCTTCCATAGGATAACATTGGTGATTCTATGAGAAAAAGTTTCTAAGTATCAACTTTTAAAGTACAATAATATTCCTTAAAAATCACGACTGTAACCAAAACGCTTTTACTCAACTGTTTACAGGAGATGTGCCAGGACTGAATCTAGGATCCAGTCAGGTGGTTAGAAAAGTAATCCATAAAGTAACTAATTGCATTTAACTAGAAATTCACATTGAGCTGAATGTTGCATTGTGTTTGAAAATGTGTTGCACATTGCAACAACTGTAACTACTGTACTTAAAAGTCTATTGCCTATGTGCAAAGTATTTAAACTAAAGTAATTCATTCTGAGAAAGTATTTTTTGTAATGTAATGTATAATGTAATTACAATGTAATTTAAATAATAAAATATGTAAAAAAAATTGTTTCTAAAAATGTAGTAAATCAGTATTTTAAAAATTTATATAACAATTAATACATTTAAAAATTGTCATTTACAAAACCTTTGAAATTCACTGAAAAACCGTAGGTTTCAGACATGTTATAGTTACAAATTAGCATTTAAAAAACCTTTGAAATTCACTGAAAAAACCATAGGTTTCAGGGACGTTATAGTTACAAATTAGCATTTAAAAAACCTTTGAAATTCACTGAAAAAACCATAGGTTTTAGGGACAGTTATAGTTAGTTGGACATTGCACTCGTACAAAACCCGTGAAATTCCCCCGTTATAGTTAGTCCAGCTAACTATAACTCACGCCCCGCAATGCACTGCTGATGACGTCACATATTACATCACTCATGACATGGTCAGTGACATCACTGATGACATCACTGATGACATCTCAAATGACATCACTGATGACATCACTGATGACATCATCCATGTGATAATTTCATGCATCTTCTCACACCCTAATATAACCTTTGATACACCCACTCTAAAGTACAGACTGCCAGTCGCAAAACCATAGACACTCCAACACCAATAACTACATACCCACTCACTGATTCTTAGGTCTACACACACACATCCACTCACTCACCCGAACAGTCACTCATATTTACGGTCACTCAGTACAGGACTATCATATGCACTCATACTCCTATATAGACACTCAAACACCGCCACTCATCCATAGAGGTACTCACACACCTAGTCAGTCATGCAAATAATTAAACACACTACCATTTACTCACCTATACAGTTATACACACACCAGCTCACTTACTCATACAAATACTAGCACATTCTTACGCTCTTATACAATCACTGATACAAGCACACACTCATCCATACAGCCACTATCACAATCAGTCACTCTTGCTTATAGCTATTTATATACTCCAACACACATATATACTGCCTTTCACATATGTAGTTACTCACACATGTACCACTGGGACATACATTCACTCACTAACACACTCTTACACACACTTACCCACCCATACAGTCTATCACAGATGCACTCTTGAAACCATCCACCCAGTGAATCACCCACTCACACATCTATGCACAGAGTCGCACACACCCCTCCCACACAAACACTCAGGCACCCATACAGATACTCACACAAGCATTCAATAACTCATATAGACACTCATGTAGCTATTCTCAAACACATGCAGCCACTTACAAAGCAACAGACAGACGGATACAGACATTCACCCAGTTTAGTCACTAACCCATGCATTCAGTAAGATACGTTAAATCACTCACTTATACAGTCAGTCACGCACCTACTAAATCATCCATACAGACACTTACACACCCACTCATTCTTCAATACGTCTTTTCCTATATATATTAAAAATATTTAAACTTTACAGAAACACAGTCACTGGATGATGTCATCAGTGATGTCATCAGTGATGTCATTTGAGATGTCATCAGTGATGTCATCAGTGATGTCACTGACCATGTCATGAGTGATGTAATATGTGACGTCATCAGCAGTGCATTGCGGGCGTGAGTTATAGTTAGCTGGACTAACTATAACGGGGGAATTTCACGGGTTTTGTACGAGTGCAATGTCCAACTAACTATAACTGTCCCTAAAACCTATGGTTTTTTCAGTGAATATATATATATATATATATATATATATATATATATATATATATATATCTCAAATCAAAGTCCCAATCCCTCCTATTGCTCCGAGAGGGAATAAGCACAGGTACGGACCTCTGACACCTTCCAAAAAAGAATCCGGATCACCACGGGTTCTGCTGATGAATATTTTATTCGTATTCCAGCATGTTATGACAGACAAGTGTCCGCCCCAGACGTGTTTCGATCGCCATAGCGATCTTGATCACTGAATATATATATATATACACATATACATACATACAGCCCACCTGTTACCTCCAGTAAGCACAACACAGTGGGATTGCTGAGAGGTGGTCAGAGGCCATGCCCCCTTTCTCCACCACTCTGCAAACATGCCTCTCGGTGCACTGCTGGTGGGGGGATGAAATCCCCTTGCTTCCTGATGGCCTCAGGACTATAGTGGACTTCTTCCCACAAGCAGCAGTGTGCCAGGAGGCTTGGTTGCAGAGTAGTCGAGAAAGGGGGCATGGCCTCTGACCACCTCTCAGCAATCCAGCTGTGTGGGCCCTACTGGAGTTACCAGGAGGTATACTTGGCCCCCAAAGACCCTCAAGAGCCAAGGGGACTTCGTCCCCCACCTAGTAGTGTGCCAGGAGATGCGTTTGCAGAGTGGAGGAGAAGGGGGGCATGACCACCAAAAACC
Organism: Calotriton arnoldi; assembly: GCA_963921515.1. Taxonomy (NCBI): domain Eukaryota; kingdom Metazoa; phylum Chordata; class Amphibia; order Caudata; family Salamandridae; genus Calotriton; species Calotriton arnoldi. The sequence continues at coordinate 243,101 of CAWUFW010014386.1, read as the reverse complement.
TCTGAGCAAACCCACTGTGTGAGACTTGCTAGAGGTAACAGGAGGGGTAGTTGGCCCCCAAGGACCCTCAAAAGCCAATGGGACTTCATCCCCCTACTAGTAGTGCGCCAGGAGGTGCATTTGCAGAGTGGTGGAGAAAGGGGGCCTGCTATCAGGTCTCAGCAATCCAGCTGTATGGGACTTACTGGAGGTAATAGGAGTCCTAGTTGGCCCTGAAAGACGCCCTTGGGGGCCAACTACCCCTCCTGTTATCTCCAATATGTCCCACACAGCGGGATTGCTAAGAGGTCTATGGAGGCCACACCCCCTTTCTCCACCACTCTGCAAACGCGGCTCATGGTGCACTACTGGTTGGGGGATGAAGTCCACTTTACTTCTGAGGGACCTTGGGAGCCAAGAAGCTCTCCTGGTACCTCCCGTAATTCCTACACAGCTGGATTCTCAAGAGCTGGTTGGTGGCCCAGCCCCCTTTGTCCACCACTCTGCAAACACGACTACTAGTTGAACAAGCATTTGCAATGCAATAGGTCTCACATTTGCTAGAGTTAGAGCTATTGGCATTGTAAATGTAATTGTTTTTTCTTTATGAGTTTTAGAGTGGAGTGGATGTATATGGTGTGTAATGGAATTAGGTGGTAAATTGTGCAGTTGAATTATGTGGATAGACATTTTGTGGTATTTAGTGTATATGAATTATGTGGATTGGGACTGTGTGTTATGCAGAGTAATTATGTGGTAGTGTACTTTGTGTTGTGTTATGTACTGGAGTTTTATTATGTGGTGTGCTGTGTGGATTATATGTCTGTGTTGTTGTATGTAATTGTGTCGTTGATTTGTGTTATGTGGTTTCTTGTTGAATTATGTGGTGTGTAATGGAAACATGTTGAGTTTATTTGTCTCATGTCGAACTGTGCAATTGTGTGTGTAAAAATGGATAATGTTTGTAAAGTTTAAAAATGCACTAAACCCCCTCCCACACACCAATTGTAGCTATAAATTTTAAATGTTGTTTCTTATGCCCTGTTTATTTAAACCTTTTACTTTTTTTCCAAATAACAAAATATATTAAGTTTTGAAAAACTAACAGATAATGCCTACAAAGTGACCCCCAAACAGGATTTAATGGATGTTTTGTAATTGATACAGACCCCTAAGTCAAATGCATGTTCTTTAGAAAATAGAGTAAAATGAGAGTTAGAGCTATTGGTGTTGTAAATGTGTTTTATCTATATGTTATGGAGTGGAGTGGATGTACATGGTGTGTAGTTGAATAATGTGTGTTGGTTTGGAATGGTTAGGTGTGACATTGTGTGGCATGGCTTTGTGTGGTGTGGAGTGGAATTATGTGGTATGGTGCTCTGTGGAATTCTGTGGGTAGCAATTATGTGGTGTTGATTGTATTGTAATTATGTGGAGTGGGATTGTGTATCATGGAGTGTAAATACGTGGAATGATATTTTGTGTTGTGCAGTGTTATGTAGTGGAGCTTAATTATGTGGTTTGCTGTTGAATTTTGTAGTATGATGTTGAATTATGTAGTGTGGATAGAATATATGTAGTGTATTATGTAATTGTGTTGTTGAGTACAATTATGTGATTTGTTGTTGAATTATGTCTTCACCAAAAACACAAGACTGTTTAGGGATGTTATCACTGCTGTCTCGAAAACTGCCTTTGAGTTAGTAATGGAACCGGTAGATATGGAATCTGGTAGAAGTTATGTAGGTGCACACCTGCGACAGCTAGCTGCAAAGAGTGCAAAAGTGACCTGTCATGCGCAGTAAACCACACTGGTGATGGATTGTGAAAGATCTGCTAATGTGCCCCACACCGAAGCCTGTTCCTTTTGTTGTGTGCAGCGTGCTGTGCCTAAAATGTATGCTTGAACCAATTGCAGAATGTATCCACACACGCACAGAGTGACTAAACTATGATTAAATTGTGGATTTTGGGTGCGTTATGAAAGGGGCACTTTGTATGAAGTACTAATGTGCTCCATACCGAAGCCTGTTCCTTCTGTTGTGTGTAGTGTGCTGTGGACTGGACAAGGGTGTCAATTGCAACCGGCAACAGAAGCAGTGATACAAACACGTCAATGATTTATACGTAGAGTGGTTATGAAGCACACGTTGACAAAGCCAATAGCTCTTGAATTGGTGCTTCACCTTTTGGCTTTGTCAATGCTTGTTGTGTTTTATCATGGTTTTTGTAATATGTATTGATGGGCAATTACTAGAACCTCAAAATATTTCTTTGGCCTGAAAATGTGCGCATTGCCATAGCAGTCCTGTTAGACCTGGCATCTTTTGCCGTGTTTCCCCTGTCTTTCTGACCTCCCAGTTTTGACTCTGTTTTTGCTGGTTTAGTGTCTCCGCGCACTTTCTCACTGCTGTTCAGTGTTAAAGTGCAAGAGCTCCTAATGTAAATTGTTATTATGGATTGGTGTTTCCAGGATTGGCATATTTGATTTACTGGTATGCCCCTAGTAAAGTGCACTGAGTGTGCCATGGCCTGTAAATCAAATGCTACTAGTGGGCCTGCAGCACTGTATATGCCACCCACATGAGCAGCCCTGAAAAGGTATCTCAGACCTGCCACTGCAGGGTCTGAGCTCAGTTTATAACTGCCATGTCGACCTGCCAAGTGCACCCACTTGTCAGGCCCTAAGCTTCCCTTTTCTTACATATAAGTCACCCCTAAGGTAGGCCCAAGGCACCCTTGTGGGCAGGGTACTGTGTATGTTAAAGGTAGGAAATGTACTGGTGTGTGTGGTGTCCTGGTAGTGAATTACAGTGCATTTTGTTTCTCACTATGGAAAGGCTATCTGTCCCATAGGATAGAATGGGAGTTTTACTTATAACATCTTATGAGCATAACTTCCCATTGGGACTAGATGGGGAAATGGAGTTTAGTATGCCTGGAGTCAGAATGTAAAAATGCATCTTTTAGTAAAGATGATTTTTATGTTCTGTGTTTGAAAATACCACTTTTAGAAAGTAGGTATTTTCTTGCTTAGCCATCCTGTGTGCCTCTGCTGGGTTTGTGGATTGACTGTCTGGCTTTGGAGTGACAGGGACTGGGGATGTGCATTCTCTTCGGACAGCCACTGAGGGGGTTGAGGTGTGTCCTGCCTTTCCTGGATGAGTCAGGGCAGGGCTGAAGTGACCTGGGCTGCATTTAGAGGAGTGGTCCTTGCACCTGAATGGGCCTGGTCTGCCTTGAACAATGCTGCCTCTACCTCCTGCCAGGAAGTTGGGCCAGAGAGGACAGAACTGGTTTGGACTAAGCACAGACACCCTCTGCCTAAAGGAATTTTGAGTATAAATATTGGGGCGCAGACCCCAGAAATTTAGAACTCGTTGGAATCAAGGAACCTGCAATAAAAAGAGCTGGAAGAGCTGCCAGGAGGAGTACTGCCCCTTTGCTGTGTTGTTGCTTCGTTGGGTTAGCCTGCAGTTGCTGCTTCTGCCTTGGGCAGTGAAAGGACTGGACTGAACTTTCTTTACTTGTGTTGAGTATCTCCAATGGCTTGAAGTAGAGCTTGCCTACTGTTCTGAAGTCTCAAGGACTGCGAAAACTTCACCAACCTCTGGGTACTGCTTCTGGAACCGCTGTTTCAGTTGCCACAGAGAAGGGAAACGCAGCCAACTCCGTGACCGTCTCCGTCTCATTGTCCTGAAGGCACTGCAGAAGGCACCGCCACATTTTGCACTTCAACCCTGGTCGCGCCGACGACAATGACCGCCGCCACCGAGCCGCTGCTTGCACGTGACCTTTGGGCACTGCACTCTGCACCGCCTCGCTTCACTTTGCCGCGCTGCTCTCTCAGACGCATTGCTGCCAGCTGACATCGACATCTGTGACCGCATTGTGGCTGGGGGCACTGCTCATTAGTTTCACGATGCACCCAATCGTCCCACACAGCAGTCTGGGCCGACCAATGCCAGCTCCCGCTAACTGGCTCTGTCGCTTGCACCGCAACTTGCCAGCACTGCATCAAGCACTGCCTCGCCCTGCACCATAAGCCTTGGTCTCACCGACGCCGTCTGGACGATCATCACCAATCCGCTGCCTGCACCGCATCGTGAGGGCAACACACCCTGAACCGCTTCCATTTTGCAATGCAACCACGACGGTTGCCCCGACCGACTCACACTAACGTGTCGGCTGCAATGAGAAATGTACTGTTCACGAGTCTGTCAACGCTTTAGCTGGCCCGTTCCAACAAGGTTGGCTGGATCTGTTAGACTCTGTTGTTTTCAGCATCACAGTAGCCCCAGATGGAGCTACAGACTCAAAAGAACTGTGTTTTTGAGATATTTCTGAAATTTTAAGGATATCGTGCAAAGTATATTTTTTTCAGAACTGTATGTTGGATTCTTATCGTTTTGGTATTGTTTAGTATATATAAAAATATTGGATATTTTTCCAAACTGGTGTGGTGTCCTTTTGTAGTGCTTTCACTGTATTACTGTTCGTTATGTGCAAATGCTTTACACATTGCCTCTGAGATAAGCCTGACTGCTCGTGCCATGCTACCAAGCGGGTGAGGAGGGGTTATTTTAGGAGTGTAACTCCCTTATCCTGACTAGAACAAAGGGTCCCTACTTGGACAAAGGTGCAAACCATTGCCAACTAGAGACCCCTATTTCTAACAAGTCCCTTGAACTGGAGGGAAGTATTTTGTGAGTGGATGTGCTCTTTGTGAACAAGCAGATTGCCCTTTGCTGGATGCTGTAGTAGGAAGAAGAAAAACATAAATGATAAAACAACAGACCGGTGACTGATGAGGGCTGGCTGGAAACCCCTATAAGTGAGCATATTATTTTAGTAAAAAAAACCTCTTGGCTAACTCTAGACCTAAAAAATTATATTGCATTTTTGAAGCCGATGAAAAGGTCTATTTTTTAACATCAGTGCCTTTTGGGACATTTGATGAGTGATACGAACAAGATATACCTTTTAAACCCACAGTGTTCAAATGTGCTGTTTCTGAGCAAAAGGCCTCTTGCAGGTTTTTTAGCATGGCGAGCTGGTAAACAGCTTGTGAAAGCATACGCAGGTGTAAACATTGCACGTGTTGTGTAATACATTAAAATACTGTGAGATGAGATTGGAAGAGAAACCAAGTCTCATGCTGTGCCAACCAACAGAACAGCTGATTTGTGTGTTCCAGCTTTGATGAGTTATCATTTAAGCACGATCCAGAGGCATATGTCACAACACACATTCACTCTTACTTTTCAAATTTCTTAGATAAACGTTCCAAACTCCTCATGAATATAGAAATCGAATACACAAGAGCTACTTCAGCATTCAGTCCCAGAAGCACAGATCTCTTAGCTAGGCAGACCACATGGAAGCACTTGAACACACAGCTTCACACCCGGCTGCCCTGTATAATGAGCAGAAAGTGACCCATGTAGTTTCCTCTACACACATTTAGAGAGCATGTGGTGTGAAACAGAGGTAGTCTAGTACCAATAGGATTCTTTACATGCGTCATCTTGTCCATAGAATGGCACTGACACACTCATTGAGGTCTCTAGAAAGATGCTATCGCTCAGAAAAGTGGCATGAAGGGAGTCTGCCTTTCATTTCCGTTTGGGCATTGCGAGCTCGGCTTCTCTAATGAAACTGGTAGAGAAAAGTGAGGTTTAAAACATGTTGCCAGATGTATTAACCTCTATCTGAGTCCATATAAGTCTCTGCAAAGGTAAACTGCAAGAAGGGGTTAAAATAGAGAGGTGTGGGTTTTAAACTGAAAGCCTACTCTATCAAGTTTGAATGTCTGAATGCTACCATGTCTCAGGTATGTCTCTACTTGTATGGGTAGACTGATATGTGTGCTGCAACTGATGACCCTATCTTTAAAACTATACATTCTATCATTCCCCTGGAGAAATATACTCAGTGGTACTTCAGCATTCAGTCCTAGAAGCACAGATCTCTTAGTTGGGCAGGCGTCACGGAAGCACTTGAACAGAGATTCTTACCCGACTGCCCTGTATAATGAGCAGACAGTGGCCCATGCAGTTTCTTCTACACACATTAAGAGAGCATGAGGTGTGAAACAGAGGTAGTCTATTACCAATAGACTTCTTTACATGTGCCATCTTGCCCCTAGAAAGGAACTGACACACTCATTGAGGTCTCTAAAAAAAATGCCAACACTCAGAAGAGTGTCATGACAGGAGTCAGCCTTTCATTTTGGCTTAGATCCTGGCATTGAGAGCTCTGCCTCTCTAATGAAACTGATACAGAAAAGTGAGGTTTAAAACATGTTGCGGAATGTATTAACCTCTATCGGAGTCCATATAAATCTCTGCAAAGGTACACTGCAAGAAAGCCGTAGATAGTGAGGTGTATGCTTTAAACTGAAAGTGTACTGTGTTAAATTTGAATGTTTGACTGCTACCATGTGTTAGGTATGTGTGCTGCAGCTGATGAGCCTAACTTAAAAACTATACAATCTATCATTCCCCTGCACAGATTTTGTCAGAGCTACATCAGCATTCAGTCCCAAAAGCATTGATCTGTTAGTTAGACAGGCATCACAGAAGCACTTGAACAGACAGATTCATACCTGGCTGCCCTGTATAATGAGGAGAAAGTGATCCACGCAGCTTATACTACATACATTTGGAGAGCAGGGTGTGTGAAACAGAAGTAGTCTAGTCTGTAGGCTTTTTTACATGTGTCATCTTGCCCCTAAAAAGGCACTGACACACTCATTGAGGTCCTAGAAAGATGGTGACACTCACAAGAGTGGCACAACAGGAGTCGGCCTTTCATTTTGGGTTAGGCCTGGCATTGTGAGGCCTGCCTGTCTAATGAAACTGGTAGAGAAAAGTGAGCTTTAAAACATGTTGTTAGATGTATTAACCTTTATCCCAGTCCATATAAGTCTCTGAAGCGGTATACTGCAAGTAGATCATACATAGTGAGGTGTATGCTTTAAAGTGAAAGTGTACTGTGTCAAATTTTTATGTCTGACTCCTACCATGTGTTAAGTATGTTTGCACTTCTACATTTAGTCTGACCCATGTGGTGCAGCTGAGGATGCTAATTTAAAAACTATACGGTCTATCATACCCCTGTACAAATGTAGTCATAGCTAAGTCAGGATTCAGTTCCAAAAGCGCTGATCTGTTAGTTAAACAGGCATTACAGAAGCACTTCAACACACAGCTTTATATGTGGCTGCTCTGTATAATGAACAGCAAGTGATGCATGCTGTTTCTTCTACACATATTTGGAGAGCATGCAGTGTGAAACAGAGGTAATCTGGTACCAACAGGCTTCTTTACATGTGTCATCTTGCCCCTAAAAAGGCACTGACACACTTATTGAGGTCTCTAGAAAGATGCTAACACTCACAAGAGTGGCATGATAGGAGTCGGTCTTTGATTTTGGGTTAGGCCTGGTATTGCGAGCTCTGCCTCTCTAACAAAACTCATAGAGAAAAGCGAGCTTTAAAACTTGTTCAAGATGTATTAACCTGTATCCTAGTCCATATAAGTCTCTGCAACGGTACACTGCAAGTAGACTGTACTTAGTGAGGTGCGTGCTTTAAACTGAAAGTGTACTTTGTCAAGTTTGAATATCTGACTGCTACCATGCCTCAGATATGTCTGTACTTCTACGTGTATTTTGCATCTGACAACCCTAACTTTATTTCTATACAGTCTATTATACCACGAACAAATTTTGTCAGAGTTACTTCAGCCTTCAGTCCCACAACCAGAGATCTCTTAGCTAGGCAGGAGTCACAAAGCACTTGAACACACAGCTTTATACATGGTTGTCCTGAATAATGAACAACAATTGATGCATGCAGCTTCTACTACGCATATTTGAAGAGCATGCAGTGTGAAAAAGATGTAGTCTACTACCAATAGGCTTCTTTACTTGTGTTATCTTGTCCCCTAAAAGGCACTAACACTTATTGAGGTCTTAAGAAAGATGCTGAGACTGACAAGAGTAAAACCAAAGGGGATGATGGACGGAGTGTTGAACATTGCAAGCACTCACCCCCAGTCAACTGATCTGGGTTTAATCCATCATCATTCTTTAGCTCACTCCGCCACCCCAGTTCAGACATGGCCATATGCAAATCAGTCTGACCCTGTGCCTCATGGGAACAGTCCAGCCCGAACTGCCAAGCCATGTCTTCCCTGGACCGGAAACAAGCATCCTGGGACCGGTTTCTGGCTTACAGCCGTCATCAGCCAGGCTATCTTAAATCCAGTGGCAAAGTGAGCAAGGGACCCACGTCTGGGCATACCCTGCCAACTTAGGGCGAACATAGCAAAACCAAAGGGGATGATGGACGGAGTGTTGAACATTGCAAGCACTCACCCCCAGTCAACTGATCTGGGTTTAATCCATCATCATTCTTTAGCTCACTCCGCCACCCCAGTTCAGACATGGCCATATGCAAATCAGTCTGACCCTGTGCCTCATGGGAACAGTCCAGCCCGAACTGCCAAGCCATGTCTTCCCTGGACCGGAAACAAGCATCCTGGGACCGGTTTCTGGCTTACAGCCGTCATCAGCCAGGCTATCTTGACTGACAAGAGTGGCATGACTGGAGTCACCGTTTCATTTTTGCTTAGGCCTGGCATTGCGAGCTCTGCCTCTCTAATGAAACTGCTAAAAAAAAAGTGAGCTTTAAAAAATGTTGCCACATGTATTAACCTGTATCCTAGTCCATATAAGTCTCTGCAAAGGTACACGGCAAGTGGGTCGTACATAGTGAGAAGTGTGCTTTAAACTGAAAGCGTACTGTATCAAGTTTGAATGTCTGACTCCTATCATGTCTTCTTAGGTATGTCTGCACTTCTACGTGCAGCCTGACACATGTGATGTAGCTGATCACCCCAACTTAAAAACTATACAGTCTATAATACCCTTGCACAATTCTTATTAGAGCTTCTTCAGCATTCAGTTTCAGAAGCACAGATCTCTTAGCTAGGCAGTAGTCACAGAAGCACTTAAATACACAGTTTTATACGTGGCTGCCCTGTACAATGAACAGCAAGTGATGCATGCAGCTTCTACTACGCACATTTGGAGAGCATGCACTGTGAAACGGATGTAGTCTACTACCTATAGGCTTCTTTACACGTGTCACCTTGTCTCCTAAAAGGCACTGACACACTCATTGAGACATTGCGAGCACTACCCCTCTAAGAAAACTGGTAGAGAAAAGTGAGGATTAAAACATGATGTATTAACCTTAATCCTAGTCCATAAAAGTCTCTGCAGCTGTGTGGGTCTTATTGGAGGTAACAGGTGGGCTAGTTGGCCACCAAGGACCCTCAATAGCCAAGGGGACTTCATCCCCTTACTAGTAGTGCACCAGGAGGCCCCTTTGCAGAGTGGTGGAGAAAATGGGCATGGCCCATGCCCCTTTTCTCCACTACTCTGCAATCGCGGCTCGTGGTATACTACTGGTTCGGGTATGAAGTCCACTTTACTTCTGAGAGACCTTGGGGCCAAGAAGCCCTCTTTGTACCTCCTGTAAGTCCGACAAAGTGGGATTCCGGAGAACTGGTCGGAGGCCCAGTGCCTTTCTCCAACACTGTGCACACGCAGCTGCTAGTTAAAAACCTTAGAAATTCACTGAAAAAACCAAAGGTTACAGGGACGTTATAGTTAGGAAATAGAATTTTAAAAACCTTTGAAATTCACTGAAAAAAAAAAATGTTACAGGGATGTATAGTTAGGCTCAGCTTTCACACGCACAAAACCAGAGAAATTCAGCAGTTACCATTAGCTGAGCTTACTATAACTCGCGCCCCCACAATGCACTGCTTATGACCTAACATATTACATCACTCATGACATGGTCAGTGACATCACTGATGACATCTCAAATTACGCTTTCTCTATCAATAAAGCCCCAGGAGGTGGCGGTCCGCATGGCTGCGGGAGAGGCCAGACAGGCCTCCCCGCACAAATTTACTAAATAGCCCATGGGATGTTGCATTCCCCAGGGCTGCGTGTGGCGTGCACACCCTCACATTATTGCTTGCCCTGGGGAGGTGGTGGTCCCCAGGGTGTGGGGTGCTACATGTGCAGTGGGGACTTCTTGTGGTTATTATATGACATCCCTATAGAAAGAAATGACATATTGATTGCAATGGATGTCACATCATGTACACTTGTATTTCACACACAGATGGGCTAAGAGCTATGCACCACCTTCTCCAGTGGCCTTATACAAACACACTGAGATGCGAATAATTATGGCAAAAAGATGTCTGGAGGGCAATTTTTTCGTGTTTGGGGGAATTGTACAGACAAACATGTGGGACTGCAGTGGGCACCTGTTTCGCCCCCCAGTTACGCATGCTTGCATGTGGGCTTGTGGGAGGAACAGGTGCTCCGCAGGTACCATGAAGAAATATGTGAAGAGCTGTGAATCGATGATTTGTTTATAATTTGGAGATGGTCAACTGCCTCAGCAGAACAATTTGTCAAAAGCTTGAATGTTTATGATTTATATTTGAATTTCATTTATTAAATCAGTACATCATCAGTAATATTCCTAGACATAGAGGTATACATTCAGGAACGGAAACTAGATTATTCAGACAAGGCACAGCAGGTAACACAACCCTTCATTCATCCAATTTCCATCCTAAACACACCAAGATGAGTATCCCATATGGCAAGATGGCACCCGCAAAAAGGAATTGCACTACAAGCAAAAATCTAACAATATGTCAGGATGAAATGGAGGAGAGGTTCAAACAGAGAGGCTATAGCACTTCAGGAATAAGATCAGTATGATCAGCGGCAAACAGGAGTAGAGAATTAATCCTGTTTGACAAATCGCAAAAGAGGGAGTTGAAGAAAGAGCAGGTAGAAATCAGATTTCTAACCCTATTTCATAATCAAGAGAAACAACTCAGAGCACTTTTGAGAAAAAACTGGGCGGTGATAAAAGTAAATCCAGTAATAGGAAAACTAGTGCCCAAATACCTTCTGATTACATTCAGACGCGCACCACCATTGAGGGATGTGGTAGTGAAGAGCAGCCCTGAGATGCAATAGAATACCAGTTGGCTGCAACCACAATTGGGCTTCAGGAAATGTTCACGATGCAGGGCATGCACTATAAGTGAGAATACTACAGCGTACATGACAACGTTCAGTTCCGAAGCGGTGAAAATAAAGGAAACTCATAATTGCAGAACGGAATTTGCTGTATACGTATTAAAATGTGCATGCAATATGAGATATGTAGGTAGTACAATACTGCCTGTACACAAAAGAATTCTACACCACATGAGGGCTATCTCTAACAATGATCACACATATCCAGTGGCACGCCATTGTAAACTATACCATAACAAAGACCCCAAGCAAATAAAGTATTGCAGTACCCGGCAGTAGAAGGGGCGGTGGTAGCATTAATGTGCTGAGACAGTTTGAGATGAGATATATAATAAATTTGGACTGTAATGCACCTATGGGTTTAAACTATGATGAGGAACTGGAGGAGGAACAACAGCTCTGAGATTGAGCACTGTCACCAAGTGATATCAAATAAGGAAAGGTGCACCTCGGTGGGTTTTGTCATAGGTTGAATTCCAGTCAGTCTCCAGGATGCTTTTTAAAGTTTTCTTTAAAAAAAAATTGTGAAGTTTTCTTTGAGTGTTTTTCCCATTGTGTAAGCTCCCCATGGTCAAATTCCTCACGCATCACACACAACTGGTAACTTACACAATTTCATGGGCAATAATGGGCCGTAAGGGATGACCCATATAGGACACAGACATATTACCAATCCCAAATGTTTCAAAATCACAGGGGGAAAATATTTCAGGTTGATATGAGCCACCTCACAATGGCACTTGCCAAAAACTAATGAGAGGGTACAGGGGTCGTGTATAAGAAACACAGCCACATTAAAAAACACTTTAGTAAACAGGGGAGTAGTCCAAAGCCTGTGACAATAGTGAATTTTGGAAGGCAAATCAATAGTTGTGCATCAAGAGGCACTTGCCAGTAACTTGAGATTGCATCTTTAGGTCACGATATCACAATGAATTAATTTGAACTTAATTTAATTTATTGGTAGTTTATGATGAAATATAAAAATCATGTGTTGAAACAGATATCATTTAAAGAAATGTAGTGAGAAATGATTTAATCATTGTTAATAGTATATTGTAGTCTGACTTCTATGTTTACAACAGACGAAACGTAAAATGAATGACACAACGCGTGCATGTCATGTGACCAATGCTGCTTGCATGGCTGAAACGCGTTATGGCGGAAGGCGAATAAAGATAATTGAAAAAGCTGCTTTGGTGTTCGTTCCAATAAATGTATGGGTGAAATTACTGGGAGTGAGATATATATATATATATATATATATATATATATATATATATATATCTACTGGCGGTCGCCAGTAGATAGTTATAGTTAGTACCTATTTTCCGTAGGAAATTCACAACATTCTATTTCCAATAACTTTGGCGCCACTTGACGAATCTTCGCGAAATTTTCAAAACTCGTGGGGCGCTCCGGTCCGCTTGTATCCTGAAAGTTTCGCTGTGATTCGGCAAGCGGGGGTGAGAAAAAAGGGGGGTCCCAAAACATGTTTTCTCCATGTTAATTCCCATAGGAAATTTTAGACACGGCTACAGCTCGAACTGTTGAACGGAATTACACCAAATTTGGCAAAAGGTAGCGCTTGGTTCAGAAAGCGACCTTTTTTTAAATGGTGTAAATCCCTTCAGTAGTTGCTGAGAAATTCAAAAATAAGAGTCAAAAATCAATTTCCCATAGGGAACTTTGTGCAAGGTTATAGCGGAAACTACTGAACGGATTTACCCCAAATGTGGCATAGAGGTACTGCTTGGCTCAGAAAGCGACCTTTTCAAAAATGGTGTAAATCCGTTCAGTAGTTTTTTAAATATTAAAGGAAAAATAACTATATATATCTGGGCGGAGCCTAACCACACATGTCATCGTGAGATCTGATTGGCTGTCAGAACTTCATCCAAGAAGTGTTGGCAGCCATCTTGGGACCAATATACATGATAGCACCCCAATGAAATGCATTGTAGTGAATAGAAGATTTTGAGGGACACCAAAAGGAGAACTATAAAGGGTGATAACAGACTTTAGTTACATTAGAATTCATTTGTTGATGGTACCATACTAATTTTAGGAATTGTGGTGTGTTCTAGGGTGATTTTACCCTGTGAAAAACCTTCTGCTGGGATTTCATGAATCATGTTTGAGAGAAAACAATTTTCTCATGCTTGTCCCACAGAGGTTTGGAAGGTGCTCCAGAAGCTAAAATGAGAGCATATTTTCTGTAAATTCACATTATCTTTCTCAGTCATGTGAGAATGAAGTCTGACATTCTCAGTAAAACATGTAAATCCAACAAGGGCAGAGACTGTCAGTTGATTCCTTTGTGTTCTACTGCAGCTTCCCAGAGTGTTCTTAAGAACAACTAGAGTGCTAACAACCTTACCTATGACAAAAGTATGGCACACCTGAAGCCATCTTGATTGGAATAAACTGGTAACACTTAAAACATTTAATTTAAAAAGGAACAAAATGATGGGGTTCATTTTGTCTTAGAAATTATGGTTAGTGCTGTAGAAAGAAAAATTCGGACATGTTTTAAGTGAGATCTCAAATATCTTCCTGTTATATTTCAACAGGAGCAGCCTGCCAGTTGATTCCTTTGTGTTCTACTGCAGCTTCCCAGAGTGTTCGAAAGAACAACTAGAGCGCTAACAGTCTTACTTATGACAAAATTATGGCACACCTGAAGCCATCTTGATTGGAATAAACCGGTAACACTTAAAACATTTAATTTAAAAAGGAAAGAATGAGGGGGTTCATTTTGCCATAGAAATTATGGTTAGTTCTGCAGAAAGAAAAATTAGGGCATGTTTTAAGTGAGATCTCAAATCCTCTTCTATTTCATTAGAAAATTCTGACATGCAGACTGAAACAATCACTTTCAATACCAGCAGTAGACTTCCAGTTAACTCCCTGGTGAGCAGTAACTTTACTACAGTGATCTAATGAGCAACTAGAGTGCTAACATTCTGAATTTATGGCAAATGTGTGACACATCTGAATGCCTTCTTGATGGAATCAAAGTAAAAACTGAAAGCATTTCCTACTGAGGAGACTGCAGTAAATGAGGAAATTAGGAAACTTCATAACAAATAAGTATCCCAAGATGGCCACCAGAGAAAAAAGAGCCCAAATGTAGCACAAATATCACCCACATGTAGCCCACATATAGCCCAATGACAGAAGTGTGGAAAACACTTTTTATTTTTAGTTTTTTTGCAGTTTTATATAGTGCAGACTGGTCAGGTATTGGAGCGTTGCATCTTACTTGGACCCCTTATTGCGTATTTTGCACGAAGTACATGAGATTGATCTTGCGAAACATTGAACTTTACTATTCTGTTAACCTGAAGTTGCTCTGAACCGGGCTTTGTAACACCCGCTTTTACCTACTGGTTTTAATTAATTCTCACTGTATTGTATTAAGAAAGAGGATTTACTGTTTTTATGTACACTTTTATAATCTATGTTTCTAAATCAGATCGAATAAAGTTTAATGAATGTAATTGAAGTCTCCCAAGATGGCCACCAGAGAAAAATGAGCCCAAATGTAGCACAAATATCACCCAGATGTAGCCCACGTATAGTCCAATGACAGAAGTGTGGAAAACACTTTTTATCCTTTGTTTTTTTGCAGTTTTATATAGTGCAGGCTGGTCAGATATTGGAGTGCTTTACATGAGCATTGGTTACATCATACAAGGACAAACTCATTTTGGTTGTAGGCATGGGGAGATTAAGTGATTTGACCAGAATCACAGAATGACGAGCTGAAGCAGAAACTCCAACTTGGTAACACCACATTTTCTCCCCTAAGCATAACATTTAATCAACTGGTCAACTGGATAAAAAAACAGAGATAACAAATAATTCAAAAGTGCTTTGTCGCTATTTGAGAACTGCTTGGCTCAGAAAGCGACCTTTTTAAAAATGGTGTAAATCCGTTCGGTAGTTGCTGAGAAATTGTAAAAAAACAAATATCGATATCTAGAGGCGCGGTGGATCCGCAAACCCTCCCGACCACGAGCTTCATTTTAATTGGCTGCCAACACTCCAAACCAGGAAGTGTTGGCAGCCATCTTGTGAGAACCGAGTCACAAGAAAACAGGGAAACAAAGGTGAAAAAGAAGAAAAGGGGGCAGGGTAGAAACACCCTGACCCCCTAGGCCTGCTCAGGGACAAAAAAGCATTTTTTTTTTTCAAATTGGCGAAATTCGCGCTGGGGTCACAAATCCCGCCGAAATGTAAAAAAAATGAAGCGCGGTATACCGCGCTTCATTTAATTGAGACCCCCGGGTGGGCCAGGTCCCGGGGGCATTGCCAACAAATATATGTAGGGCCCGCGAAGGCCCCCGCAGCCCCGGGGACCGCCACCTCCCGGCGCTTGCTTTTTTTAATGTTTGGGGGGCCTCCAAGGCCCCCCCAAGCCCCGGGGACCACCACCGCCAGGGCTTTTATCAAATAGGGATCCTCAGGATTCAAGGGGAATTAATCCTCCAACTTACCCTGAGCACTACTGATGCAGTCCAGCCATCGCCCTGTCACTACCCATGCACTCCTCCAATCAACCAGCGAGCACCATGTACTTATCCAATCACTCCGCCAAAACACAAGCACTTATAAATTCACCATCCACTCTCCTTGCAGTACTCTAATCATCCAGTCAGTACCCATGTACTCATCTAATGACCCAGGCACTAACTCATGGCAAATACAGAGGAGGTCATGCTAATCACAGGGGTACCCCAACGCATAGTGTTCCCTAGTGTATGTAGGTGTTTTCACTGTATTCTAAGTGTCTTTTACCACCAGAGACAGAGTCAGTTACCACCAGTACCCATCAGCAAAAGGTTGGGGGCACAGGAGTACTTTCTACTCCTCTGTTGGTTCTTTCTGCACATCTCTTCCTTCTTCTTGCACTTTTCTTCGTCTTTCTGGACTTCTGTTGCCTCTTTCTGCATTTGTCTTCCTTCTTTCTGCGCTTTTCTTCTTCTTTCTTCACATGTCCTACCTCTGTAGGCATAGTTAGAAACTAGCATTTAAAAACCTTTGAAATTCACTTAAAAACCATAGGTTTCAGGCATGTTATAGTTAGAAATTAGCATTTAAAAACCTTTGAAATTCACTTAAAAACCATAGGTTTCAGGCACGTTATAGTTAGAAATTAGCATTTAAAAACCTTAGAAATTCACTGAAAAAACCATAGGTTTTAGGGAAAGTTATAGTTAGTTGGACATTTCACTCGTACAAAACCAGAGAAATTTCCCCGTTATAGTTAGTTCAGCTAACTATAACTCGCGCCCCCGCAATGCACTGCTGATGACATCACATATGACATCACTCATGACATGGTCAGTGACATCACTGATGACATCTCAAATGACATCACTGATGACATCACTGATGACATCATCCATGTGATAATTTGATGCATCTTCTCACACCCTAATGTAACCTTTGATACACCAACTCTAAATAACAGACTGCCATTCTCAAAACCATAGACACTCCAGCAGCAATAACTACATACCCACTCACTGATTCTTAGGTCTAAACACATATCCACTCACTCACCCGTACAGTCACTCATACTTACAATCACTCAGTACAGGACTATCATATGCACTCATACGCCTATATAGACACTCACACACCACCACTCATCCATAGAGGTACTCACACACCTAGTCAGTCATGCAAATAATTAATCACACTTACATTTACTCACCTATACAGTTATACACACACCAGCTCACTTACTCATACAAATACTAGGACATTCTTACACTCTTATACAATCACTGATACAAGCACACACTCATCCATACAGTCACTCTCATAATCACACACTCTCACTTATAGCTATTTATATATTCCAACACACATATATACTGCCTTTCACATATGTAGTTACTCACACATGTACCACTGAGATATACATTCACTCACTAACACACCCATACACACACTCACACACCCATACAGTCCATCACAGATGCACTCTTGAAACCATGCAACCAGTGAATCACCCACTCACACATCTATGCACAGAGTCACACACACCCCACCCATACAAACACTCAGGCATCCATACAGATACTCAGACAACCAATCAATAACCCATATAGACACTCATGTAGCTATTCACAAACCCATGCAGCCGCTTACACACCAACAGACAGACGGATACAGACATTCACACAGTTTAGTCACTAACCCGTGCATTCAGTAAGATACATTTAATCACTCACTTATAGAGTCAGTCACACACCTACTAAATCATCCATTCAGACACTTATACACCCACTCATTCTTCAATACGCCTTTCCCTATATATATTAAACATATTTAAACTTTACAGAAACACACAGTCACTAGATGATGTCATCAGTGATGTCATCAGTGATGTCATTTGAGATGTCATCAGTGATGTCATCAATGATATCACTGACCATGTCATGAGTGATGTCATATGTGACGTCATCAGCAGTGCATTGTGGGGCGCGAGTTATAGTTAGCTGAACTAACTATAACGGGAAATTTCTCTGGTTTTGTACGAGTGAAATGTCCAACTAACTATAACTTTCCCTAAAACCTATGGTTTTTCAGTGAATATATATATATATATACATATATATAGGCTTTATATTTACCTGCAAAATACTTGCATTTTCGTTGTAAAGGCATGCGTGGAAAAGGCATACGCTTGGTAAAATTTTGTGTGATAAAGACAAGCGGTGTAAAGGCATATGCATTGTTAAGGGTGCGTGGTAATGGTTGCCTGGTAATGGGTGTGCTGTAAAGGCTGTTTCCCATTGGTAAGAACAAGAGTTATCACTTCTGGTAAGACTAGAAAGTTAAACAGGTGTGGGAAATCTAAGCAGTTCCTTAAGTAGAAATATTAAAACTTGTGTGGAGAAATTTGATTTATGAACTCAACAGGTGTTTTGCAGAATGCAAAGCTAATTTTGAAGGAGATGTTTTAATCCAAAAGTAGAGAGCAGAATGTCAGTTTTTGTTTCAAATCAAGCAGCATTGGAGTAAATTATCCAGTAGTCAACTAAAAGAAGAGAGCAGTATTTGAATCCTAGTACTGTAAGATCAATAGAGTCCATGTGACAAAGCTAGACCTCCTGTTAGGGAATTCAAGTCTGATGGTAAACCTTGTGTGATTGTTTCCCAAAGATATCTGTGTTACCTAAATTAAAAGAGAAGATTTCATTTATTTTTGACTCTTTTAAGGAGTACAAACGAAATTACTAATTTTCCCATGATAAATTATTGACCAAAGAATGTGCAAGGGGTCTTTGGAATATGCTTGAATTTAAGGCCCTGGAGATGCAGTATAAGTTAGGATGCTCCATGCAGGTATATTACTTATAATAAAAATAATAAATTTAAACGTCCCAAAAATATTTTGCACTACAGCGTCCTCTATCAGATAAGATACTTTAACATCATTGTGCTCTTGTTTTGAGTTTTCTCTAAAATTAACAATAAGACTACAAACATGGAATGATGCTAGCAAGTTATAAGAGAAACTTACTTTTGTAGAAGAATTGGAGTTTGGCGGTCGACAGATGTGTAGATTATACTGTCTCATACAGAGGCATATCACAGTAAACGTTCGATGCAAAAATCACTTTATTGGAAAGTCAACTTATATTTAGTATTTTACCTACTGCTGCAATATAGGTTGAAATAATACTTCTTGCTGAGCAGGTGAGCATGTATGTGGTGTTTGTGTAGCGCAAACCTAGCTCAAAGGCAATAGAACACTGTACAAGATCTCACGGGAAGATACAGTTAATGAGTGATTGGCGCTATAGCTGGTGTCTGAGAAGGGAAGCAGAGTGTTACTTTATTGTTGCTTAGTGGACTAATGCGTCCACTGTAGGGGCCTGTGTTTGACCTCATGGTGACTGGTTCAAATCTCGGCAGCTCCACTCAGCTTTTTATCCTTCTGAGGTCGATAAAATTAGTACCATTGAGTTGGGTAACAATAAACATCTGTTATTCAGCGCCTTGCTACCCTTGCTTGATAAGTGCACTTTACAAATACACATGTTATGTTATGTTATGTTAGTGTTCAAGTATGTGTTTGCTCTTTTTTATTTTTTTTATTTTTATTCAAATAAGCAGATAGAACAGATATATCACATTCGTCTTGGTTGTTTCAGCTTAAACGAGAGACTTATCCCGATATTTCCATAAAAATAGCAGAATACATATACACAATAACATAAACCAGTTGGGTTGAAAATGTAAGAAACATAAGTATTCAATTGATCAATCAGTCTTCCTTATGCTTAGTATCTTGGTGGCTTCACCCCTATTAAGCGGTATAGGAACATATATTTAAGTTACGCAATCCAATACAATCTTTTTGATCATTATAATTTCAATAGTGCAGCTATTCCTAGGTATCTCTTGAAAGTGCATGTGTACAAACATTAGGTATGTAATACTTATAGTGCAAGGATGGGGAATTTAGCAGTCGTCGTTTCTATACGATTATGTCTAATAAAGTGCTTGTATGTAGAGGAGAGAGTCTTATCATACATTTCTAGAGCTTTATCATAAATTGCCAGGAAGTGGTGAATCTTTTAAGGCCCAGACCCTACTAACATATGCTCTCTCAAACATTTGAGTTTGGATAATTTTATTATATCATTCCTGGTAAGTTGGTGCTCTATTAGTCCTCCAATTCTGGAGGATCAAAGAGCAAGCAACTAAAGATGTAATACTTATAAATACATCAGCGCCTTTACTCCAAAGTTGAGATTGCCTTTGAGTACTAAGCCCAAAGAGTGCTACACCTTCATCAGGTTGTATCTGTATATTTAGCACCCTGCTTAAGGCATCAAACACTTGTTCTCAAAATAATTGTATCCCAGGGCAGGTAAAAGAATATGCAGCCAATCTCCGCTCACAACCTGCTTACATCAAAAACAACAGTCTTCCACCTCCGGATACATCTTTGACAGGGCTCTAGGGGTACAGTATGCCATCCAGTGAGCTAAAAAAGACATTCTCTTAAAGTTTGCAGCTCTTAGAGCTAAGTTCTCTAATTTTGAGATAAGCTGCCATTCTGTTTCTGAAAAAGTACACTGGGTTGTCAAGGATATCTTCCTTAAAAAGTTGTTCATCAAGAGACATTCCATTTGACTCCTTAGTAACCTATACCAATTTCCTATCCCCCTCATTCTTGTCTTAAAAAGAGCCGTCATTGTTGGTAAAGAGTTGGAACACGTTGATACGTTGAATTTTTATATAAATTGCACGATCTGCAGATGTCCAAAATAAAAAAGCCACATCTTTCTTGGATGTTCTGCCAGGAGATAATACCACTTCCTACCAAAAAATGTCCTAACTCTTTAAATTCTTTAAATCCATTCATATACCAGTACCTCGCATGATTTTCAGGAATTTGTAACCCCAGGGCCTGGCATTCATCTAACTGCAAATATCTATAGCCCATGGATTGTCCCCTCGCAGCATAAAATGTTTGAAGTCTGGTAGAGTATTCCTGAAGCACCTTGTATCTTGTCTTTTTTGGGAATGTTGCAGTCTTTAAAAAGGCCGGTATCTGAAAACCCTCCTCCTGCACCATCTTTTCAATAAAAAAATTGTCCAAAGTTCCTACAGCATCTAAGATCCGCACTGTTCTATCTAAAAGGGCTGCTTTGTAATTGGAATACATGTTGGGTAGCGCCAATCCACCCTGGCTTATATCCAATTGGAGTATTGGAAATGTAACTCTAGGAGCCTTTTTATTCCAAATAAAACGCCTAAGAAGTGTGTCTGGTTCCTTAAAATATGCCCTGTTAATTTTTTAATCGGGATTTTAGAAAAAAAAAATCTAAAAAGGTAAAATAGACATCTTGATCAATGCTACATGTCCTATCAATGTAAGAGGGAGAAATGTCCATCTATCCAATGATTCTTTGATTTTGCTCAACATTGGTTCGTAATTCAGTCTAAAAATTCTTCATATTGATTTGTTACTCTTACCCCTAGGTAACAAATTGGTTGGTTATGAGATGCATGTTGCTGAAGATTTAAAGGGAATGTGCTATGCAGGGCATTAAAAACAGCATTTCTGTCTTGCTGTGGTTAATTTTGTATCCCCCTATTCCATGAAAACGATCAAATTCTGCCATTAGTTCTTCAAGATTTTGTCTTTCTGGCCTAAGATAAAGTACTATGGGGCATATTAACAAGGCGGCGATAAACAATTATCGCCGCTTTTGCGGCCGTTTTCGGCCGAAAAGCGGCGATAATTATATCGCCTTATCAGCAAAGACACGCTATCGCGTGTTTTGCTGATTTTGCTCCCGTTTCCAGCACGCCTGACTTAGCATCGATAATGAGATGCAAAGTAGGCGTGTCTGTGGAAACAACATGGGTAAATATCGAGAAGGCAGCTTCGCGATATTTACAATGCGGGGAAGCAATTATTTTAATCGCGTTAAGTATGCCTTAAAGCAGGAATTTAACGTCTGTTAAATTCCTGACTAAGGCATACTTAACATGGGGGGTGGATTCTGTGGCTAAGACCACAGGCCCTATCATCTAGGATATCGCCGTTTTCCCATGGAAAACGGCGATATCCACGCTATCTCTGACATTTTTATCGCCTCGGCGATGCGCGTTGTTAATAACGCGCTAACCGGGCGATAAATTCCAGAGATAGCCGGCGATAAATATGCAAGCGCTAAGCTTGCTTTGCGATATTTATCGCCGGCCCTTGATAATATGCCCCCATATCGTTCGCAAATATCTTTAATTTAGACATTCCCAGAATTGGTGGCTCTATATCGCCATTGGCCCTAATACTGATAGCTAAAGGTTCAATAAAAAAGTAAACAACACTGGTGAAAGAGGGCACCCCTGACGTGTCCCTCTATTTATTTTAACCACTCCTGCTAAGTTTGAATTAATAAGAAACTTAGCCTGTGCACTATGGTATACTCTATAAAGCATGTTGGTAAACTGCAGAGGGAAGCCAAACTTTGTAAGGGCATAAAAAAGGGTATCGCAATTGACTAGATCAAATGCCTTTTCGGCATCTACCATAATTATGACTACAGTTCTCTGGTTACTGTTAGAGTAATTAAGGGCTTGCATTAAAAAGTTGTATTCGATGACATCATTCTTTTGGCAATAAATCCTGTCTGATCCATATGTATTAAGTTCTGGGCTATAGGTGACACGCCCAGCCCATATTTTCATTAAGATTTTATAGTCGGCATTAAATAAGCTTATCGGTCTGTATGCATTGACATCTCTCAGGTTCTTGCCTTTCTTGACAAAGCTCACTATAGGTGACTCTTTAAAATAAGATGGAATCTCTCCCCCTTTTTTTATTGCGTTAAAAAACTCAACCAGAAACGGTGTCAGCTCCTTAATAAAGGGTTTGTAAAATTCTATTGGGAAACCATCGCTACTGGAAGCCTTGCTACTTGACATTGTAGAGAGGGCAAGTTGAATTTCTGCTGCTGTTATATCAGCATCTAACTCTTCAATTAGTGGAGTAGTTAGTTGTGGGAGATTTAGGGAGTGAAAGTAAGAGGATCTAGACTCATTTGAGACTGTATATTTTGCCGCATATAAGTCGTTATAGATTTTGGCTATCCTATCCTTTTCCGAAACCGCCACACCTGTCTGTGGTTCCACCAATTCCTGATTGTTGCTGTTTCCTGTTTAGTTCTAGTTGAGTGAGCAAGAAACTTCCCTACTAACTGGCTTTCCTCGTATACCTGATGCTGATATAGCCGTGAACTTTGGATTTCCTCTAATACAAAAAACTCTCTAAGCTCATGTTTCGCTTTGTCTAATTGGCTACTAACATTATGTGACCCCAGCAGTCCATTACTCAGCTGTAATAAGTTGTCGTCTGTGGACTGTAATTGACCTATATCTGCCTGCCGCTCATTTTTCCACGAATAGTGGCCTTAAAGGCTCCCCAAACTGAAAAAAGAGATGCAATACCTTTGTTGGTTAGGAAAAAAAATTCTATAGATTTGCTTATATCTGATACCCATTGCTGATTGGAAAGCAGAGAGCAGTCCATCTGCCTTTCTCTTATGCTGCCCTCGACTTCGATATCGACACTAACCAAAGAATGGTCAGAAAAGGCATTAGCCCTTATTTCAGAACCCAGACACTTAAGTGGATGAGAGATTTAAAAAGAGTCTATACGTACAGCTGATTTAAATCGATGCGAATAGCAGGTGTATTGGGAGGATTCCATATTGCCTCTGCGCCAAGGGTCAACCAAAAGATACTCCCTCTTCAGCAAATCAATTACTTTCTTTGTATGGGGCTTTAATTGCTTCTTTGTTTTATTTGAGGTATCTTTGGCCAGATCCTGTATAAAGGTAAAATCCCCTCCAATAACTATGGGTCCTATTGCTCCCATGGCCAGCTCGCATATTTGGAGGATTGCTTTGGAGTTCTCAGTTACAGGGGCATAATTGCTCATTAAGTTGAATATCTTGGCATTGATTTGAGTTGTTACCCAGATCCATCTGCCATTGGGGTCCCGTCTAACTTGTGTGTCCTCCCAATCTATCCCCTTCCCCAAATATACTGCTACCCCCTCACTGCGAGTCCGGATGAAGTAAAATAGGCTGCATGAGAGTATTTTGGGATAAAACGTTTTGGCGTGTTAGATTCCAAGTGAGTTTCTTGCAACATTATAACCTGTGGGGAAAAAGATGTTAAACACCTAATCAGACCTCCATATTTTCGTTTGTTGGATATGCCATTGACATTGCAGGATAATAGTGTAATTTTAAACCCCATATCTTTCATAAAAATTGTTTTCCCCAAAGAATGTTAAAGGATTTCTCACATTTCTTATATGCATTCTGCTATTAGGTAGTACTCTGCTTATTTTCTTTTTTAGTGAAAGAGCCCCACCCCTCCACCATGTCCCACCCCCCAAACACCCTACAAGGTGCCCCCTTCCAGCAGCCACCTTGATATCCCCCATTGAGAGAGGAATAGCCCACCATACCCCTCTCAATATGTTGCCCACCCTTTTGGGGTGCCATGGTATTGCACCCAATAGACTGCCCATCCCCCCCACCCCTGATAAGAAAAAGAGATAAATTGATCTGCGTCATCTGCCATGTCCCTCTGTCCCAATTCAGTTACTTTGTAATAGATTGCATCATCTCTTGGGCTTCATCTAGGCTGGAAAACATATGGAATTTTCCTTTGATCAGGACTCTTAATTTCGAATGTTGGGCTATCGCCACCTGTGCGCCCTGTGCCTTAAAAAGTTGAAGTAGCTTCACAAATTTCTTTCTACGCCATGCTGCCACAGCTGCCATGTCTGAAAAGATGCAGCATGAATGTATTTCCTCAGTGGAGAATTATTTCCTCTGGATAGCTCTTGTTAAAATCCTTTCTTTCACATGAATATCCACAAAATCTAACAAGATTTTCCGAGGTAACTTTGAATTTGGAAAATGGTTGCGCCAGTACTCGATGGGCCTGTGTGATTGTAAGATCCCCTGAGTACTCTGGCAATATATTTTTCTTTATAAATGTCTCAATCCATAGTAACATTTGCGATCCCTAGCACCCTTCTGGTACTCCTACTAAGCGCAGATTTGAGTGACATGAAGGATTTTCTAGCTCATCGATTTTATTTTCAAGTGATATACTTTGTTTCTTTGTTATAGTAGCCTGCTGCTGGAAAGAGCTCATCCGATCCTCGAGATGTGAGATCCTTGACTCTGCCTCCAGTATTCTTGCTGGCATGCTGCCCACTGCTTCTTCGATCTTAGGCAATCGATGATGAAGAGATGCTATTTCACTAGCTTGGGTCATTTTTAATTCTCTAATTTCTTCCATGATGAGGTTCAGCATTGTTTTGATATCCCACTGTACAGTGGTCTCCTCCCCTTTCTGTTTTGTTTGTAGCATCTCTTCGAGATCCTCTTGCTCCAACGGACTCTGGTCTTCCTGCTGTTGTGTGTTCATGATAATATTAGAGGAGTCCTCGCAAGGAAGAGCTT
The DNA here is from genome assembly GCA_963921515.1 of Calotriton arnoldi. NCBI lineage: Eukaryota > Metazoa > Chordata > Amphibia > Caudata > Salamandridae > Calotriton > Calotriton arnoldi. Next base: position 217,944 of record CAWUFW010014386.1, on the reverse strand, counting down.
CCAATGGTGTTGATGCTGAGGGCTGTTCAGTGGAAAGACCTTCGCTCGCTTGTACCATATGTTTCACATTTGTCGAGGGAATCTGGGTTGTTGCAGATTTCCTTAGTTCAGCGATTACCAGACTCTCCTGCAAGATTTCAATAGGGGTTTTTGCCTTTATAAAAAGTGGGAAGTCTTTAGCCCTGTCCAGCCTGGCAGGTGGTGCTTTCTTTGTTTTTTCCTCTGCATTCACTTGGAAATCCTCGCCCCACTCATTGCTAGGGGCTGGGCTATTTACACAGTTTATGGCATTACCTCTATGCTCTCCCAATGTCAGTGCTGCTTGTTCATCTATTGGAGCCCTGCTTGCCCCAGCGTCCATGCTGTTATCAGGAATTTCCTCCTCGGAGCTTAGAGAGCCCTTTGCCGAGCCCTGACAAATTTTATGGCTTCGCTCTGCCCTTGCTGCAGCTGCGTTTTTCAGTTGAGCTGTACGGGTTTTGGATTTCTGTGTCGTATCCATGTTTACCATAAAATTCGCTTTCTTTGAATGCTTCCCCATTCCTTTTTTTCGTTTTTGTTAATTTAGCTTAAAAAAAAAAGCACTCCGGTGGAGAAGAGAACCAACCAGCAACCCACACCTGGTCAGATTTTTTTCCCTATTTCCACACTGGTACTCACCAACTAGTGTAAAACTTGGTGGTTCCCTCTTACCTCCTCTGGCGCTGTCGTGTAGAGCCTTGTCCTTTTGCCCAGATGACGCAAAGCTGTGGGAAGCCAAGGATAGAAAACAGCCTTGCAGCAGTGAGAGAGGGAAGAAAAAAAAAAGACCAGATCAATCCATACTCTGCTTCCGCGAGTAGGCGCTACACTGACTCCAGAGCGAGGAGGCTTATGTATACCTGCGAGGCCACTCGGACCCGTGAAAAGAATGTCCAGCGGGAGCCCGTGGCAAAGCTTCTGAGTTAGGGGGAGACAAAAAAAAAAAGGAAAGCAGAGAGTTGCGATGCCGTTCTGATCCCTCCTCGGCTTCCTCGCTCTCCGGTCGGAGTCCTCGGCGCCCTTGACCCGGAAGTGAAAACCTGGAAGCCAACAATGACACACTATGAGGTGGAGGGTGCATGTCGGCAGTCTAGCAGCAGCACGAGTGGGATTGGCTGCTGCTCATCCCTTACCAGCCATAGCCAAGTATGTGTTTGCTCTTGAGTGTGACTTGATAGATTATTTGTACAAATAAATCTTGCAAACCAAGTTACAGGATTTTGATTTACAATATTTGTACTCGCTGGGCCTGATTCTCAAAGGTAACTTACACTTTTGAGTAAGTTTACTACTTTTTGGTATTCAGAAAAACTGAGTGCAAGTTACTAATAAAAAACACAGAAGTTAAGTTCAGCACCACACATGGCCAATTATTGGTACTGCAGCAACCTCCCATAAAAAATAATGTAGACAACGGTTTAAAATAAAATCGCACAGGAAATATTGTTAAATTAGATTAAATAATTAAAATAATCAAAAAATAAATACATATAAATTAATTACAAACATACATATCAATAGTTCATATTTATTATTTAATTATAAAATATTTAAAAAACAATTTTGAATTAAAAAAAATAGTGCAACAGTACATTTTATTTTAATTCTGTATATACCTTTTAATAAGTATTAATGCACACAATTTTTTTCTTTGGATTGGAATATATTTTTTAGCTGAAACTTCAGAAAATAATTGCAATTTAATTTATATATTCCTTTAATTAAAGTTTTAATACAAAATGAATTTAACAGTGCTGTAGCATTTTCTATTTTGTCCTACACTTAAAGTAGATACATAAATTAAATATACATTTATATTTTACATAACAATAGTTTGAATATTTCTTTTTCAGTTAAATACACTATTTTATTTCTCCCCATACTTTACCATGCAGAGATCTTATTCTTAACCCCGACTGGGGAGTCTCTCTATGGTAGCGTATAGGGAAAATTAAAAAGCATGTATATAACTTGAAAACAAATATTGAAAATATTAAAAATAGTAATGTAAAACAGGCAAAAAGAACATGCGAAGATATGAGATGTACGTTATTGTTTGAACTTGTTCTCCTTGTGATTGCATGCTTCCGTTGCTTTGCATGCTTAAAATCAACAACATTCTTTCAGAGATGGCGGCATCAGTGCTTCGGCCGCAAATGCAGTCATTGAAACTGGAAGCCTTAAGCAAAACCTGTCAGTTCCTCTGTGCCTACAAGCTGTTCATCAAACAGCCTCCTGACTCTGCTACCCACGAGGCGAACAAGAGTATTATACCAGATGACGCCCTGCGTACAATGCTGCCGTTCTCGAGAAATGGCGTGCCTTTTTAACTTTAGAAATGGTACATTTTCTTACATTTATTATTTGTAAGCTTGAACATGTAATTGGACATACGTCACCAAGCTGTAAGGTGTTACTTCTACGTGACCCAAAGTGTCTCCTAATGATAATCAACATGGGAGAAGTTTGGCAGTGCACTGACTCACAAAGCATCAGTTGTCAAAATCAAAATTCAATGGAAAAAGATTTATAGGAAAGGCAGCTGTCGTTTGCCTTGGAGATATTGTTCTACAAATTCTTCTACAGCTGAAGGACGGTCTATATATCATCCTTAAACCCTTCTGAACTGGCTGCCTGTGGCTGGATGAGCAGATTTAAAATTATTTTTTGCTCCTACTTCCTTCACTGTCAGTGTACCATCCGCATGCTGATAATAAAATACATTACAGCATTTTTTTCTTTCATGATTTAAGTATTTACAAGTGTTGCCAAATCCTTTGTGTGTTCATAGGTTTTGCTGTTTCAGCCATTCTACCTTAAAGCGTGTGTGCCAATGAAAGCATTGCAGGTCAATTGGGATACTGTTCGGTTTTCTCCTCTGGGATTTCTTCCACCAATGTGTGAAGTGTGTGCTCATGTATAACATGTTTGTAGTCAGTGATTCAGCGAACACACTTCTGAATGTAGCAGTTCCGTGTTTCCTCACATCCGAGCCCATGTATGAGGATGTGATTCTTCAGTGGAGTAACAAGGAGGCCATAAGCCCTCATGCAAGAATGGAAAATGGACCTCTGTTTCTAGATAAGGCAGTAAAAATAAGCTAAAATTCGGGTTCTGAGTGCCCTTCCCATCCCTATACCCTGGTGCCACTGCACCAGCAGCACGATTGATACCTATGCTCATGTGAGTCTATCACACTGTCCTCACTGATAGAACAGATGAGTATGCAGCAAAGGATAAACACAAAATAGGGGAGAGTAGAAGTTATAGGCCATTGGCAGAGTCAGGTTGCAATGTCTCTTTCAGAGAGGGACATTATGCTGTCCCTTCCCCTTGCCTCCGTTTTTATCCTCTGGCTTGACAGTGCAGCTTTAGCCAGTCAATTATGTGAGTATCACTAGGAGAGAGGCTTTGGCTCCGCCCACATGTTGGGTGCCAGAAGTAGCTATTATGATTGGACAGAAGTTGTGTGCTTCCACAAAAACATTTCTTGCCTTGCACATAGCTGTGAACATTTTGTTTATTATCCAGCTGCCTGAGCTTGAACTTTTAGGGGCACACACATGCTGCTTCAATGCTATTAAAGTGTCACAGATAACTAGATCATTTATTTTATTTCTCTCAGGCAGCAGCACAGAGGGGAGGAGGGCAGTTAATGCCCATGGATTTTTAAACCAGGTTTGCCAATGCTTGTTATCTTAATGTGGTTGTAATTTGGTAAACTAGTTTGCTAGCTTGCTTAAAGACTTTAAAGGAATTACAAGGAATAAACATTTGGAAATTTATTAGAAGATATGAATTCATGAATCCAAAGTTTAGCCAAACGTGCTCTAAGATGTTTTCTACTCCCAAGATTGATAGATTTGCCCATCAGTCATGCAGGAGCATTCAAAAGCTTAGGGGTTTTCTTTTCTCTCTCTCTTTTTACCTTGAACTTAAAGCTCTCTTTATAACTTGTCCTCATATTATTTACCAGCTCCTGTGTGGACCTTGTACCTCACTTCTTCCTTCCTTTTTAAAACCATTTGCTTTTAAGTCGGATTTGCTGTCAACCTCCAGTCGGTATCACATTCTTGAGTTGTCCTCATTTTGAATCAATTCCTTACTTGGCTTCCGGGATCACGCGTGTTTTTGGAAGAAGTTTCCTTGATTTCCCAAGACATCAGCAGATCTTTTCAACTAGTCACACGAGTTAGAACTGAAGTGTGTTGTTGCTGACCATGATGCATGAGATTAATAGCTTCCTCCCCTGTGGGGATGACCGAAAAAGAAAACATGGCTATCATGCGCTGAAAACTGACACTCGTCAGTGCAACTCTCAACAGAATTGATCAAGCAATTTAAAAAGTCTTCATGCGTCTAATCTTTGTAACTTTTATTGTCAATATGATTTACCTTCCAGATAGGGGCGTAACACAGGCCCCCGCAGCCCCCGCAGGGTGGGGCCCTCCAGGGGGCCCCCTCAGCACCGCACTTCTGCCGGAGAGCTCCAGATTGAGTCCGGAGGGGGCCCCTCCACGTAGCCTGCAGTAGCACGGTTCGTGCCGCTGGGCACTCAGACCCTAGGAAAGAGGGGCAGTAACCATATGTTTATCGACAAAAAAATTGTTAGACTGTTGATGAAATAAAAGGCAAAAAAACATAAATAAATGTTTCTTGTAACGTGTGGTTATTAGTTATCATTTCCTAACGCCCCCTCATCGAACGTCGGACACCTCGTGTGCTTGTCATTAAATCTGTATTCCTAATCCTGCAGATTATAAATGACGACCATTATTATTACGAAGAAGGAATTTTTATTGCAGTTGAAGAAGCACAGTGAACATGACACCCCTTGTAGACGTCCGGTAATCAATACGTTTTTTGCAAATGAAGCTAAGATGTACACTCCGCTCACGGAGCTGCAGCTTTGAAACAACAGCCGTTTGACTTTGAACCTGACTTGTGACCTTCTAACACTCCAACAACTGTAGGGCCCGAAAAGCTGCACATTGCCGCCACTTTACAAAGCAGGTGTGCACAGGGAAGCGCAGAGGCACTGACGGCACACAGCTGGACTCGTGCAAATGAGAGTGCATATGTATTGTACTAGAAAATGTATATAGCGCTTACTCCCCTTATGTGGAGCTCTGAAGCGCTTGCCTCCATGGGTAGCACGCTACACTGTGTGAGGTGTATGGTTGGAAGTATGTTTGTTCCTGTGTGGGAAGTGTTTACATGTTGTGTGATCACCACCGGGGAACGGTTAGTGTTATGGGATGCAGCGCTTAGTTTGTGAGTGAACTCTCTAACAATGTCCATCCACTTGCGCAATCAGTCAAGGGCTTTCTTTTACAAATTAGTTTTTGTCCAGAGGGAACTCGAGCCTATAACTTAAATAATGCTACCCGAGTTGCACTGCAGATGTGTGCGGTATACATACCATGCTGGTCTACACATTCCCACGTCCAAAAAATGCACCTAGGTCTGCCATTCGGGATGAGTTGATTGTTAGTGGAGGATGAAGGGACCACCAGCACTTAAGACAGGGTAAGCCATGGGACATAGTGACTACCGGCATTTCCCTAAGGCAAGGAAAGCCAGAGGAGGAAGTGAGCAGCGGCACTTCCCTAAGACAGGGCAAGCCAGAGGAGGAAGTGAGCACCGGCACTTCCCTAAGACAGGGCAAGCCAGAGGAGGAAGTGAGCACCGGCACTTCCCTAAGACAGGGCAAGCCAGAGAAGGAAGTGAGCACCGGCACTTCCCTAAGACAGGGCAAGCCAGAGGAGGAAGTGAGTACTGGCACTTCCCTAAGGCAAGGAAAGCCAGATGAGGAAGTGAGCACCGGCACTTCCCTAAGGCAAAGAAAGCTAGATGAGGAAGTGAGCACTGGCACTTCCCTAAGGCAAGGAAAGATAGAGGAGGAAGTGAGCACTGACACTTCCCTAAGGCACGGTAAACCAGAGGATGAAGTGAGCACAGGCACTTCCCTAAGGCAAGGTAAGCCAGAGGAGGAAGTGAACACCTGCACTTCCCTAAGCAAAGGTAAGCCAGAGGAGGAAGTGAGCACAGGCACTTCCGTAAGGCACGGTAAACCAGAGGATGAAATGAGCACAGGCACTTCCCTAAGGCAAGGTAACCCAGAGGAGGAAGTGAACACCTGCACTTCCCTAAGCAAAGGTAAGCCAGAGGAGGAAGTGAGCACCAGCACTTCCCTAAAGCACGGTAAACCAGAGGATGAAGTGAGCACAGGCCCTTCCCTAAGGCAAGGTAAGCCAGAGGAGGAAGTGAGCACAGGTACTTCCCCAGGGCAAGGTAAGTCAGAGGATGAAGTGAGCACTGGTACTTCCCTAAGGCAAGTTAAGTCAGAGGAGGCAGTTACCACTGACACTTCCCCAAGACAAGGTAAGTCAAAGGCTTAAGCGAGCACAGGCACTTCCCCAGGGCAAGGTAAGTCAGAGGATGAAATGAGCACCAACACTTCTCTAAGGCAAGGTAAGCCAGTGGAGGAAGTGACCACCGGCACTTCCCTAAGACAAGGTCATTAAGAGGAGGAAGTGACCACCAGCACTTCCCTAAGACAGGGTAAGTTAGATGAGGAAGTGAGCACTGGCACTTCCCTAAGGCAAGGTAAGCCAGAGGAAGAAGTGACCACCGGCACTTCCCTAAGACAGGGTAAGTCAGAGGAGGAAGTGACCATCGGCACTTCCCAAAGACAGGGTAAGTCAGAGGAGGAAGTTACCATCGGCACTTCCCCAAGACAGGGTAAGTCAGAGGAGGAAGTGACCATCAGCACTTCTGTAAGGCGAAGTAGGTCAGAGGAGGAAGTGACCACCGGCTCAGCTGGGAGTGAGGTGGGTGTGCATGTGTGTGCATACACTGACAACAGGTGTTGAGGGCACAGCCTAGGGAGCCCTAACACTGTGCAAAATCTGGGGCTATGTAGTAGTGATAACATTTTTTATAAAGTGATTCAATCCCACATCTACCGTTTTCAAATATAAATCACATGTGTGACTGTTACCCAATCGAATGGTACTAAATGTACTAACCCAAGATGTACAGCAGGCTAAGTCGGTATTGGCAAGATTAGAATTCATGATTTACAGATCACAGCAGATGTCAGCAGCGAGGGTTAATTTGCTGCAGCATCTTTGCAGGGGTACCATTGATAGAGCGAAATGTTCTTGTGAATTGTAGGGGTGCATCATAATCACTGATAGGCCGCACCCACATGTATTCAGACATATATTCGTATATTCAGTTGCATACTCATGCATGTTTAGTAAAGAATGAATAGTTCGCTGAGACAAAGCGAATCAGCAGCATAATGGTGTTAGGATAATGATGTAATGTAATGCTTATTGAATTGTGTGAACATAATGCATAGAGGAATTAGTTTGTGTGTAATGTAATTGCAGTAGAATAAACGTGCACCATATTAAAGTTGCACATGTAATTCATTGTTTGCATATGAATTGTAATGAAAATGCTTATAGGGAAAAGTAAGATGTGTGTGTTTAAAAGTCATATGTAAAGGCCTGACTACATATATGCTTAGGGAAGGCCTGGTATATTCTTATGTTAGCTTATTTTGTAGGCAGAGAAAAGTTTCTCTTGGTAAGGCTCTCTGGGCACAAACGGTAGATTTAATTTGCACAGTAGAAGGTTTCTGTTGAAAGTATCTTTTGTTGCAGGTGCAAGGACACATGTCTCGTTAGTAAGACTAACTCTTTGTTTTCAAAAGCTAGAGAGATGGGAGGCATGGTACGGGGAGTGAAATGGAATATAGGGATGATACTTTCGGCGGAGAAGGTGCCTGGGACTCAAGGTCATCGCAACCGTCCAGGATGAAGTAACCGTTTCGATGGAAAAGCACAAGAAAGAAGACCTGGCCAAGGAGGCGTGATAAAGGCGTGTACAATTGTATTGTGGTTTTGTATTAGGGATAGTGCCCTGAAGGAGGAGGCCAGAGAAGAGGTAGGGGAGACCAGAGAGAAGGACAGAGCTGAGCTTAGGTATTATGTGATTGCACTTCTTAGGAAGTCTTCACAGCTGACACCTTTATTCACTCTTGCCTGGGAAAATCGTTATGCAGGGAATGTCACTTAGCGTTAGAGTAGGGACAGAAATTGATTTTAAGCTTGCTTAGGCCAATGAAGAGCAACTTAGAAATAGGAGCAATCATAGTCTGGTTGATCCTTCTAGAACTTTCTATTCTCCTTATCTTGAGTCGGATGAGACTCCTGCGTAGATTGTTATTTGTATTAGTGCCCATTTATTTCTTTAACCTCGTGTTGAGGTGCTTGCACATTCAGTTATTTTTGGCGATAATAAATTCTCAAACTTGAATTCGGAGTCAGTGGTCCTTTCAGACAAAATGAATGCTGATATCTAACCTGATGAGATTCTCTCCTTTACACTATTCAACAGGTAAAAAGATCTTGGCGACCAGAAGGTTCTTATAGATAATTAGATAAGAATCGGCGTAATCAGTTGGTAGCAGAGTAGGATGGTTACCTTTGATGGTAAGGGGAGATCTAGAGCAAGATAGGAGATTAAGTTGCCCCATAGAGCCCGAGTGACGCAGATCCAGAGGACCGCGGGAGAAGGATGTTGGAGGTCTTGGAAAACTGACGGAGAGTGCCGGTGCGGCGGAAGTAGCAGTTCGTAGTAGAGTGAGTATGAAAAGAGTGATGTTTGGTAGATTGTGGTGTTTTATTGTTGTATGATGTCTTGCGGAGTTGGAACGAAAGTTGTGTGATTGAGAACCGGACCGTGAGCGCGCGCGGGACCGGGAGATTTATTGTGGTGTAGAATACACCCAGAGTTGAGAACGTTGACCAGAGGTTGTGGGGGTCACGAGACGTCATTGACAGACCCACTGAAGATAGGGAACACATGAGTGAGTGTGTGAATAACCAACGCAGGCCGTAGGTTATTGTGTGCAGAACATCGAGTGATTGAATCCTATCGAGTGTGTTAAAGGCGATTGTCCGGTCGTTTCGCGGACAGACGATTGCCAGATTGAGGTTAACAAGCTCAAGAGGCTGATCGGTCATTGGTAAGACTGACGGTCAGAGAGGTAATTGTTCGGTAGGACGGACATTATTTCAGAGTATGATTGGGACAGATGCGAGTGAGAACAAGTGAATTAGAAAGGAGGGGAACTGCTGCGAGCGGAGGAAAAGTGACATCAGACAAGTGCCGCGCTGCGATAGGCCGGTTGGTGTGAGCCGCGCTGGTATTGGTGGAGTGAAATCGAGAAGCAAGAGCTGACATTTTGAGTGCAAATACGAAGTTGATTCATCATGAAATGTTTTAAAGCTTTACGGGAACTTTGTAGAGGTGATAGACATGTGGTTGTTCGGGAGGGAGAGGAAGCTCCTCCCGAGGATACACCAGCACATTATATGGCAAAGAATGTAGGATTGCATACTATAATTTGGCTTGAGAATTGGCATAAAATGACAGAAGCAGAAGGAGAATTGTCGTTCCCTCGATATGGTACTTTCAGGATGGAGGTATTGTACCAGCTAAAAAGTGTAATGGCTTCATTACGACCACTACCTAGACCGACACAGTTTGAGGCATTACATGCGTGGATTAGAGCAGCACACGAAAGGAAAAGAGACAAGAATCAGGAAAGGGTGAAGAAATCGGTCAGGGCATTCCAAGATGCAAGGTGGGATGCATTGGAGAAACGGTGGAGGGTGGCAACGGTTGAAGTGGACAAATTGTACCCATTGATAGTACAAAATGGGAAAATAATAAGAATCGATGAGGACGACAGTGATCTAGATGACAGTCTGTTGGATAGGATGTTGGCAGAGAGGCCACCACCATTTAATCCGGATTCAGAAGAGGGAAAGCCGACCCCAGCAGTAACAATTGATGGAAGCCAGAATCAGACTAGCATGAGAGTAGTGGGAAGGATTTCCACAGGAACAGAGGGGGCAACGGCGTCTATGATAACACAGCCTCCTGTTGGGAACACAAGATTACCGGACTCCTTGACAGTACCGGTTACCATTGGCCCTATAGTACCGGTATATGACCCAGACCGAGTGAGAGAAGGGGGCTCTGTACAGACGGGAAGAGAAGAAGTAATCAGTGAGAGTGGGAATGGGTTCGGAGTACGAGTGGTTCATTTCCCAAGACCAATGGAGACAAGTACGCCGTTACCGGCTACTGCGGACTCTTCCTTCAGACAAGAAGAGGAGAGACCAGAAAGACCAAGGTCTTTGCGGGAATCTAAGTCAGCTTTGAGGATGTGGACCCCAACCGTAACGAACCAAGAGGATAGGATGCAAGGAGATAGGGCACAAAACGTCTCGGAAGACAGACCAAGTTCCAGGAATATGATGGAAGGGAACAGGTCACAAGGACAGAATAGTGACTGTGATGAGCGGGATGGCTCGGGTTGTCGAGAAGTACTGAGGAGTGCAGTACAGGCAAGGTTGCTAGACGTAGTAAGGTTGAAAGCAGAGGTAGACGAAATGATCAGTGGGGGTCTGCCTTTGGAAAGGATAGAAATTTATGGATCAGATGAGCTGCTGTTTGTAGCAAAAGATGTGACTCGAAAAGCCAGGATGGCACATGATAGATTGAAGGAATTGGCCAAAAGATATGAGGTGGACCTGAACAAAACTAAAGCGTTGCAGGGGCCACATAGATTACATTACAGTGACCAGGAGCTGGAGGAGAAAAGAATCACAGGATTAAGGACACACACCAGAGACCTGATTATAGGAATGAGAATATGGATTTTGTTGGACAAATGGGAAGAAAGGTGGTCCAAGAAGAAACCAGCAAAGAAAGCTGAGGGGAAACGCCGCCTCCAGGGGGGGGGCGACGGGTGTTGGAAACTTTCCTTTACGGGAAGTACAGAATGGAGGGTACGTGCATGTGCCGTGGAATAGAGGTGATTTGGCTGCATTTACAAATGATTTTCCTCGGCTGAGGGAAAACCAGTAGAGTGGTACAAACAGGTTGAGCGGTTTGTGAAAATTTCAAAAGTATTGTGGATTGATTTGAACACTTTGTTTGACATAGTGGTACCGGGAGATTTGTGGACAGCTTGTAAAGTCGCTATTGAGTGGCCGACTTCAGAACCGGATAGAGAGGCGGTTACAAACGGTCCATCACCACTAGTCATGAAAAAGTATGAGCAGGTGATTACATGGTTGAAACTGAAGATTTCACCTCAGGATATAGATTGGGTTAAGATAGATCGGACTGTACAGGAACCCAAAGAAACGGTGCATGAATATTATGAAAGACTTCTGCAAGCTTTTAAACAGTATAGTGGGTTAGATATCTTGGACCCCAAGGATATGGGACAGTTTGTCTCAAAGTTTGTACTGGGTCTGAGAGTGGAAATCAGCCTCATGATACAGCACCATTTGATCTGCTGGCAGAACAAGCCACTAGATGAAATTTTGCAGTATGCGAGATACTGTAGTGATGAGGTGGAATCGAAACATCGAAAGCTAAAAGACAAATTGATGCTTGTCCAGATGCAGACAGCACAGAGTCAGCCTAGTGGAGGGACCTTAGGAAGAAAGCAAGGAAATTTCCAGGGAAACCAGAATGGGCAGGTACAGAGAAAGGGAAAACCAGTAGACCCCAAGACAGGAGTGGACGTGGCCACATTGAAGAAGACCACTGCGTGTCATCTTTGTCGCCAGGTCGGACATTGGAAACGCGAGTGCCCTTTGAACCCAGCTAATCAGTTGCAGGAAGAGGAAGAGGGGGCTCAGGCACCCGCGCAAGAGGTAGTTAACACAGTAACGAGACCTAGGACGATGAAAGGGGGGGTATACAGCTCTCATGCCCAGGTTCCCCAAGCTCCAAGGATTTCACAAGGAACACGAACGTACCAACAGATGCCCCTGTTCGAAGACTATGACGAAAGTAGCTCAGACCCTTTATCCTGACGGTGCCTGAGGGGGAGGAAGACTGCACACTTGGAGCGGTCTTGGAGGTAGACCAGAGAGGACCTTTGTGGAGGCAGATATTGAGGGTCATCCTGCCACACTTTTGGTTGATACTGGTGCTACCCGGTCTACTGTAAGATCAGCAGTAGTCCCTAACCTACCCCTCTCGGGACAATCAATCCAGGTTGTTGGAGTAGCGAACAAGAAAATAAGCAGCCCATTGACAGAACCGATTCTAGTAAAGATAGGTTCCTTCCAAACTAGACATCAGTTTGTAGTGTGTGATACGAGTCCAGTTTGTCTTTTGGGAAGAGATCTGTTGTGCAAGTTGAACTGCACGATTTATTGTACGCCTCATGGAGTAGAGGTCCAGACGAGAGATGACGATGCTGACTTTAAAATTACCAATCAGCATCGTTGTATAGATCTGTACCCAATGGTGACTGTGGAAGAACTTCCATATGATCTGAGAGACGCAGTGTCGCCTGTGGTGTGGGATTTCGCAGGCGACGAAATAGGTCTAATCAGGGGGGTTGAACCAGTGAGGATTGAGGTGAAACAGAATGTTGATTTCCCCAGGACACCTCAATACAACCTGTCGCCAGAAACGATTGCAGGGATAAGACCTGTGATCAAGACCTTTATTGAGAAAGGCATTCTGAAAGAGATCAGAGGTAGCCCCTGTAATTCACCCATTATGGGACTACAGAAACCGAGCGGGAAATACAGGATCGTGCAAGACCTGCGAAAGGTCAACACGATAGTTGTCCCTTGTTGTCCAGTGGTACCGAATCCTTCAGTAATATTGTTCCAGATCCCATGTGAAGCCGAGTGGTTTACGGTTATCGATTTATGTCAAGCCTTCTTTTCGATACCGCTCCACGAGGAAAGCCAATTTCTTTTTGCGTTCAGGCTAGAAAATCGCGTGTTAACATGGTGTCGTATCCCTCAAGGGTATACGGAAAGTCCATCGATCTTTAACCAGATCCTGAAGAAGAACCTTGAGAGTCTTGTGTTGCCGCAGAACTCAGTTCTCGTGCAATACATAGATGACTTGCTCATTGCCTCAGAAACAGAAGATGCTTGCAGAATTGACACTGTAGCTTTGTTGAACCATTTAGCAGAGAACGGACATAAGGTGTCCCCGAACAAGCTGCAGTATTGTTTGAATGAGGTACAGTACCTGGGACACAGATTGGAAAAAGGCAAGAGGAAGGTGTCACCAGATCGGATAGAGGCAATAATGAGCATGGCAGTACCCACCACACAGAGAGAAGTTAGGATGTTCCTGGGAATGGTTGGCTATTGTCGACAGTGGATTCCTAGTTTCTCCTTGAGAGCAAAGCCTTTGCAGAGGCTTACGCACAAGGATGTGAGTGATCCGGTACCATGGGACGAGGATTGCTTGGTGTCATTCCTGAAACTGAGAGAGGATTTGTGCAGGGCTCCGGCACTGGGAATGCCTGACTACAACAAGGCCTTTTCATTGTTTTGTTACGAAAGGGAAGGATGTGCATTAGCAGTGTTAGCTCAGAACCATGGAGGTGTCCGTAGACCAGTTGCATATTTTTCAGCTACTTTAGATCCAGTAGCTTCTGCGTTGCCCGGATGTCTAAGATCCGTTGCTGCAACAGGTGTCAGCATTGAAAGATGTGAAAGCATTGTAATGGGACATCCATTGACTGTGCATGTGCCACATTCGGTTGAGTTATTGATGACCAGGACCAAGACCCAGCACCTAACGAACAATAGGTTAACGAGGTACGAGCAAGTCATACTTGCCGCAGAGAATGTGACTCTGAAAAGGTGCTCTGTCTTGAACCCTGCGACATTGATGCCTATACCGAGCACGGATGATGAAGATTGTGCGGACCATGATTGTCTCGATGTGACCGAGCTTTGCACCAAACCGAGACCTGACATTGTCGATGAGCCATTGGCTGACCCAGATGAAATTTTCTTTGTCGATGGTTCATGCTTAAGAGACAGTGTGGGGCAATTGAGAGCAGCGTTTGCTGTATGTACCATTTCAGGAGTGGTCGAGGCTGCTTGCCTAGAAGGAGTACGCTCCGCGCAGGTAGCTGAGATCATTGCCTTGACCCGTGCCTGTTTGGCCGCTGATCGAACTCGAATCACGATTTACACAGACAGCCAATATGGGTTTGGCGTGGTGCACGACTTCGGGCAGTTATGGTCTCAGAGGGGATTTTTGACATCATCTGGCTCACCCATTCGTAATGGAGAATATGTAAGACAATTGTTAGATGCATTACAGCATCCGAAAGAAATTGCTGTGGTAAAGTGTTCAGCCCATGGGAAGGGGGAGGACTTTGTATCATTGGGTAACAACTATGCGTACGAAGTCGCCCGTTTCTGTGCAGAACAAGGATGCATATTCACAGAAAGAGAGATAGAGGAGAGCCAAGAAGGAACCGATCTCAGCATAATGTTGGCCATGGCAGACACTTGGGAAGAGCTTAAGCGATTGCAGGATGAAGTTTCAAACCAAGAGAGAGAAGGATGGATAAAAGCTGGGTGCGAGAGAGGAGATGTGGATGTGTGGGTATCCAACGATGGGAGAGCCGTGTTGCCTGAAGAACTGTTGAGTCCGATGGCAAGACTGATACATGGACAGGCACACCTTGGTAGAGACGCAATGGTGAGAGTGTTTAGACAGACGTGGTATAACCCACGGTTCCGAGCAATGGCTGAGACGGTATGTCAGAGGTGTGTTACGTGTCAGCAGATGAATGCTGGAAAGAAAACTGTAGTTACGTTGAGTCACATTGGAAGGTCAGGAGGGCCCTTCAATAGAATACAGCTGGACTTTGTGGAGATGCCTAAGTGCAATGGATTGAGGTACATTTTAGTGCTAGTATGTGTATTTTCACGGTGGGTGGAGGCTTACCCCACACGCAGGTGTGACACTCTGACAGTGGCTAAATTACTGTTGAGGGAGCTCATCCCTAGATTCGGGATCCCGACCTCTTTGGAATCAGATAGAGGAGGGCACTTCCATAGCGAAATCATGAAGTTGCTTTGTGTTGCATTGAACATTGACCAGAGACTCCACTGTAGTTACAGACCAGAAGCTTCTGGGATGGTGGAACAAGTTAATGGAACTTTGAAAGCCCGGATGGCAAAAATGTGTTCTTCGACATCCCTGCAATGGCCCGACGCCTTGCCTCTAGTGCTGATGAGCATGCGAAGTGTCCCAGACAGAAAGACCGGGTTGTCCCCCCATGAGATATTAATGGGGAGTGCAATGAGACTGCCAGCAGTACCAGCTACAGCCTTGATAAGCATCACTGATGATTTGATTCTCGATTATTGTAAAGGACTCTCTGATGTGGTCCGTTCTGTATCCCAGCAGGTGCAAGCAGCAGTGGTCCCAGCCTCGAGTGATCTGTGCCACGACTTGTGTCCAGGTGACTGGGTGCTTGTCCGGAAGCACGTGAGGAAGAGTTGCTTGGATGCCCGCTGGCGTGGCCCGTATCAGGTGATACTTATCACGAACACAGCAGTAAAGTGTGGAGGATTGCCGAACTGGGTGCATGCCTCCCATACCCGCAGAGTTCCAGCACCCTTGGAAGAAACAGCTCCTCTCGTAAATGAAAATCCAGCTGATGTGGCAGGGCCACATGGGAGGACAAGACAAGCTGTAAGGGTCGCTGACACAGCTGGTGGTGCACTAGAGCAAGCTGAAGGGGGTTTCCACAGTTCGAACCCTAACTCAGACACCGAAGACAGAAACGGTGCAGTGGGCGGAGAAGAGTCAAATTCAAGAGAAAGAGGAAGTAGTGCACCGGGTATAGAAGGGGAAGGCAGACGAACGAACAGAAGTGCTGAAAGTTGGCCTGAAAGACAGAGGCGACTGAACCTGAGGTTAGCACCTGAGAGAGACCTTGCTCCAGTGTCTGAAGTATCTGAAACGGAGGCAAGTGACGAAGACCAAGCACAAGACAGTCGGCGAAGGTCAAAGAGAACAAGAGTGCCTTGTCGCAGATACTCTACCCCTGAGTGGACTTACACTGTGTTTGATGCAGGGGGTGGTGAGCACGGGAAGGCTGAGGTCAGTGCAAGTGGTCCGTCGGAGCCCGAATGTGGTGGTGAAGGTGGTGCTGCAGTTGCCAGGGCTCGAGATAGAAGGAACACTGACCCTCACGGTTCCGAATCCCCCGCTTCTGAGTGAAGTCCGAAACTTGGTTCTGCATCGACTCGAATTCCCGCCTTTTGGAGTTGAGCCGTTTTCACATGAAGTGCTGATTTTGCGTCTTGAACTTTTGTATCACGTTCTGGTATTGCTCAATGAGGATCTTATTGTGGATCAACTATAAACTGTAAATAAAAGTCCAAAAGAAGAAGATAACCTAGGTCCGAGTGGAAGAAGAATAAACTTAGGGACTTTCCACAGAAGAGGAACGAAAACTAGGGAAGTCTTTTTCTGGACTGTGTAAATAAGATTGTGATCGGAAAGGGAAAGTCCGGAGATTTCATGGTTGCTCGAGCTGGTTAAGCAAGTCACAAATAAAGGACAGAGACTTTTTCAGAGTTCTTTGCGATAACCAAGACTTTTGAGAACTTTCGAAACCATGGAGCCGGGAGATCCCAATCGTAGATCAAAGTGGATTGTAGGCATTCTTATAAGTAGTGTAATAATTTCTATAATCATAGTAGTTGTAGTCTCATATACTGGTTCGCACGAGCCAGAAGTAGAGGGGGTGACAGGGACACCGACACCTATCACACCTAGTCAGAAGGGGGTAGACAGGGCAGCTGACAGAGCTTTGCTATTAGAAGAAAGTCGTAGATTACATGTAGATTTATCTAAAGGTGATTTTAAGTTGAATGCATATGCTAAGTTGTTGTATGAGTATGTTGATGTGATGGAAGCGAAAGATTGTTATGTGTGTATGCAGTTGCCTACTTCAGTGGACGAGGGTATTAGGTATCACCATCTTCCACTGACTTATGGTATTTCATGTAGTCTTTTGCTTAGTTTGTTTTATGAGAGAGATCAGTTTGAGTATTTCTTTTCCAATTTCGACGCAGTGCTTCCTGAAGTCCCAGCTTACAAGCATTTGAATAAATATGACTATTATAAGACAGAAGACAGACTGAGGAAGTACTTCATACCGAGTTTGGAATTGGATACAGCATTCGCACACAGACACAATCTGACTTGTTTGATGTCGGATGTAGAGAGAAAGTTTGTGGATCAGGTCGAGGATAGGTATAGAAAGCTGACTCACTCCCGAGACTTGGGGCATCACAGGACCGATTGGACAGAGGAAGAGCGGTTGCATAAGACCAAGGGAAGCTATGGTCCTATAGCGTTAGATAAGGAGCAGAGGGGTAAGTTGTGTATAAGGCGTTATCAGACTTACTACGAGAAGGTAGCAGTGGGACAAAGTACTTGTGATCACGTTTTCACCATGGCAGATGTGGCAAAAGATTTTCTCCAAGGTCCTGTACAAGTGATACCAACGGTGTATTATGTATGTGGGAAGAATGCTTATGTGAGGTTGCCTGCAAATTGGTATGGAACATGTTATTTGGCTATAATATTTCCAAAGATTTACCATACAGAAGATTTAGATCTTCTAGAGGGTGGAGAGCATTCAAGAGCGAGAAGAGCTGCAAGTGCAGGAATCGTTGTGGGGGATATCTTTGGAGCTATGATACCCAGTCTGGGAGTAGTCTTGAATGACGTGAAGATCCGGAGGTTAGCGACTGTGGTGGATGAATTTTCGATGAACACAGCAAAGTCGTTGGTGTTGGTGGAAGGAGAGATGTTGTCGATAAGGGGAATGGTTTTGCAGAATCGCCTTGCTTTAGATGTCCTATTGGCAAAAGAGGGCGGAGTCTGTAAAATGTTGAAGGTTCAAGAGTGCTGCACTTATATACCAGACCGTAGCAAGGATCTGGAGAAATATATAAGTAACATCACTACGATCCACACAAAAATAGCGGATTTGACCGAAGAAGGGGCTTGGGAAAAGGTCGGCAAGGGTTTTGGTCAAGTGGGAGGTTGGTTTGCGAATCTAGGAAAAGGATTCCTTGGGTACTTTCTGAGACCCCTCCTTATTTTGGTGGTTTGTGTGGTTGGCTTGTGGATTTTGATCAAGGCCTACAAGTGGTATCGAGCAGGCCGAGTCAAGAGAGCTTTGAGGGAAAATGAGATGAGGTTGGCAAGACTGCAGGACAGTCAGTATCAAAGGCTCAAGAGCATGGAGAAATTTAGATCAGGGAAGATGGCAACAAGTTCTGTTTAGGTCGGTTCTTTCTCCAAGGGAGTAGAATGAGATGTGATGACAGGAGTCATCAAAGGGGGGAACTGATAGAGCGAAATGTTCTTGTGAATTGTAGGGGTGCATCATAATCACTGATAGGCCGCACCCACATGTATTCAGACATATATTCGTATATTCAGTTGCATACTCATGCATGTTTAGTAAAGAATGAATAGTTCGCTGATACAAAGCGAATCAGCAGCATAATGGTGTTAGGATAATGATGTAATGTAATGCTTATTGAATTGTGTGAACATAATGCATAGAGGAATTAGTTTGTGTGTAATGTAATTGCAGTAGAATAAACGTGCACCATATTAAAGTTGCACATGTAATTCATTGTTTGCATATGAATTGTAATGAAAATGCTTATAGGGAAAAGTAAGATGTGTGTGTTTAAAAGTCATATGTAAAGGCCTGACTACATATATGCTTAGGGAAGGCCTGGTATATTCTTATGTTAGCTTATTTTGTAGGCAGAGAAAAGTTTCTCTTGGTAAGGCTCTCTGGGCACAAACGGTAGATTTAATTTGCACAGTAGAAGGTTTCTGTTGAAAGTATCTTTTGTTGCAGGTGCAAGGACACATGTCTCGTTAGTAAGACTAACTCTTTGTTTTCAAAAGCTAGAGAGATGGGAGGCATGGTACGGGGAGTGAAATGGAATTTAGGGATGATACTTTCGGCGGAGAAGGTGCCTGGGACTCAAGGTCATCGCAACCGTCCAGGATGAAGTAACCGTTTCGATGGAAAAGCACAAGAAAGAAGACCTGGCCAAGGAGGCGTGATAAAGGCGTGTACAATTGTATTGTGGTTTTGTATTAGGGATAGTGCCCTGAGGGAGGAGGCCAGAGAAGAGGTAGGGGAGACCAGAGAGAAGGACAGAGCTGAGCTTAGGTATTATGTGATTGCACTTCTTAGGAAGTCTTCACAGCTGACACCTTTTATTCACTCTTGCCTGGGAAAATCGTTATGCAGGGAATGTCACTTAGTGTTAGAGTAGGGACAGAAATTGATTTTAAGCTTGCTTAGGCCAATGAAGAGCAACTTAGAAATAGGAGCAATCATAGTCTGGTTGATCCTTCTAGAACTTTCTATTCTCCTTATCTTGAGTCGGATGAGACTCCTGCGTAGATTGTTATTTGTATTAGTGCCCATTTATTTCTTTAACCTCGTGTTGAGGTGCTTGCACATTCAGTTATTTTTGGCGATAATAAATTCTCAAACTTGAATTCGGAGTCAGTGGTCCTTTCAGACAAAATGAATGCTGATATCTAACCTGATGAGATTCTCTCCTTTACACTATTCAACAGGTAAAAAGATCTTGGCGACCAGAAGGTTCTTATAGATAATTAGATAAGAATCGGCATAATCACCATACTCACTCAAACACAGATGAGGAAGGAACAGGGAAGACAAAACCTCCACTCGTACTGCTCCATACAGTTCACACATTGCATCCGACATCACACCCCACACCATCTGCACTGCACCCCACAGCACTGTTTCTGCCCCGACAGACCTTACCCTCCACAGCAAACCCACTGCAAAGTGCAGCCTTCCCAGTCCAACCTGCATCGCTTACACTGCCCCTGAGAGCACTGACACTTCACCCTTGGGTTCTTTCTCCTCGCCTGTTCCCTCACCTTTCCCCATCGTCTGGATCCCTCTGGCTCTCTAACTCTTTGAGGTCATATTGCCTGTTTTGAATAGCCAGGCCGAAAGATAAATGTATCTTGAGCCTTGACATGGTGTGCAGATTTCTTCTTTTAGAGTCTGTCAGTTTTAAACGTTAACTAATGAAATATCATATACAATCTAGGGAACTTTCATTTAAATTGAGAAATGTACAAAGAGTACAAATCATATATGTCATCCAGTGAGAAGTAATTTAAATACATATTGCAATTAAAGTAGGTATCTAAAATCACTGTAAAGATATTTTTACAATGTAAGGTTTCTATCATATAACTTCTATCGAAATAAAGGATTGTTTTAAAGAAAGATGAATAACCTTTGTCATGAACAAAAGACTGCTCAGAAGAATTTGAGTAATTCTGAAGTGCGAATTGTCTCCCGTCTTGGTCCTGATTTAATTTTCTTGGCTTCCATATGAGTTGGAAATATGTTTGTCTTAAATATATGGGCCTCTATTGGCAGTCAAAAACCACAAATAAGGCCCCTGGATCTGAGTGATATGGAGGAGTGCTGGTGTGTCCCTTTTATAGGATGGTTTCCCTCACCCACCCGAGGGTGACATCCTTCATCATAGGGTAACCTCCTCGCATTGTGAACTTAGTCACAATGTGGGCTACAACCCCCTCTCTGAGAGGGATGCGCTCAGGGATGTTTTCAGTGTTTCAAAAGAGGTATCCTAAAACCTGTAGATGAGCAGGGTGTGGTGAGGAGTGAGAAGTAAGGAAGGTGTGCGTGAGATAAAATTAACTCCAAGGTACACCAATATTTTTCTTGGGGTGTCCTATGGTCAGGGTTAAAAACAAACTACGACAGGAGGGTATTCAGCCTGCCATAGAACAGTGAAGGTCGACACATTTCAGCCTTTTACCCTTCATGGAGGTGTGGCAGCTTTCTACAGGACCAAAGTGAGAGATATGTAGTATGGCTCATATCGAAAACATAATAAACCATAAAAATGTGGTAGTATACAACACCAGTGTTTGGAGTGGACTGCCACTCGGCTAGAGATCCACTGGTAGATGTATTACCCGCAATGGCAGGTAATCAGTGTCACCTTAATCTCGGTGCAAACTCGAGGGGGCATCTAAGTCCTCGACCCAAAGATGCAACTGGCGCAGGATCCCGCATTGGATGGAGCTATTGAGAGTGCCACATAATTTTGTGACTCCTGCGCAAAGACCTGCATGTTCAGCGGTAGCAATCAAAAGATTGAGGGGCATATTATCAAGGGCCTTATTTCCGCTTTTTTGCCTTTAAAAGCCAAAAAAGCGGAGATAATGTTTTCGCCCTATTAACAAGAGGGTGATAACATGCATTAGCGCATGTTAGCACCCTTTTACCCGACGCCTCCCTCTGCATCTCTAATGAGATGCAAAGTGGGCGTCACTGGGCAGAACAACCTTGTAAATATCGCTGATGTGCACATCGCGATATTTACAAGGAGGCCTAGGCATTTTTGCAGACGTTAGTTTTTGGCGAAAACCGCGGTTTTCGCCAAAAACTAACGTCTGCAAAAATGCTGACTTACCTATACTTTATATTGGAGGTGGATTATGCTGATACGACCACAGGGTCGTATCAGCAAGGTTATCGCCGTTTTCCATGGAACATCGCTGGAAAACCAGCGATGTTCCATGGAAAACAAGCTATCGCAGGAATAATTATCGCCATTGCGCTATGCGTTGTTAATACAGCGCTAGCATGGCGATAATTATCTGCGGCCTAAGGCAAGCCCGTCTGCGCCCGTCCGCGCCATGACCGCGCCCAGCGCCAGACCCCCTGGTCCGGGCATCCCCCGCGCCCGCCACATCAACAGACGCCGATACGACGCCAGCACCCTCCACGCACTCAACCCCGGAAAAGATCACGCCTGCTACCAGGCCACCCCGAAGCGCACCCAAGGGCCCTTCACCTGCCGTAACTGCAGCTTCGCCAGCACCCGCCCCGCCAAACCACCGCCCAGGAAAGAACCCAACTACCTCAGATGCATCCTCCTCAACACCCGCTCCGCCCGCAAACACGCCATCGAACTCTGGGACCTTCTCGACTCAACCTCCCCAGACGTCGCATTCCTGACGGAGACCTGGCTGAATCCCGCTTCAGCCCCCGACATCGCCATTGCCATCCCGGACGGATACAAGATCACCCGCAGGGACCGCACCAACGGAGTCGGAGGAGGCATCGCCATCGTCCACAGGAACACCCTCAGAGTCTCAACCAACACCGACGACACCCTCAGCACCGCCGAACACATGCACTTCCAGATCCACACCGATCCCAACACCACCCTCAGAGGAACCCTCATCTACAGACCCCCGGACCCCAACCACAGTTCAGCGATTCCATCGCTGACTCCGTCAGCACACACGCCATCGCCTCCACGGACTACATCCTCCTCGGGGACCTGAACTTCCACCTCGAGAACAACAAGGACACCAACTCCACCACCCTGATCGACAACCTCGCCACCCTCGGACTCAGACAGCTCGTGACTACACCCACCCACGCCGCCGGCCACATGCTCGACTCCATCTTTTCCGCAAGCCCACACGTCTCCTTCAACCACACCTCCGAACCCCACTGGACTGACCACCACTGCATCCACTTCACCTACAGGAAGCCCACCACGCACCACCGCACCGAACAAATGCCTCGCCGCTGCTGGAGCAGAGTCACGGAAGACCAGCTAACCACAACCCTCGCCCTGAGCCCACCCGCCGAACCCTCCGACCCCGACACCGCCGCCCGCAACCTCAGACAGTGGATCGACGACTGCGCCAACACCCTCGCCCCGCTCAAGAATCTGCCCAACAGCCACACCAGCAAGAAAGCCACCTGGTTCACCGAAGACCTCCAGGCCTCCAAGCGAACATGCCGAAAACTGGAGAAGATCTGGCTCCACGAATGGACAGCGGACAGCTACGCCGCCCACAAGAGCGCCACCCGCAGTCACCATCACCTCATCAGATCCGCCAAGGGCCTCACTCAAAGACCGCCTAGACAACAACGCACACAACAGCAAAGAGCTCTTCAACATCGTGAAGGAACTCTCCAACCCCAGCTCCAACACCAACGACATCCAGCCGTCGCGAGACCTGTGCGACTCACTGGCCACCTTCTTCCACCGCAAAATCGCCGACATCCACGACAGCTTCAACACCACGACCGCCCCGGCAACCACCGAGACCACTGCCCCCACAACCACCAACCGCCTGCTCTCCTGGGCCAACATCAACGACGAGGACACCAGCGAGATCATGAACACCATCCACTCCGGTTCACCGCTAGACCCGTGCCCTCACCACATCTTCAACAAAGCCAGTACAGCCATCGCGCCCCATCTCCGGAAAATAATCAACATCTCCTTCGAGACAGCAACCTTCCCGGAAAGCTGGAAGCACGCCGAGATCACCGCCTTACTCAAGAAACCCAAGGCAGACCCCAAGGACCTCAAGAACTTCCGACCCATCTCTCTGCTCCCGTTCCCGCGAAGGTCACCGAGAAAATCGTCAACAAACAACTGACCCGCTACCTCGAGGAGAACAACATCCTGGACCCTTCCCAGTCCGGCTTCCGCAGCAACCACAGCACCGAAACCGCCCTCATCGCCGCCACCGATGACATCAGGACCCTGCTAGACAACGGAGAAACAGCAGCCCTCATCCTCCTGGACCTATCAGCCGCCTTCGACACGGTCTGCCACCACACACTACGAACACGCCTTCACGACGCCGGGATCCAAGAGAAGGCCCTGGACTGGACCACATCCTTCCTTTCCGGCAGAACACAAAGCGTCCGCCTCGCCCCCTTCCGATCCAAGGCCACCAAGATCATCTGCGGTGTACCCCAAGGCTCCTCCCTCAGCCCAACGCTGTTCAACATCTACATGGCACCCCTCGCCCACGTCGCCCGACAGCACAACCTCAACATCATCTCCTACGCCGATGACACCCAGCTGATCCTCTCCCTCACCAAAGACCCTCACACCGCCAAAGCCCACCTCCATGAAGGAATGAAGGCCGTCGCCGAATGGATGAGGACCAGCCGCCTGAAGCTGAACTCGGACAAGACGGAGGTCCTCATCCTTGGTTCCAACCCTTCAGCCTGGGACGACTCCTGGTGGCCAACATCACTGGGAACAGCCCCGCCACCCACCGACCACGTACGCAACCTAGGGGTCATCCTCGACCCCACCCTCTCCATGACTAAGCAGGTCAACGCCGTTTCCTCATCCTGCTTCAACATCCTCCGAATGCTCCGCAGGATCTTCAAGTGGATCCCCACCGAAACAAGAAAAACAGTCACCCAGGCCCTCGTCACCAGCAGGCTGGACTACGGAAACGCCCTCTACGCAGGAACGACGGCTAAGCTCCTGAGACGGCTGCAACGCATCCAGAACAGCCTCTGCACGTCTTATCCTCGACATCCCCTGATGCAGCCACATCACACCCCACCTGAGAGACCTGCACTGGCTCCCTGTCAACAAGAGGATAACCTTCAAGCTCCTCACCCACGCACACAAAGCACTCCACAACTCCCGGACCAGCCTACCTCAACAGACGACTCAGCTTCTACACCCCCACCCGCCAGCTCCGCTCGACCAGCCTCGCCCTCGCCACAGTCCCCCGCATCCGGAAAACGACCGCCGGCGGCAGATCCTTCTCCCACCTCACCACCAAGACCTGGAACACCCTCCCCACCAACCTCCGACAGACCCAAGACCTACTGGCCTTCAGAAGACTCCTCAAGACCTGTCTCTTCGATCAGTAGCAGCACCACCCCCCTCTTCCACCAGCGCCTTGAGACCCTCGCGGGTATGTAGTGCGCTTTATAAGTGACATGATTGATTGATTGATTGATTGATTGCGGTAGCCGGCGATAACAATTCTCACGCTGAGAACGGCCAGCGATAATTATCGCTGGCCGTTGATAATATGCCCTGTGCAGAGTTTACTACACCTATAAAGTCTGCGGCCCTCACAGTTTCCTCTTGGTGAAACCTTCAATACTCACCTCATGAAAAACGCAGGAAAATGGCAAGGAAATACCAGGACACTCAGCTTTTGATGCAGAAAGCACAAAAAGACTCGTTATTCCGCATTTTGAAAGGCTGAATTCAGAAAAGGCAATAATGATCACATCTGTTAAATTGTGAACTCCAGTCTATCCCAAAATCATTGCATCTGGGCATTCGTAATGAACGCCACAGAGAAGAAAAATAGGTTTTATTGCAGTCACTGTATGACTCTGTAAAGTTCCTACAAATAATCCTGCCAATTTCGTTGTACATGGGTAATAAACTGGAACTGGCACTGTAGTGTGACTGTGCCTCGAGTATGTTAGTCCTGTCAATATATATAACATAATGTGCCACTATGTGTTTCTTAGCTTGACTACCTGATTTCTGAAATAAAGTATTATTCCACTTGCAGCCTTTTGATCATAAACTGTCCTGTATTCCTCCTACTCTACATGTTGGAAATTTGTGTTTGCATAGATGTGGTGTAAACATCCTCCATGCTGTTGCGAACCTCAGAGACACACCATGAAGTTTGTGAGTGGAATTAGACACGAGTTGTGCTTAATTAGTCAAACATGAATGCTCCCCAGGTTGTTTTTCTTAGGAGACTGCTGCTGAATGGCGGTGTTGCAGAATACCAATACAGTCTACTCCTGATTCCACCACATGCCTCTTTCTTACACTTCCTGTCTTTTCATCTCACTCTTGTTGGCTATTTTTTCATTGTTGTTTTCTCCCTTTGTCACTGTTCTCTATTTATCCCTTCCTCCTTCTTTCACCGTTTTCTGCCTTTCTCTGTCTTGCTCTAGATCAACCTGGTGATGATAAATTAGTTCCAGACCTCAAAAATTAGTTTTGGTGCTGACCACCAGCAAGCACCGGTACAAATTAAGCACTATGCATGAGAGGTTGTGGGCAAACTCCATCACTGGACTATCACGGCGTACGACATAACGAGTCCTGCCTCATGCGGCTGGTTGACAGTGGCATAATAAAACCCCCAGCGGTGAGGGGGGGGACCGTGAGCTCCGGAGACAGCCTCTGGCACTGGCAGGTCCCTGAGCTGAGAGCTCCAGACTGGGTCCAGAGCTTGGAGGGCCCCCTGCATGTACTTTACATGGGGGCCCCCTCATGTTTTGTTACGCCACTGCTTCCAGATGCCTAAATTAAATTATCTCATTACGATCTGCAACTTTCTGGTTATATGTCATCATATTTACTAGTGGTCTTTTTTTATAGAATCGTTGTACTGATGCCAAAAAATGCAAATCCATTCTCACCATTACTGATGCTTATGTAACATTGAATTGAGCAAACCTAGGGCCCGATTCACAAAAGGTAAAGTTAGACCAAAAGTCTAACTTTACTACTTTCGGTATTCACAAAGGGACTTGCGAGTAGAATCTTTACGCTTGCGCAGGTTCCGCAATCGGGTGGAATCTCCGTCCGGAGTGCGGGATCTCCGCACTCGGAGCAGAATCTCGACACTCAGGCGTAATCTCTTCACTCGAGGTGCATCTCAAATCAGCAACACGTATGGCTAGATCCACACATCATGATATCTAGTGGCACAACCAACATAGTACAAAATGCCTCACTAGAATAGAAAACAACTATAAGAAGGCACTGGGATGGTAAATATAGGTATGTGTAGGGAGCGTATTGGAGAGGTAAATGTGATAGCAAAAACACACACCTCTGCAACAGAGTAAATATATTATGTAGAAAACAATACCATAAACCTATTCATATGACCCTTCAAGTGGCAACAAGAACATCACAAGTATATTTGTTGCAACATTTCTTTTGCAGTTGCACATTGAACAATTAGTCATGTGTCATGTAATGTCTTCCACAAACAGTTGAACTGTGAGTGTCATATACAAACCAAAAACTCTGATTAAACCTTAGATTTCCAAGTTTCCCCCAAATATTACACACATACCTGTGTGAGTGTTTACCACCAACCTCCCACCCAGCTCCAGCTAAAATTTGTCATCCCAACAGCCAATCACAGCCTGTTCTGCCACACCCAAATGGTTTAAAACCTTCCAACATGTCACTGAATGTGTTTGTTGGTTTGCCACTTGTGATGCAGCAGAATGATTTGAAGAGAAGGAGGAGGAGAGCAGAGAGGATCTTCAGACAAAGGATCAGCCGCTTTGGAAGGTCCAGCCAAGATGTTAGCTCCAGATTCCGATTTCCCCCTGATGTCATCTTGGAAATGGTTTGTGAGTGGGAGCAGGAACTTGACTCTGAAACATGCCGCTCCCACGCCATTCCAGCCTGACACGAATCCTAGCAGCTCTCAATTAATTTGCCACTGGGTCATTCCAGAGGGTGTCCAGTGACATTGTGGGCATTTCTCAGCCAAGCCAGTCACGATGCTTGCGTCAGGTACTGATCTGCGTAAATAGGAAAGAAAATCTCTACATACGTATGCCACATACACTAGCAGGAAAGCAAAGGGTTGCTACCATCCTTAACTATGACATTGATATTGCATTCATCACAGAGACTTGGCTTAATGAATCATCCTACCTGATCCTCGACGTACTAGTTCCTCCTGGGTTCTCA
Organism: Calotriton arnoldi; assembly: GCA_963921515.1. Taxonomy (NCBI): domain Eukaryota; kingdom Metazoa; phylum Chordata; class Amphibia; order Caudata; family Salamandridae; genus Calotriton; species Calotriton arnoldi. The sequence goes on along the minus strand of CAWUFW010014386.1, from coordinate 190,420 downwards.
ATCATCAAAAAAGACAGAATGGACCAACAAGGTGGTGGCTTAGCCATTATCCACAAGAATACCATCACAATGGTGGAATCTGTCTCCTCCACTTACAGCACTTTTGAATATCTCAACACTTCTATACGGTTGAAAAATAATAAAACAACAAACTGCCACCTCCTCTATCACCCCCCGGGCAACACTCGCCCCTTCCAAGAACACCTATCAGACCTGGTAACGCACTGTTCACTCTCAGATGTCAACAACATAATCCTAGGCGACTTCAACCTCCACTGGAATGATGAAAAAAACACTAAAATACAATCCTTAAAAGAACTCTTACTTAAGCACAACCTTATCCAACACTGCAAAGAACAAACCCACAACAGAGGCTCAACCCTTGACGCCATCATAGCCCAGGAGAAGGCGATAACCATCAACAACATCCTCCCAGTAGACTGGTCAGACCACCGCATCATCCTGTTCCACCTATACCTGGAAGAGCAATACCCCATCCATACTAAGAAAATCCTTCATTGGTCCAGAAACTTAAGCCAGGTTCCCCTAGCTGATCTGGAAAAAAAAAATGATCTCTAGCCTTCCCCCAAAAACAGGCGACCTCTCAACGATCGAACTCACAACCCATTTTAACTCTATGATGTCAGCCGTCCTAGACCAAGTAGCCCCTCTGAAACTAAAAAGGATTAGAGACACCCCTTCGAGATCCTGGTTCAACAAGGACCTCAACACAGAAAGAAGACAACTCAGAGCTGCAGAAAGACTCTGGCAAGTAAACCCTTCCTCACCTCACCTCCACCAACTCAGAACAGAACGCAGAACATACAAAAATCACATCATCAAAGAAAAAGCAGCCTTTTTCCGCAGCACCCTTGACAATGCAATAAATCGTCCGAAAAACCTTTTCAACATTATAAAAAAACAGACTTCTAAACCACCCGCTAAAGCCCCTCAGGGCTCCGAAGAACGCTGCGATAAATTCACCAAATTCTTTGATGAGAAAATCACGATGATCGAGTCCTCCCTTGAACGCCACACACAAGCACGTTCCATAATCTCCCTCCACCCCACAGTCACAAAAATCCCACCCCTCTCTCCCCTGACTCCGGAGTAGGGATTCCAACACTCCTCCCACTTCGCAGACTCCCTTCCGGCCTCCATGGCAAAAAAATCTCAGTCACATCATTTCACCCCTCTGGACGATGATAATAAACAGCTCGCTAAGCACGGGGGTCATGCCAGACTGCCTAAAACTTGGCCAAGTCTCTGCACCTCTAAAAAAATCAGGCTTAGACCCTGAGGACCTTAACAACTTCAGGCCAATTTCAAACCTGCCTTTCCTGGCCAAAATCCTCGAGAAATGAGTCCTACTCCAACTCAACTAGCCCATCGACACCAACAATCTCTTGGACTCTCACCAATCAGGCTTTAGAAAGGGCTGCAGCACAGAAACAGCCTTACTAAATATAGCAGACGACATCCACAAATGTATGGATGCCGGTCGCTCCCGCTTGCTCATCCTCCTAGACCTATCTGCGGCCTTCGACACGGTGGACCATAAACTTCTTCTCAACACCCTTAAGCAATGGATCAGAGCAGATGGCATGGTGCTGAAATGGTTCACATCTTTCTTTCACAACCGTTCTCAACAAATCAAAATAAATAATGCAATTTCTGATACCTCCACTATATCCAGAGGTGTCCCTCAGGGCTCAGTCCTCTCACCTACTCTCTTCAGTATCTACATGGAGCCCCTCACTACCATAATCAATCAAGCCAACATCTCCTACCACCTATATGCAGACAACATCCAGCTCTACCAGGAAGTCTCCTCCCCAGAAGACATATGCCGTCTTAACGATACTCTAAAAAAAATCCAAAACTGGCTATCACACAACCACCTAAAACTTAACCAAGACAAGACGGAAATCCTTCTCCTCTCTAACGATGGACAAACCCACCAGGTCCAAGAATGGATTAAGCTTATGGACTCCCTAAACTTCCACCGTACCCTGACTGGCTCCGCCAAGTCGCTGGGTATCTTACTGGACCCCAACCTGAACATGAGCTCACACATTAAGGCTACCGCAAGGAGTGCCCACTGCAAATTAAAACTACTCAACAAAATCAAGCCCTTCCTCCCGCCTAATGATCTCAAGACCGCAGCGCAAGTCCTGGTTCTATCCAGACTAGGCTACGGCAACGCTACCCTCACAGGCACAGCAAAATCCCACCTAGCCCCCATGAGAACAACTCTAAACGCAGCAGCAAGGATGGTCACTGGAGCTAAAAGGCATGATCATATCTCCCCCTCCTTGAAAGACCTCAAATGGCTCCCTATTGAAGCTCGCTGCCAGTTCAAAACTGCTTGTCTCACCCACAAAGTCCTTCACACTGGTAAACCAGTCTACCTGGCAGCCAAGCTCACCAAAGCAGGCCAGGCAAGAAACCTGAGGAGCACCAACAACCTACTTCTCATTCCCCCAAAGAGGCATAAACAAAAAAGCCCTGGCTTGCTCCTTTTCGGGAAATGCCCCCAAAATCTGGAACTCCCTACCAGCAGATCTCAGAACTAACCCCTCCTTCGTGACCTTCAAAAAAAACCTAAAGGATCTCCTCCTCGCTCGGCACCTTTAACCTTCGGATCAATACACCGTAGTGCCTTCCAAACGACTCTCCATTTAGTTCTGTCTGTCTGTTCTTTCTTATTTACCTGTGTACATGTTGTAAAGCGGTCTGATACCCTCGGGTCCTGCCAGCGCTATATAAAACTCTCTAAATAAATAAATAAATTACCACTTTTCCAGCTTCCCACGTGTGGATGTGGCAATTGATTGCACTCATGTGGCACTTCAGCCACAATATACACATCTTCCTCAACAGATACCTCTGAAGGGTCGACCAGGCTGTCTTCAGGAGCCCTCCTGTGCAGTGGTCTTGTACAGGGCCATTATGAATGGGGATGGGAGGACAAACCCATGATGTCCTGGGCCTCAATATGGACCCAGCGTCGCAGGTCTTTCCGGTGCTTACGACACATCTTGCCCCACTGCTGGATCGAGTGCACCGAGTGGGGCCCCCCAGTCCAGAGAGGAATTCTCCTGCGGACATTCTGGTCTGCATCCATGACTTTCAAATGAAGAAAGATATTCTGAGTAAAGCCAGAGACTCGCAGCTGGTCCATTTTAGGGGGCACTTGCCTGTGTTATAACAAGATATCTCAAGGATCACACTACAAAAACACTGAGAATTCCGCCCCTTCACCGAGCACTTACGCAAAGCAGGCATATCCTATTCATGGGGTCTCCGTTTATGATAATCTTTTGCCTTGATGGAACATTGCACCAACTAAGATCCCTCAAGGAGGCCTGTTCCATACTCAGTGTCGTGGAGCCCTCTGAGACACCGGACAAAGTCAACTCCCCTGATAGCAAGAAGCAGAAGAGATCTGGATGGAGACGTGTCAAATGAGCCCCTGCCAGAGCGAAACCAGATTCCGAAACTATGCCTACGCCTGTCCATTACTCAAACTCTCTCTAGGGAGACCACCCTCTCTGAAGTCTCATGAGGATGATGGGCCCACCTGAGATCGCTTAGAGCTGCTAGGCAGGAAGACTTCAAGGGAGAGGAGAGGCCTGACGACCATGAAGACACCTTTATTGATGTCCTACCCTTTGAAGAGCTGTGTCTCCTTGAAGATGCTATCCTACCAGCTGGACTGCCAAAAAACTGGATGACGCTCCACAACTATTGTTCCAAGATGACAAACTATTGTCACTTCATGTTACATTTAGTGTTTTAGATTGCCTTTACCTGTTTTTTTTCTTTCCTGTTTACTCTTCTCCACCTATTGCATTTGATGCACCACCACGGTGGCACTTTAGTGCCTTCCCAATGCTAGTGCTTCCCGGCATGCTTGTATGGTCCTGGAACCGGGGGCACCCCTCTACACTCCCTGTCCCTCTCCCATGACTCGAGAAGTTCGTATAATTAGCCTTAATGTCCATGGATTAAATAGCCCAGTGAAGCGCGCTGGAGTGCTGTCATTCTTGGAGCAGTCTGGCAGGGATATACCTCACACATGCACTTACGCTGGTTTTCCCGCCAGTATTGGTCCTCTGGTACCTCCAAGAGGAATGGGATAGCTATTCTTTTCACCCAGAAATTTAATGTCAAACTAATGTCCACGATTGCAGAAATTAAAGGTCGTCTGCTAGTGGTTAGAATACAATGAGGGGCCTTTACTTTCACTCTGGCCAATATTTACACCCCAAATGAGCCACCTTCAATACCCAAGACAAGCCATTCTGATTGGGGGAGACTTCAATCTGGTGATTGACCCTAACCTAGAAAGCTCCAACGAATGCTCCTCTCAAACAGGAGCCTTTACATGTGACGGTCTCTGTTGGCTGGCCAACGGAGCGCTTTGCGATTATGGTGCCACCTCCATCCCTCTTCGGGGGATTACACCTTTTACTCTGCAGCAAATAAATCATGTGCCTGCATTGATCACTTCCTCACATCCCTGGCTCTAACAGCTTGTGTCAGAGAAGCAAGCATAGAACCCCAATCTCTTTCAGAACATGCCCTGATCGATTTGACCCTATGTCTTAATATCTCCCAGCCCAGTACTTCACACTGGTGACTCCACGATGCTCTGCTGCAATCCACTCCAACGGTCACCGCGATACGTACAGCATTAGTGGACTACCTCTGCAACAACAACACTGCGGTGACCCCCCCCCCCCTTTTGCCGTTATGGGAGGCTTCAAAGGTTGTCATAAGGGGCAAATTCATCACCATTTTGACGGCTGAGAATTGGATTCGCAGGGAGAAGAGCCAGCAACTGGAACAGGTGGTCTCTGAGCTTGAGTTGATCAATAAACGCTCAGGCGCCCCTATGGTCTGGCAAGAACTAGAGAAAAAGAGGCTCCTCTTAAAGCGTCTTGAATTTGACAGGGTGGAGTACGCCCTCCTAAGCCTCAAGCACAAATTCTACTGGAGCAGTGACTGCTGTGGCCGCATGCTGGCTCATCAGCTCCGTAGTAAAATCCATCCCGGCTCAGTGATCTCTGTCTGAACAATTTGGGGGGAGGACTTCTACTCGGGCACCGAAATAGCCGAGGCCTTCAAAGATTTTTATAGTGCTTTTTACTCTGACTCGAACTGTCCCAGGGGTGACCCAAAGACGTATCTCCAGGGAGTTCCCTTGACATGTGTGCCACCGGACCTCATGTCTCAACTTGATTAACCAATATGTAGGGAGGAGGTAGTTGCAGCTATTGCTTGCCTCAAAAGCGCTGGGCTCGAACAGTTTCACTTCCCAATTTTATAAAAACTTTTGTCAAGAGCTAGCCAATCTTTTAACCTGAATTTTTAACTCTTTTTTTGACTCAGGCACTCTGACGGAATCAATGTTAGAGGCATCCATCTCGGTGATACTCAAGCCTTTGAAAGACCCTGGGGACTGTGGCTCATACAGGCCCATTTCCCTTCTTAAAATAGACGCCAAACTCTTCGCCGGTATCCTAGCTGCTTGATTGATCCCTATAATGCTGGGTTTGGTCAGTCCCGACCAATCCGGCTTTATCCCTACGAGGCAATGTGGAGACAATACCAACCAGCTTTTACATCTCACTGACATCATCCAGCGATCACAAAAGGAGGCTCTCTTCCTATCCATTGACGTGGAGAAGGCTTTTGACCGCATTCATTGACCTTACCTGCTTGAGACCCTCTGCCAATTTGAGTTTGGAGATAAATTTATCACATGGATATGCTGTCTGTATAGCAATCCCAGGGCCTCTGTCCATGTCAATGGGACTTCCTCCTCCAGGTTTTCCATTGTGTGCAGGACCCGGCCGGGTTGTCCCCTTTCTCCGCTCCTCTTTGCGCTGTACATGGAGCCTATGGCTCAAAGTGTTAGGGACAACCTTGGGTATTAGGGATCCGGTTTGGCGCTGATCAGTTTGTACATGGGCAATATTATCTTCTCCCGGACAGACCCGATGGCTTCGCTATCATCCCTGGTCACTGAGCTGCGACTTATCTGAGAGGTGTCAGGGTTTAAAGTTAACCTTCAAAAATACCAGATCCTGAACCTCTCAGTCACCTCCATGCACGAAGCCGAGCTGCGTGCGCGGTTCCCGTTTGTGTGGGCGAAGGAGACCACACCATACTTAGGTATACAGTTAGCTTCCACATTGGTGAAGACACGGGCAGTTGATTACAGGGCCCTTCTTGATCAGTCCAATAAGACCCTCTCATTGTTGAGCCATCTCTGATTGGCATGGAATGGCTGGATTGCCTCGGTTAAATGATGGTGCTCCCATGCATACTTTTTTTATCTTCCAGACCATCCCACTGACCCTTCCACCCTCGGTCTTGCGAGCTCTGCAGATAGCCATCAACCGATCCATCTGGAGTGGAAAGAAGCCACGCCTCCACCATCAGCAGCTATCTCGCACAAAAGCAGAGGGGGGCCTGGGGACCACATGGTACTTTTAGGTGATGCAACTTCGCTATATTGTAGAGTGGAATCGTCCCCTCTCGGAAAAGCACTGGTCTTTTATGAACCAGAATATTGTAAGTGCTAATGTATGGCGAGAGGTATGGCTCCCTCGCAAGCAGAGCAGGCGGGTTGTATTCATCCCCAGTGACTGCCACGACCTTGAAGGTATGCGACTCTGTAGCCCTTAAACACGACAACCTTGATTTCCCTCCAGAGTGCAACTCAGATGTTTTTAGCCGATGGCGTGAAAGGGGCTTTAAATGAGTGGGTTCACTCTTTGACACTGCTGGGGTTATCCCCTTTGAGGACTATGCTCTTCTTCCATCCGATACCTTCCTTCTCCAGCTGAGACATTGGGTGACCTCCCCGAATTATAAACCTGGGCCCTCCCGCCCCCTCACCAACTTTGAGAAATGGCTGATATGTAAAGATGGGGATAAGTAACTTATTTCTGAACTCTATGCTCTGCTCTCTAACAATGGCTCCACTCTGAAAGCTAAGGGCCAATTACGTTGGGAGGAGGAACTCGGGCGCTCCCTCTCCATCAAAGAATGGAATTACATTTTCTACAGGGTACATCACACGGCGCATAAAATGGCCCTTATGGAATCTGCCTATAAATTAGCCTCCTACTGGTATCTCACTCCTGCACGCATACATAGATGGAAAATGGGGCAGGTGGAAAAATGCTGGTGAGGCTGTGGACAGGCTGGTTCTTTCCTTCACCTCTTGTGGCACTGACCCAAATTGGATAGGTTCTGGGAGCAGGTCCTGAACGACATTGACCTAGCGTTTGTTACTACTACACCCCAAATCCCTGCTTATACTATCCTAGGGTTACCTAACCCCTGACCTTTCCACTGCGATCACCACGGGCAGGCAAATGGCTTTAACGTTAAGCGCTGCGCACCAAGTAATCCTCTTTCACTGGGGGACGGAGAAAATCCCAGAACACCTCTCCTGGTTGCACAAATTATGGGTTACCCTGGCAATGGAACATATGATCGAAGATGGAGCAACTATCTATCCAGACCTGTGGGCCCCTATCACCCGGATCCTTTCAATAGAGTTCAGGGAAGTGATCTGTCCAAAATACTGCAGATATTGCACTTGCGCCCCCAGGAAAACACATAGAATATAGAGACCTTCCTTGTATTGCTGAGGGTAGGCTCTGACCGGTTTTGAGCATTTCCCAACTATGCGCGAGTAGGTAGGTGAACAGAGTGCGGAGGAGTGGGGGTTGAGGGGTGGACAATGTTCTTCTGGGTATTTTTTTTTACTTTTCTTTTTCTCTTTTCCTCTTGTTCTTTATTGCTAAAATGGTCCGTTCATCGCTGCCGGCCTCCAGGTTGTAGGCTCTGAGCTCTTACTATTCTTTCTAACTCAATAACGCTGCTGGCCAATGTTTGTAGGCAGAAAGCTGTGTCACTAAGCTGAGGACATCAACAAATAGAATTGTTCCATAAAATACATTGGAAGGCAACTACCTTTAAATGTCATGATTCTCACATTGCACTAATGATGAAGATGAGGTTTGCTAAATACTGAAGAATTTGGGGCCAGATGTATGAACATTCACATTTGTGAGTCGCAAATTGCGTCAAATTGTGACTTGCAATTTGTGACTCACAAAAGTGAATGTACAACAGTGTCTCAGACACTGTTTGCGATTCCCGATGGGGTCGCATATTGCATGCCTCATTAATTTTCATGAGGCAGTCGCAATTTGCGACCCCATTGGGACTGGCTAGCACTCACAGGGATGGTGGCCTGCTGGGGTCAGCAGACCACCATGTCTGTGACTGCTTTTTTAATAAAGCAGTTTTGTTTTTGTCATTTTAATGCAGCCCGTTTTCCTTTCAGGAAAATGGGATGCATTTAAAAAAGAAAAATGAAACTTTTCAGTTTCATTTTTTAAGGGCAGGTAGTGGTCCCTGAGACTACTGCCTGCTCTTAAAAAATATTTTCGCACCCATTCACAAAGTAGAAGGGGTCCCCTGGGGACCCCTTCCCATTTGCGAGTGGCTTACCTCCCTTTTGAAAAGGGTGGTAAACTGCGAGTGTTTTGCGACCGCTAATGCGGTCGCAAAACAATCATACATTGCAGTCAGACTCGTTATTAGGTAGGGACGCCCTTGGCACGCCCCTTCCTAATAGCAAGTCGCAAACCATATTTTGCGAATCACTAATAGGTTAGCGACTTGCAAAATATTGTTTGTACATGGGGCTGACCAATTTTGCGGTCGCAAACAGGCCGAATTCCCATTTGCAACTGCAAAAAATAGTTGTACATCTGCCCCATACTCACCTAAATTGAGAAAGATGTTCTTATTTAGTTTCTGGACATTACAGTGACAGCACACCCACATTTGGTTTCAATCCACATATTATTGGTTAGTGAGATCAAGGCAGTACAATGTCATCACGTGCTTCATGTTGTCTTGACCTTTATCGTAAATTGTACACCAACTACATAATTGTTTGTCTTCATTATCAGTGGACCGGGCTGGCCAAGGAACATCTGGACAGGAAAGGGGCAGAACAGGGCATCCTCAGCTCACCAGCAGGCACGTCTTCTGGACACCACCAGTCAAGAGGAGGAGGAGGGAGACCAAACAATAGACAGTGGTAGTGTGCCCGCCCAGACTGAGCCATTACCAGCCACATCAACAGCCTGGGTGGAGGCTGAGGAGACTGAAGAGAGGGATGTTGACAGGGATACCACCAGCTAGGGGGATGATGAATGTGTGTCTCCCCCTGGCTCATAAGAACTTGATTTGACATTGGGACCTCCAGCTGCACCTCTACTCCCCCTCAAAGTGCCTGCCCATAAGAGCTGAGGAAGACATCGGCCCCCAACACTTCACACCCCTCATGTTCTACCCAAACCCCTCCATGTGTTGTTACTCCTGTGGCTGCATCCCAGGAAGTGATTGTGCCAGGTGAAGAAGTCCAGACTGTGGTTTCACGGGCTTTCAGGAAGTTAGGGATGAGATAAGGATGTTCGGAGAGTCACAGTCCAGAAACTTCGACAACATCACTGCCTCTATCACTTCCTTGGGTGTAGCCATATTGTCTGCGTTGTCCCAACAGCCCACACAGCCCACTTTTGTTGTGTCCCCCACTGTGTCTTCCCTCTCTTTTTCCCCTGCTACCCCTCAAACCCTTCATGTTAACCAGTTCTGTGGGGTGTCTGGCCCTGCATCTGTCAGCCACAGCGAGTCCACAGGTGTTGAGGATTTGGTCATTGTGATCAAGGAGTACAGTGAGGATGGTCAGTAACTGTGTCCCCACAAGCCTGGGTACCTGTTCGGAAAGCACATGTGGCTTGGAGGGGCAGACTTTTTTTTACTTAGACCCTGGACTCTTCTGTTAAGACAATGTTTTGACAGAGGTCTTTGTTTAATTTTCCCCTTGTACATAGACTGGTTCCCCTGACACCTCCTGACGTGTTCATTTATGTTGCCCAACCCTCTCCGGGTTCCTATGCCAATTCTGTGAGAAGATTTTATTTTGTTTCCTTTCTCCCTTTGCAATGGACAGTAGTTATTTGCAATTTATTTTAATAACACATTTATTGCCTACATAAAATTTTGTTTAAACCATCTCTCTGTCTTGTGTTTTCCATCATATTTGCTGAATTCAAAGTAGTGAAGTCTATATCTGTCGGTGTTTTGCTATACTTTTAATATAATACCTTGTAACACGGATGGTCCTACAAAACAACCTGTCATACTGACACATTTATAGTCACATATATGTCCTACAACCAGAGCAACCCTTTAACCATCAACAACTAATAATCCACTCAGGATTGAAGTATTGCATTGTGAATATATTTATTTGAGTATTTACATATTCGCAGTGTTTATGAGGGATCTCTCTTGCGACTTCGTAAATGTGGCGGTGAGGATCTCCGAGAGTAAGTGCATATTCTGTGTTGGTGCCGAATTGTGGGTCGGTGTGGTGCATCTGCCTGTGCAGGTGGTGGACGTGCCTGTACAGGGGATGAGGGTGCCTGTACAGTTGGTGGGTGTGCCTGTACAGGGGTTGAGGGTGCCTGTACAGTTGGTGGATGTGCCTGTGCAGGGGTGAGGGTGGCTGTACAAGGGGGAGAATGCCTGTGCGGAGGGTGTGCCTGTCCATGTAGGGGATGTGCCTGTGCAAGGAGGGTTGCCTGTACAGGTATGGAAGGTGTCTGTAGAGGTTGAGACTTGCCTGTACAGGTGGGGGAAGTGCCTGTACAGGTGGGGGACGTGCCTGTGCATGAGTGGGCATGTGCATGGGATATTGCCTTTGTATGTGGGGGCAGTAGTTGTGCAGGTGGTGGTACGGGTAGCTGGGTAGGATGGGGTGAAGGTAGGTGTGTTGGGTCCTCTGCATGTGTTGTCTATGAAGGAAGACTTTAAACATTTTCAACATGGCCTCCATCATCTACATAGCCAAGGCATGGTGCCTTGAACTCTCATCCCTATAGACTGATATTAGGCCAGGTAGCATCCTTGACATGTCTTGGCCAGCTTTCTCAACCCTGTCCAAAACATGGGCCTGCTTGTCAATCATCTGAGGGATTTTTCTGCAGTGAGTCTGAAATGTCAGGCCGAGTAGCCCCTATTGCATGGATGTCCCACCTCACATGAGACTGTTGTTGGAAAAAATCTTTCTCCCACTGGCCACCATGAGCATCTGCCAACCCCCTCCACATGGGACGCTCTCTGATATGACTGTCAGGTCCCCCAGGACAGGAAGAGGCAGCACATGGGAGACTGTGGGGATCATATCCCTGCCTAGGGGATATCTGCTCCTCACCAGGGCTGGCCGGTCCTTCACATGCTTGAGAGAAGGCCTTAAAAGTGCTGTAAGTAGGTGGTGGTTGTGTTAGGGGAGGTGGACTCTGGCTGACTGCTGAGAATGTGCAATCCCCAGAAGGGAAGTGGGAGGTACAATCCTGGCTGGACCGGATGTTGCCTTCAGCCTTTTGGCCAGTGGGCCAACAATGCACTCCTCCTCATCCAGGCACGCATGTTATTTAGTAACATGTGCAAAACCAAAGCGGCCTACAACATGCATGTTTAGGCTAACATAAGGAAAACGACAATGGGCCATATAAGAAACACACGACACCCTCCATTTGGTCAGGATAATTGCATGAAAAAGCACTAAAAATATAAATGCAATTGAAAGATAAAAAACTCAGATCTTGATTCATAAAACTATTCTTAAAGGATTTGAGAAACAAGTTGTCAACTTATAAAAAATAGTCAAATTATGGTACTTTGGAGGAATCCATTGTGTCACTCACAAATTCAAAGGCCAGGGACTCCATAAAAGAGTCTGACTCCGCAAACGATGAACAGACATGATCCTCTGTCCCAGCTGTTGTTGAGATAGTACAGGGCAACCTGCATCCGTGTTAGTAGAGCCTGTATTCCGTGATCCATGAGCTGATGCACATAGTTCGTCGAAGGTGAGTGGCTCAAACCTCGCATTGTAGAGAAGCCCCAAACCTAGGGGACAGCACAGTTCCCTCTAGGGTGCGCGCCTGCACGGCCGCTCATCTTCATTCTTGATACCGTGCAGAGATGGATTTACAGCGCACACACTTTTCATGTAGCAGATGACTGATAACTAATTCTTCGTCAGCATTCTGTAATTTGTTTATGCGAGCTAGTTAACAGTTTCGCATTTGGCCACTTTTCCTTTTATTTAAACTGTAAAGGTTTCAAAGGTCAGAAAGGAAAAGCAGCATGGCTAGTTTCTAAAAACTTGCAAAGTAACATGTTTTTATTTCTAAATGCATGAGTGAGATTTCGGGTGTTTCTTTGGAATGGTGATATTTCTCATTAAATAAGCTTCTCTGTAAAACGAACATGCATTCTCATTTCTTCCCTTCTGTCAGAAGCTTTGTTCACTCCTTTTTAATGTTTTAAGTAAAGTTTATTTAAGCTTTTCAAAATAAACTGAGGAAAGGGGTTGCTGATAAGGAGAGTTGTTCTGCCTCGGGTAGACAGGCAGATAGATATGTGGATATATTAGTTCGATTTCCCCAAAAACATGGGGGCATTTTAGCAAGACCGGCGATAAAATTATCGCCGTTTTAGCGGCAGGAAACTGCCGCTAAAACAGCGATAATGGGCTTGCTAATATGCGTTATAGAATTCCAATAGAAGCCCAGGTTAGATGTCCTGCACATCTAACCTGGGCTTATTGGAATTCTATAACGCATAATAGCAAGCCCATTATCGCCGTTTTAGCGGCAGTTTCCTGCCAGCTAAAACGGCGATAATTTTATCGCCGGTCTTGCTAATATGCCCCATGGTTATTATTATGTTGGTGCTAAGTAGTGCTAAAGACCCTTCGCTGCTACGTCAGTCCAGACCTGCAGCAAATCCATCTTTCCCAGCACAAATAACATATACTATTCTGACAATGTAACTCTGTACTGACCAGGAGAACAGCTGAATCCTGAGTATTGATACACAGGCACAGACACATAGTATACTATGAGAAGGTATTAGAATCTGCTACTGGGGTCTGACTCAGCTCAATTCTACACGAAAAGTAAACTTAATATATGTCCATGTCAATTTATATAACCCCCCATGTCTTTGGTAATCTATGTCTAGAAACTTGTACTTTAGATGATGTGGTAACTGAGACACAGTGAGGTAAAGTGACTTGCCTAGGATCACACAGTGTGGTGTAGAGAAGAAAGTATGACTAAAGATAACACAAATCAGTCATAAAAAGTGAGTATGAGTGGAGGTGGAAGAATGAATATTGGCGCATCATGGCAAATAGCTATGGCTTTTAGCAGTTCACTTGTTGGTGTATTTTTTTTATTTTTCTCAACAATTTTTGCAATTATCTTCAACCATCTGTACAACGCCTGCTATCTTTAGGCTATGAGGTGCTTTATAAACCTTAACATTAAAAATGATGTATGTGTATTAGTGTTTGTCATGTGTGCATCAATTGGTGTTTTTAGAGAAGCACCGTGCTTCTATCTGCAGTTTTGTTAGAGTTACATAACTCTAAATGTGCTATGTGTTTCCAAGCCGAGTTTGGCAATGCGCATAGGGCCTGAGGCAGCAAAAAAAAAGAAAATGCATGTCTTACAACATAGAACAGATGCATTCTGTTTACACTGCCCATATGTATTTCAAGAATTCTGATATGTAAAAAGGAAATAAAGGAAAATCGTGTAAAGTGATTTCAATGTAAGAGAGAAATGAAAGAGGAAGCCAAATGTAACAGTAGGATACAGAAGAGGAACCTAGGGTGAAGAATAAAAGCGCAAGGAATAAAGAATGGGAGAGAGAGAAAGAAAGGAGGGAAAGACTTGGAGAGATAAAAAGGAAATGAAGAGAAGGAAAGTAGACAAACTACTAAATTAAGAAGAGCAGAGAAAAAGGTGAGTCAAGTCTAAATATGGGGCTTAAAGAATATAAAATCTGGGCCACTGTACATGGCCCCACAGGCTTAGCAATGAACTAATGGGAATTCATTATTAACCATTTACTATATAGAAACTCCTAAAATAACTGTGCATTTTGAAATCCTTTCAAATGTTGGCCAATATTTATAGCACCAAAGTTTTTTCTTCGCAAATTTCTGAATAACAGTACCTCCTGAAGATGCCTCTTCAAGGACTTTTTGGCCCTGTCCTATGTGGACTGCTGAGAAGTGTTAGTACTATGAAAAGTATACAAGGGCTCTTCATCAAAGCTGGTTCCAATATGAGTTTATTTTAACTAGGCAACAGCCTTACACTGTGGAGCCTTATCCATATTTCTAGTGACCTCTAGTTTACTATAATAAATTCTCAGCGTAAATAGTTTGCATTTCTAGAGAGTGAGAATATGCCTGTTTGTATGTTAGCTACATACTGAAGAGATAGTGGCGGTTCTTTCACTAGATGCTTGGACCTTTATCACCATTTCAAATGCTATGCACTGTGCCACCTCTGCCAAATGGTATGTGCAGTGCTGGAGGAGTAGGACATACGGCCATTAACAGGTAGGCTAGACAATACCTCTTGCACTAAAAATAACTTCCAGATCTGGGTTGAGACTTGCTCACTTCTGTTCCTGTGAATTGAGATGAAGACAGTGCTCCCACCCTGAGCACAGTCATTCCCAAGTCACCTTTCACATATCCCAGTGGTCTAGCCCTACTGTGACCATTTATCATGCTGCTAGCAGTCTCTTCTAGACCTCATTGTGCAGTCCTTGCTGCAAAGACCCCTGAGAGTATGTGGCTGTCATGCCCCCATCTCTATCCATTTGCTTAAAGCTGCCTTCTAAATCCATTCAGGACCAGTGGAAAATTCATCTTTTTCCATATGGTTTGCTCCACTGTAAGCTGTACTTATTTGTGCTGATGGTTGCAGGTGGTGCCCACCAGCACTTTTGTTTGGGGACTGGAACATATTTTTAATTGTCAGAATTATCAAAACGGTAACAAAGGGAGAAAGAAGGGATGAAAAGCAACCTTCAAGAGCGAGATAAAGGGGTGGGGTGAGTACTGTGGTAGATGAAGGAAGCATGAGGTGAATCAAGAGAAGACAACCTTGGTATTCAGCAACCCGACATTCAACAGTGGTACTGGTGGGCTTCTGGGGAAAAGGTGTGCATAGCACATGTTCTTTCACAAATTAAGCAGTGCTTCTAAGTTTGCATTATAGCCATATAAGATCAGTGTTTCCAGCTAAATGTCTGATTCATATTTCAATAATGATCTCAAGAATAGTCCCAGAACCAAGGTGAAGTCCCACTGTATTTAAATGCCTTTAATTTTTCACGCGATGTACTGACCAACCATACTTCAAAATGTACCTCTTATTTTCCCCAAAACTCCACAAACAAGACCCCAGAAAGTCCCTGTGAAGTTCTTCTTAAATCTCATTAAGTTTGACCAAAGGTTATTATTCCTGTGTGCTTTAAATAGTATGCTTTGTCACAGATGTCCTAATTACAAGGTCCTAATTCCAAGAGGAACAGACGCTATAAAATTCTATCTAGGTTTTAACCAATATTATTTCCCACTGCCGCTTTATACTGTATTGATGGAAAACCCAGTCCCTGTCCCTCTTTGTGGTGTCTGCTGGGGGCCGTACAACTCAAAGCAGGTATTTATGTTACAATCTTGATATCGCACACAGCTGAATAAAGCGCGCTCACAAACATTTTGCTTCCGCACAAAGACAAAAATAATTAGAGGGAAAATTGGGGGACAGTCCTGAAAATGGGTCGCTAAGCTCATTAGCAGTTCAATGTCCATGGTAACGGGTGTCTGCGAAGCCAGGCAAATATCCGGTGCCCATTCAAAGGGGCACCAGAGGACATGGAACATGAGTTATATGCAGGTAAACCAGGCAGGCCGAACTGTCCAATCGAGATCCAGCTCTTGTAGTAAAGATATTCAAAAAATCTGAAGCATGCGCTCACAATAGTGTTGGAGTGGTTGTAGTTCCAGAGGGCTTGCAAAAAGAACATCCATTGCAGAAAAGCAGAAATAGGATGAGAATACCACAAATGAGAAATAAAGCCAATGGAAATCCTCCAAATACACTGGAAAAAATTGAATGAATAAAAGCTGGGATTACTCCAAAGATAGTCTGGAAGGAACTGACGAGGCCGGAGCCGACAACTTTAAAAATGTGTGCAAGACCAGCTGTGTTAGAGGCATTAAAAGTTTTATGCACTAATTGTAGGAAAGTGCCCCTTTATGCATGGTTGCCCCTACTTTTTGCCTCATGTTGATGTACTTTGACTGACCAACCAGGTACCCACGACCAATGTTCTTTCCCTAAACTTTACTGTTGCAAAACCCAATTGGCAACTCTCTGGCCACATGTAAGTCCCTGGTAAAAGGTATCCTAGGTAGAAAGGGTACTGTGACCAGGGAAGACCTCTAAGGGCTGCAGCACTTATTGTGCCTTAGAGTCCCTGTACCTTTGCACATACACACTGCCATTGCAGGCTGCGTGTTTTGGTGCAGAGCAAAGTGAAGACTCGACATGGCACACATCCCTGTGTGCCATACCTACAATCCACTGCCCTGGCATAGGTAAGCCACCCCTCTAGCTGGGTGCACTATACCAGTGATGAGGGTACAGGTGCATGAGCCCTGTACCCCTACAGTGTCTAAGTCAATTCTTAGACATTGAAAGTGCAGTATTGCCATAAAGATTATATGGTCTGGGAGTTTTTCATTACGAACTCCACAGCACCATAATGACTTTACTGAAAACTGGGAAGTTTGGTATTAAACTTCTCAGCACATTAAACCCACACTGATGCCAGTGTGGTATTTAATGAAAAATGCACTCAGTGGGCATCTTAGAGATGCCCCCTGAAAAACGACCTAACTCTAGTGTCCTGGCTGAGCGGCTGCTCTCCAGCTGCCACCACCAGACATGTTTCTGGACCCCTGGGTTGAGAGCCTGCCGCTCTCGGGGTCCTGAAACAAAGCACATCCTGAGAAGAGGTGCCAAGCCTCCTCCCCCAGGATGGGCAGGGTCCACGAAGGGGAAGCTTTAAAGACTTGCTGCCTTTGTGGGCTACCCAGCCATTTGCCGCTCCCAGCAACTGGCCCCCACCAGTTCTGACCCCCACTTTGGGCGGGAGACTCATCGGGAAAACCAAGTTAGGAGGAGAGGTGTGCCCACCTTTGCCAACCCAACCCCTCAGGTGGGGGGGTGAGATGAAGCACAGCTCTCAGTCCCCTCCATCTTGCAGATGGGGGGACCCAGCCAACCAGAGTGAGGCTTATGCCCCCCTCCCACTGGAGGGTGGGATAATAGGGGGTGCACCCCGCCCCAAGGAAGGGACCTATTGGTCCCGACTTGTACCTACTTGTAAATGCCCCTAAATTTAGTATTTAGGGGCAACCCTGACCCTTGCTTCCTCAGACCAGAGCCAAAAAGAAGAAACAAGAAGAAGAAGGACCGAACAGCCGTGCGGAGAGAACAAGAGGAGAACACCAAATGACTTGGCCCCAGGCCTACCGGCCTGTCCTGACCTCAGACTCCTCCAACAGAACCTCGGTGTGTCCTGCTGTCAGCAGTCCTCAAAACCCCGGAGACCCTGCCCTGTCTTCATGACTAAAAAAGGATTTGTCTCCTGTGAGCACCGGAATTGCTCAGAGGTAATCGACTCTGACTCCAGTCAAGTCCGTGAGTCACCAACACCCCGCTCCCAGCGTCTCGAGCTCGAGTAAACCAACACCTTAAGGAGGTACCCCCAGCAATCCTAACTTGGATCTCGGTGATCCCTGAACCTCAGTAAGCTTCCAAATCAAACCTGCAGCCAACAACTGGAAGGTCCCCTCAACCGCCACTGAAGGCAACACCCTGACTGACTCTGTAAACCAAGGGGTCCAGAAAGAGCAACCGCCCGACCAACACCGTCACCGAACGATTGGGGTCACAGGATGATGACTCCCAAAGCCCCCATTTGCCTCATCAGCCACTGACTGACTCCGAGGGATCCCCGACCGACTCTTCAGTTTCAGCCGAGACCGCATCCTACACCCGGCTGCCTCTGCGCCACTGGTGGTGCAGTTCTTTTTGCCCATTGGGCCCTAAAGCGCTGACCTCGACCCCAAGAGCTTGTTATTCCCTAACCGGGT
This sequence comes from Calotriton arnoldi, assembly GCA_963921515.1. Lineage (NCBI taxonomy): Eukaryota > Metazoa > Chordata > Amphibia > Caudata > Salamandridae > Calotriton > Calotriton arnoldi. The sequence continues at coordinate 172,275 of CAWUFW010014386.1, read as the reverse complement.
GGCCTGCTTGCCCACAGTCCCCAAACCCACGACCGTGCTTAGCCCGTTAGCTAACGTGTGGTCCCTGCACTCTGCACCCAGCTGCCTCTGTGCCGCAGTTGGTGCGACTCGAGTGCTCATTTGACCGAATCCTATCCACGGACCCGTAACCAACGTTTTGTTCACCCAGGACTAAATGTGTATCTTGAGTAATCCTGCAAAACTGTAACTATATTAAAAAACGTATTCCCTCCTAGGAAATGCACCAGCCTAGTATCTAGAGATACTTGGCTGAGTAAGAAAAATAATTGCACAGTAATTTTGACTCTCTGCAAATACAACGTAACTCTACTATAACTAATTCACTGCATTCAAACTGTTTCAAACTGCATATGTTTGCAAAGTATTTCTATATTTACCTACACCAGGCATGGCTTGGTTCTAGAAAATAAATATACGTAAATAATATTTTTATATAAACTAATTGGTCAGAGTTCAGTCCTTGAGTGTGTGAAATAATTTCTTGCCTGAGTTGTACAATAAATGCTTAGCACTACCCTCTAATAAGGCCTTACTGCTCGCCACCACTACCACAAATAGAGAAAAAGGTACTATCTACTTTTACCTCTGCCTACCTTTGGGGTTCCACTATACTCTGTGCACACTATACCTTACTTTGGTATAGTATATACAGAGCCAGCTTCCTACACTAATTCCCCGAAATGCAGGGGAAGATTGGTATTTAACAATGACTGTATTTCACTAGAAGTTCCAGCTATCTGTAATTTGAAGGCTTTGCGAGCAGATGTGAGAGCTACCTCTTTTTGAAACAGTAGTGCTTTGAGTTTGCTTAGCTTGTTGAAATCTGCCTTCAAAGTTGGAATGGAAGGCCACAACGAGCTATGTACAATGTCATGTGTAGGGGAGGAATAGGACGTTGTTGCAATGAGTGATGTGCTGGAAAATTGACAAAATATATGGAACTCCCACTTACATACCACAGCAATCTTGATCAATAAGCATTAAATAACTTCCATTTAAAAGGACTATAATACGTAGTAAAATAGCGGGAACTGGTATTCCTTTTAAACAACAGGCCAAATTTGACACTGAGACATTACACGTGCCGTGGATTTTAACATGATTGCAAATGAGAGAATGTCCAACAGAAGAGGTGCATTCCTTTCCAGTTAGGAAAACTTCCTTATTGGCACATTCACAATGATAGGAGAAGAGAAGTGATCATAACTCATCAATGAAGCTGCCTCCGAGGGGTTCATATCTACCAACAGGATAATGTTTCATGCCAGCCGTGAATTGAAATGTCGAAATAGGTAAAGAGATAACAGCGTGTATCAACCACACAGCTGAAGGTGCTTCAGCTTTAGTGAATGGAAGTTGTTCTAACTTCTATAAGTGTAGCATTGTGTGGGTTGCATCTTTCATTGCCATCAGTTGTTGTTTGTGTGCTAAATTAAAAGGCAAATATAAATGACTGGAATTCAGATTGCTCCATGGTACGCACCCATTCTTAAGTGTTTGAAGTGCCCAGCTAAACTGAATGATAGATCTAAGCTGACTTTGTCCATGATACAATGTTGATTAATCACTTTGCATAATATCAATAACAGATGTCACAATGTTATTTAAGCTGTAAATTTGAGACAACGGCGTATTAATACTATTATCAACAGCAGCAAGCACTTTATCACCATTATCTTGGTCAATTTGTCTTAAACTTGCAGCAGCTTCCATTTGGAACAATTTCCAAATTTCATTATAGGTAGCATAAATAAATGGTTTCGGATGTGGTATTTGGGACCCAAAAGAAAATCTGACAAATCCATGTTTTCGGACAGGACAGAAAGATGTTGTTACACTGCAGACAGTGTGAAGTGTTACAACTTATGTTGACACAATTTTCCCACCGAAAATGTGGTAACAATATCAGAACATTGTGATTGAGAGTATCAAGGATTGGGTCTGCTTGATTTAAACACAGGTGCGGAATTGAGAAAACAAGCATGACAACCATTAGTGTCTACTGGCCACAATAACCACCAGTTAGGACCTGAAAGTGTAGAATTGAATGTACTATTCTGCACCATGCTATTGAGTCGTTCTTAGGTGTAGTTTGTCAAACTTTGCCAATTATCAAACGGGCAATGGAGGGAATTGTTGGAGCATTAATTTTTTTAAACATTTTTGCCAAGCCCAGACATGTAGACTGCTGGACTGTGTCATTCAAAAAGATCATTTCTGAGGGAATTAAGCAGGTTCAAAATATGGTTGCTATTCCCTGAACCTGCCACGATTTCGTTCCCCAAATTGATTTTAAATCATTTGTATTTTTCCAGTAATCATAGCCTTTAAGGCCTAACTGATTAACAAATGAAGCTGTATATATGGGCTTGGTCTGTGTAAGCATATATGTTTTGGTAGGGTAGAGACTAATTTGAAATAATATGATGTGGGGCCTGAAGTGTCATATCGTGTAAAATATGTGAATTTGTCTTTATGCATTTTAGAACTCCATTGTGGGGGAGTCGGACAATGGTCCCATTGTGTATAATTAAAATGTGGACGCTGACTACTGGCTCTGTGTAGGGAGGGATATCCATAATGGCGATAACAGAACATATAAGCATAGTTAGCAAAATTAAGGTAGAGGTCTTCTGATTCAAAAACAGTATAATATTCCAATTCTGTAAGCATATAATTGGCAGGTTCAACATCCCAGTCATCTGAATGTAACCCTGGTACTATCACATTACCCATGGAAACTTTGAACACATTATCTGCAGGATCTCCGTAGGGCCTAATATAGTGAAAAGAACTTTATCATAGATAATGCCATCAGTCATTGGAATGGCTGAAATGTTGACAAGAGACAAGTCTATTTTCAGTTATGAACATTGATTAACAGGAAAAAAAACAGTCACAAATCCAATCCACATGAACAGGAAAACCAAGGAGAGTGTGATCCAGACATATATTCAAGGCAGGACTAGTTAAGTGCATTTCAACCATGAAACATTAACACAAATCCATGCTGGAGTCGGATGCAAAACAGAAGAACTGTCTGAAGAAAAATCATCTTGATTCATATAATACCTGGAGGTACTTAGTTGAAAAGCCGGCGGCCCAGGTTAAATAGTAGGACTTGAAAAATCCAACAAAGATGGATCAGTATAAATGATATCCGCTGAAGAAGACGCAGTAATAGAAACAGTCATCATTTTTGTCATGTTGTTGGTGGAGGATTAACACCCCCACCCCCCTGGCGGGCAGTATCAGCATCTGTGGTGCTTAGGAGCTGTAAAGGAATGTCTTGTGGGGAGCACAAACACCTCACAGCTTAATATTTAGAGTCAGCCACATGGTGTGGTTTGACATGTTCGATGGAGACAAAGGGTTTGTCTCTAGAACCAGGAGGTGGTGGCAAGATTATAGTTCTTATATCTTGAACTCCAAGTACTGGCACAGGAGCATGGTAGGATTTGCTGAATTCCTTTTTAATCACCACTTTTTTTCGTACAAGATCTCTAACTTTCAGCATCAAGCTGGAAACTTCAGGCTTTGCATCCACAGAGGGAGAGAGAGAGACGTGTGTAAGTGGGTGCTTGATTGAGCATCAAAAAACTTTTGTAGGTCCTGTAAGACAGCACAATGGTTATCTACGTCAAAGGTTGCAGAGGCTAACACAATGTCTGGATCGTGAAGGTCTAGAACATACATCTTGATGCCAAAAAGTTCTCCGCCCACCCACAGATCTTTTAGGGAGGTTATTGAGAGCTCGTTGGACCCCATAGAGGTGGTTGAACCAACCGTGCCCAGTACCTAATACTCTAGACGTTAAGGAGTGCTTTAAGTCACGGTTCATTCTCTCCACAACAGAATTGCTATCGGGACTATATGGAGAAACCTAATGCACCTGTGCCCCCTGGACGTCATAGAATCTTGGTATGATTTACAAGCGAAAGATGGACCCTGGTCCAAATGGAATGCACACCATGCATAGTTACTGATAAAGACTTGCAAGTCTTTAGTAACAGTTCCAGCATCAGCCAAGCGCTGTGGCCAAACCCAAGGGAATTTAGAACAAGAATCAACTGTAACCAAAATAAATTTGAACGAAATCAGTTAACCACAATGATCAAACTAAATACAGCCAAAAGGCTCATTGGAAATCAAGAGGTGTGCCTGCGGTGGACCAGCCATTGTGTAGCTTTTAATTTGTTGACAAATGTCAGAACACAGGACATAATTTTTGGCCTGCTGGTATAAGCCTTGCCACCAATAACGTTGCTGTAGCAGCAAAATTGTGGCTGCCACTCCTGCATGCGCAGAAGCAACACCTTTATGTGCCACTACAACCAAAGCGTGTCTGTGGTCTTGGTTGGGAATCAAGCGATCACCAACCCCAGGAATAGCTACAAAAGGAACATTCTGGTCATTTAAATGATAAGAGTATTTAGAAGGGAAACCCTTAAGTAAAGGGGTCCCGTTGTTAAGTGCATTCACGGCAGCCAAGATATCGTTATCTATATGAGTTTTAGAGCGTGTAACTGCTGCTACTGTAGCGACTGCAGATTTGGCTGCATCATCAGCCAGAGAATTCCCTACAGCATGTGCTCCCACATGTTGATGACACAGTGTATGTATTACATGAGTTTGTGGCAACCTATCCTTAAGGTCTGCCACCTTACCCCAAAGCAGTTTATGCTTGGTTGTGTTAGCCTATGAATCTCTGAATCCATTTTGATGCCAATAATGTAGATTATCATTAAAGGACTGTACACAGTAATACGAATCACACACAATAAGAGTGGAGAGTTCGGAATCCATATTTTCAAGTGCAAGAAGCAAAGGCTTGAGTTCAGCCAACTTCGGAGAAAAACTAGAAGGGGTAATGGATCCAGTTGTTTGTCCCACCTGTATGTAAATTAAGATAATTCTGGTATCACTTGTTCTTGAAAATTGGAAACAACTTACCCATTAGTTCAGTAACAGTCAAAAAAGCACCGGGAAAAGTATTATTGCTATTTATGAAAATTCAGTAAGATCCATATTCAGTTTCTAGCTTCATTTTAGGACTGGCAAGAATGAAAGTTGGAAACTCTTAGTTTCTCCAAATTTATTTGGGGTCATTTGTGATCACTGCAGGAGAACACAGTTGTGAGGCACAGCAAACACGTGCTTCACCCCCTACAGCCCGTATACCGGGGCTATCTAAAGGCGTTAAGTCAGTTAGTTATATGAGTATCGCAGGATGTCAAGCATCTAATATAGTTCTATGGTCGAGATTGCAAGGGTTAATCATACGGCAAGTTCTGCTTGAAAGGCAACCAAAGAAGAGAAGTCATTGGCTTCATAAGCGTCCTCCTCCTAGTCTGTTGGCACGGGCCGATAGACTAGGATGAGGACGCTTACTGAATTTTCATAAATACCAATACTTGTCCAGGTACTTTTTGGACAGTTCAGCCAACTGTGCAATGCAGGCTCCTAAAGACTGCATGCAAGTTGTTTGAGGTTGGAAAATGCCATCCAACATAATACCAATAACAATGGTGCATGCAGCTGAATATTGCTGCTTAGAACCTATAGCAGGTTGAGCGCAACAGTCAGTGTAAACAATATATTTATACTGATCAAGAGGCAGAACAGTAGATGGCAAAGGGTAAACATGCTCATACTGTAGAAATTATTGTGTCTGCAAAGAAGGGTCAAAGTCCACAACAACCAGCTGTCAAGGATGTAGCCCATTGTATCCATCTGAGATGGAGGGCTTTAGCATTAGGGATGCTAGATTTGGTGACAGCCTCTAAGGCTGGCACAGAAGTAATGACAATAATAAGTTTTCCTTGAGCAAGTGCCATTCTTTAAGGATAGCCATTTACACTGAAGGTAGTATTTTTTCACTGGAAGCAAAATGCATTTCTGCGCTGGAATATAAATGTGATTTATATACTATATTCACAGTTTCACCTTCAATAAAGGTATGTATGTAAATCCAATTGTACCTGATAAAATGAAATACGGATGACCAGGTTCGTGGTATTAACACATGTAAGCAAGTGGGGTGTTCCAAGTAAATCAGATTGCAAAGATCTGAGTGTATCGGTATGTGCTGATGTCCTGCATGCAGTGGAAAAATCAGGGTGTATCAATGCATAAGGTGGTTTTATGCGTTGTGCATATTCAGGTATGTATGTCCTGCTAAAATTCAAAAATAATACTGCAACTTTTTGAGTGTGTTTGGAGATTGCAGTTGTGCTTATCTCTCCAAAGACTGAGGGGCAAGACTCTTTCCCTCATGCGCATGTTCATATCCTAGGAAAAGGACACTTAGAAAAGCAGTATTAGACTTTTTAAAGTTGAACTTGTAGCCAAGTCCCACTATTAGTGATCTACTATGGCTAAATGGGATTCAATTAATCGTCCATAAAGTAGATATCATATATGTAGGACAGGGCGTCAGGGTCAATATCATGAAGAATCAACCACAGTCATCCTGCAAAAACTCCCGGGCCATTCTTATAGCCCACAGGAAGTCATGCATAGTGCATTTAAAAGTCCAGGGCGCTAAAAGCGGACTAGTCCCGGCTCGCAGGAGTTAAATTGTGACTGGAAAAAACATTGGAAATATCCAATGTAGTTTAGTCATTTTATGGACTAAAGTGCTGTACTATGGGTATTTTGCACGGCAAATGTGCGTGTATGACTATTTAAATGACAGGGTTCAATTACTCCCTGGTTCTACAATAGGGAGAGAATCTCTTTAATGAGAGCTTTAGCATTTCGTTTAATAGAATATTGTGGCTGCACCTGTGGGGTGGACTGTATAGTTATACTATGATAAGGGGAATCCTTCTCCCAGCCAACATGATTGCAGTGAAGTGCAGGGGCAAATGCAAGGGCACATTTGGCTGTATAAACTTGTTTGACTTCGTCAGGGACAAGGTGAGAAAAAGAAGGAACAATCACATCCTCTCCTTGGGGTGATATGAGTACAAATGCGGGGTAATCGATCTCTGCCAAGAGAATGTTGTAAGACAAAGTTAAATTCTCCCAGAAAATTGCTTTAATGGTGCGTTTAACGTCACCTTCAATTTGAATATCTAAGTGATATAATCTATCTGGAGGGGCCACACATGTATCCGCAGTTTCAACTGTAACAAAGGTATCAGTTGCTTTTGCTACCAGAAACTCCTAGAGATTGCGCAGAAGCTACACCTTCATGTGCCACTACAACCAAAGCGTGTCTGTGGTCTTGGTTGGGAATCAAGCGATCACCAACCCCAGGAATAGCTACAAAAGGAACATTCTGGTAATTTAAATGATAAGAGTATTTAGAAGGGAAACCCTTTAGGAAAGGGGTCCTGTTGTTAAGTACATTCACAGCAGCCAAGATATCGTTATCTATATGAGTTTTATAGCGTGTAACTGCTGCTACTGTAGCGAATGCAGATTTGGCTGCTTCATCAGCCAGAGAATTCCCTACAGCATGTGCTCCCACATGTTGATGACTCAGTGTATGTATTACATGAGTTTGTGGCAGCCTATCCTTAAGGTCTGCCACCTTACCCCAAAGCAGTTTGTTCTTGGTTGTGCTACCCTTTGAATCTCTGAATCCATTTTGTTGTCAATAATGTAGATTATCCTTAACCCCTTGACCGCGATCGGAATTCCGCTCGTGTGCTGGACATTCCGATCGCGGGTGGGGTCGTGACGAGCTCAGCTCGTCATGCGCACAGCGCTACCGCGCAGCATGACGAGCTGAGCTCGTCATGAGCACGGAAGGGGTTAAAGGACTCTACACAGTAATACGAATCACACACGAATCACACACAATAAGAGTGGGGAATTTAGGATCCGTATTTTCAAGTGCAAGAAGCAACGTCTTGAGTTCAGCCAACTGTGGCGAAAAACTAGAAGGGGTAATGGATCCAGTTGTTTGTCCCACTTGCATGTAAATGAGGATAATTCTGTTATCATTTGTCCTTGGAAATGGGAAACCCCTTACCCATTTGTTCAGTAACAGTCAGAAAAGCACCGGGAAAAGTATTGGTATTTATGAAAATTCAGTAAGATCCATATTCAGTTACTAGCTTCATTTTACGACTGGCAAGAATGAAAGTTGGAAACTCCTAGTTTCTCTAAATTTATTTGGGGTCATTTGATGACAAGCTCCCACCACCCGGATGTCCCCCCCCCGCACCTATACACCACCCTATGCGTGAAAAGATGCAACAGATGCAAAGGTAAAACACAAAACATCATACAAATATTGCAAATGCCGTAATGTACTTTTATACATATGAAAAAAAAGGCCCCTCATAGGGTGCAATAAAGCAAGGAAAAAGGAGGAGGTAAACAAATCAAAGCTAAACGACCCACATAACGACCAAAAAAAACCTAGAAAAGCAGATGATTACACATCCTAAAAAAGAGTAGCACAAATTTAAACATGATTCATCATGACCAGTATATCAATAGCCTGAGACAGCTACTTTAACTTTACAAGGATTGTAAGAACTCTTTGGCTTGCACCTCAGAGATAAAGAATCACGTGTGTTCTTTATGTAGGACTTTTAATTTAGCTGGGTTTAATAGAAAAGCTTGAGCCCCTTTGGCCTGAAATGGTGCAATAAGTTGGCGTAGCTGCCAGCGCTTGTCTACAGTTTGATGACAGAAGTCTGGCCTGACAAAAAACTCCACCCCTTTCCCAGCCCTCTTTTAATCAGGACATGCCAACTCAAATACAGCTTCCCGGGCAAGAAAATTATTGAGAGATATCAAAATCGCTCTCGGTCTAGTTACTGTTTGACCAGAACGAGGACGGAAGGGAAACGGAAAATGGTGCGCCCTGTGTATCTCTCTTTGCCAGTCCCACTGTGTAAGTTCTGGGAAGGCCTCCGTGAACAAGTCGATGATGAACTTGCGAGGATCCTGTCCTTCCGTGCCCTCAGGAATTTGCAGAACTCTGAGATTATTCCTGCGAGACCGATTTTCTAGATCGACCAGTTTCCACTGAGTGTCATCTTTTAGGGATTGCAGGATCTCAGTCATAGCCTTCTGTGCTGCCAGTTCGTCCTCTAGGCACGAGCTATGAGCTTCCGCTTTGTTAAACCTAGTAGTGAATTCCGTACAGGTCTTGGCTATGCGTCAAACCGAATTCTGCAATTTGCGGCATGAGCTTTGCGCCCTCTGACTCTCTGCACGTGTCTCCTCCCTATGTGTCATGATAGTTTGATAGATCAGAGCCAATGAGACCTCTTCTGATGCATCTGCCGCTTTTTCTTTGACAGTCTCCGAATTACGCCCATTGCCAGTATCTAGCTCTGTTGAAAAGGAGTAGTCCCATTTGTAAAGCATTGCTACCATCCACCTGGTTAGCTCCTTCTCTAGCTTCTGGGTTCTTATGAACTGTCCGGGGACTGTCGTCCGATGTATCACCTCCAGTGTCATCCGGATGCGTGCTGCTAAGGTCAGCCCCCGCCACCATGCAAACCGGTCTTAACCAGGGCCTTCAAAATTGACTCTAAGTCATCGCTGGAAGAATCCGAATGATCCGAGAGAGAAAAAAAGTAATCCCCAGAGTCTATCTCCTTCGTAGGAGACTTTATACTTTGGCAATCATTCTTCCTACCAGAACCAGATTTTTCAATGTTTTCCGTGTTTGAAGAATGAGCTATCTACGGGCCGGTATCATTTGGAGCATTTTCAGGGGTAGATACACTGAATAAAGTGGTATGATGGGAGCCCCCTCGTGAGGCGTCTTCCATCATTTGATTTGTATTCAGGATAAGTGGTGATCCAGAGTCAGTGTCGCCCGTATTAGTATGGGCAATAGCGGATTCTTTTTCCCCAAAGCTGTGTTCTACCGCGGGGTCAAATATCTTCCTACCCCCTGTTGTTTGCGAAGGAGGCTCAGCCTGAGGGGGCTGTATAGCTTTCTTTTTTTCTTCCCTACAGAAAACAAAAGGGGAATAGTGCGCTTACCCATGCTGTCTTTTGAAAGTTTTTCTCCCGTTGCTGCAGCATCATTTTTGGCAGTTTTCCCAATAGTGCTTGAATTTGCCAAATTCTTGGTACCCACAGCTCCGTCTCCAACAGGGTCAACCAGAGGACGCGACCTCCCTCTCCCAGTCTTGGGAGGCATCGTCTGAGCAGCGCAGCCCTCCCCTCTCCGGCTTCCGTCGAGCGTGACAGCCGTATGGCAGCACCAGCGCCGGCTACTCGCTACGCTCCAGTAAATGCTGTGAAGGCGCCACAACTTCGCCGAGATAGCCGTGGTAGCAGTGCCTAACATGCCGAGAAAACCCAGTTCGGTGAATTGCTAAGAATATTTTCTACAGTTTAGTTGGTCATTTCAATATGTCAATCCCTCATCCTTCGCCCTAAGGCATAGTCGAGACTCCATATAGGTGCGGGGGTCCGGGAGCAGCCAGCTCACACGTCCGAGCTTGCGGACGCCGTCTTGGTCCTAAAGCCTTTTTGAAGGGGTGGGGATGGGTCTGGAGGGTGGGGTGGGAGGGGAGTTTGGGTGGGTGGGGCTTCAGGGGGGCTGGGGTAAAATAAGAAAATCAATCCACAGTATCGTTAAAGTCTTGAAGTCGAGAGATTTAAGGTTTTGCTATAATAGAATTGAGCAAGGGCTGGCACCCATACCTAAGCAATGGCTAAGTTAGGGCTTCGAATTTGTTCTCTAAATGTCTGTGGGTTAAATAATCATAACAAAAGACAAATCAATCAATCACAGAATTTGTAAAGCGCACTACTTACCCGTGAGGGTCTCAAGGCGCTAGGGAAAAAGAAAAGAAAAGGGGGGGGGGTGCTGCTACTGGTCGAACAACCAGGTCTTGAGTAGCCTCCTGAAGGTGAGCAGGTCTTGGGTCTGTCGTAGGCTTAGTGGAAGGGTGTTCCAGGTCTTGGCGGCGAGGTGGGAGAAGGATCTGCCGCCGGTGGTAGTTCTTCGAATGCGAGGGACGGTAGCGAGGGAGAGGTCGGCGGAGCGGAGTTGGCGGTTGGAAACGTAGAAGAGGAGTCGTCTGTTGAGGTAGGCTGGGCCAGTCTTGTGGAGTGCCTTGTGTGCGTGGATGAGGAGTTTGAAGGAGATTCTCCTGTTGACGGGGAGCCAGTGCAGGTTCCTCAGGTGGGGGTGATGTGGCTGTGGCGTGGTACATCGAGGATCAGGCATGCGGAGGCGTTTTGTATGCGTTGCAGCCGCTTGATGAGCTTGGCCGGGGCTCCCGCGTAGAGGGCGTTCCCATAGTCAAGTCTGCTACTGACGAGGGCCTGGGTGACTGTTCTTCTTGTAACTGTCGGGATCCACCTGTAGATCTTGCGAAGCATGCGGAGGGTGTTGAAGCAGGAGGATGAGACTGCGTTGACTTGCTTGTCCATGGAGAGCGTTGAGTCGAGGATGACTCCCAGGTTGCGTGCGTGGTCGGTGGGTGTCGGGGCTGCTCCCAGCGTCGTTGGCCACCAGGAGTCGTCCCAGGCTGAGGGGTTGGAGCCGAGAATGAGGACCTCTGTCTTCTCCGTGTTCAGTTTTAGTCGGCTGATCTTCATCCAATCGGCGACGGCCTTCATTCCTTCATGGAGGTTGGATTTGGCGGCGAGGGGTCCTTAGTGAGGGAGAGGATCAGTTGAGTGTCGTCGGTGTAGGAGATTATGTTGAGGTCGTGTTGTCTGAGCGATGCGTGCGAGCGGGGTCATGTAGATGTTGAACAGTGTTGGGCTGAGGGACGATCCCTGGGGTACGCCGCAGATGATCTCGGAGGCTTCGGATCGGAATGGTGGGAGGCGGACTCTCTGGGTTCTGCCGGGCGAGGAAGGAGGTGGTCCATTCCAGGGCCTTGTCTCGGATCCCTGCGTCGTGGAGGCGTGCGCGTAGAGTGCGGTGGCAGACAGTGTCGAAGGCGGCGGAGAGGTCCAGCAGGATGAGGGCTGCGGTCTCACCATTGTCCAGCAGGATCCTGATGTCGTCGGTGGCAGCGATGAGGGCAGTCTCAGTGCTGTGGTTGCTGCGGAACCCTGATTGGGATGGGTCCAGGATGCTGTTTTCTTCGAGGTATCGGGTTAGCTGTTTGTTGACGATCTTCTCGATGACCTTGGCTGGGAACGGAAGCAGGGAGATGGGCCGGAAGTTCTTGAGGTCTCTCGGGTCCGCCTTGGGTTTTTTGAGTAGGGCGTTGATCTCTGCGTGTTTCCAGCTCTCTGGGAAGGTCGCGGTCTCGAAGGAGAGATTGAAGACGTTGCACAGGTGGGGTGCGATGGAGCTGCTGGCTTTGTTGAAGATGTGGTGCGGGAAAGGGTCTGACGGGGAGCCGGAGTGTATTGTGCTCATGGTCTTGATGGTGTCCTCGATGTTCACGCTTGCCCAGGCTGGCAGGGGGTCGTGGTCGATGGTGTGCGGCGGGTCTGGTGCATCGATCTTAGTTGGGGCTGTCTGGGTGTTGAAGCTGTCGTGGATGTCGGCGATCTTACGGTGAAAGAAGGTGGCGAGGGAATCGCACAGGGGTTGCGACGGCGGGATGTCGTTGGTGTTGGAGCTGGGATTGGAGAGTTCCTTCACTATGTTGAAAAGCTCCTTGCTGTTGTGTGCGTTGTTGTCGAGGCGGTCTTTGAAGGAGATTCTCTTGGTGGACCTGATGAGGTGGTGGTGGTTACGGATGGCGTCTTTGTGGGCTGTGTGGCTGTCCGGTGTCTTATCACTGTGCCATTTCTTCTCTAGTTTCCGGCAGGTACGCTTGGAAGCTAGGAGTTCCGAGGTGAACCAGCTGGCTCTTTTGGTGGTGTCACTGTAGGTGAGCTTTTTCAGCGGGGCGAGGTGTAGGCACAGTCGTCCATCCATCGTCTGAGGTTGCAGGCAGCGTCGTCGGTGTTGGATGGGTCGGAGGGAGGGCTGAGAGCGAGGGTTGCCCGAAGTTGGTCTTCGGTGACTTTGCTCCAGCAGCGGCGTGGGATCTGTTGGGTGCGGTGGTGTGTGGTGGGTTTCTGGAAGGTGAAATGGATGCAGCAGAGCTTTGTGTGATTCAGCCCGACCTAGTGTGTTTATAGGAAACGCATATACCATGGGGAAAGTGGAAAATTCTGTTAGAATTGGGTTATGTTGTCTTGGCAGCCTCAAAGCAATCAACCATGACTCGGGGGGTGGCGGTGTTAGCTAAATTGGCAATACAAACAACAGGACGTGTCTTAGCTGATAATCAAGGACGTTGGGCTATTCTGGAATGTATTTTGGGGGAGTGAAGTTCATGCTGTGCACATTATATGGCTCCAACTTCGATGAGGCCCTCGTCCTTGAGCAGTTAAATTTGGAACTCGGACTATGGCCTACCCCACTTGTGCTGTGCGGGGATTTTAATATTAATTTGGTCGGGAGAGAACTCCAATCTGGTATCCAAAACTATAAAGGTAGGAAACCTAGGGTTTTTAAGGCGTTATACCATCTATTGTCTGATCATGGCCTGATAGATGTTTGGGGCACTCTCCATATGCTAGATCCGGGGTTTACGTTCTATTCACACCCGCATAGCAAGTTAGTACGGCTTGATTATTTTTTTGTATTTCCTTTATTATTTACAGGAATTAAGATACAAGTTTTCCCGAGTGTGGATAACCAGTAAGCGGCCAAGATACTGCAGTAGTGAAACAAGGAGTTTTATTTACAGACACTCCACTATTAAAGCAGTTGCAACGTGACGAGATCCCCTTTCCGTCTTGACTTCAGAGGTAGGGTACAGTCCGTTACTGGATCCTCCTGTTCTCGATCCCCTTTCCGTCTTGACTTCAGAGGTAGGGTACAGTCCGTTACTGGATCCTCATGTTCTCTCTCTCTCTTTGAGACAGGTGAGGCGGTGAAATCCTAAAAAAAACAAGAAAGAAACGGGTTTCACCATAGGCTCTTTAGCCACGCGCAGTGCTGGGGAAAGGTGTGTGGGAAGAGCACCTTGACCGTCACCAAGTGATCGCGAGCACCTGCCGGGACTCTCTCAATGAGCGGGTCAGCCCTTCAGATCCCTCCTTCCTCCCCAGGCTTGCACAACGGTTTGTTGGCAGTCAAACCCCCTTTTGAGAACCAGCCGCGTACGCGGGCACGTACCTCTGGGAGCCATGCTCCTCCAGGAGCGTGGCTGGCTTGTCCGCAGTACCGGATGGGGTCCGGCTCCCGTTCTCGAGGTTCCTCACAGCTTCTCCGGTCTGGCTCCGGCTTTCTCTTTCCCTCTGATCCTGAAGGGATGATGGCCGCGTCTCCTGCCGGTCGGAGAGTCTCACGGGACGCTGCTAGGTTTCTTCTGCTGGAGTCTTCACTTCCGTGTTCCGATGTGACGACGCTCCTCCCCTCCTGTACGTCGCTTAAATGGGCCGCCTCCTCAGGGTACGAACTCCTTATAGGAACATGTGACGAGGTCACATGGGTCGGGTATTCCGGGAAGTGAGTACCGTTAAAGGGGACATGCCCGTCCAGCATGGATGATTCCCACGGCGAGTGACCTGGTTCCCACGGTGACTGAAAACAAAGGACAGGAGAAACATAAGGAGGTAACTGGTCAGCAGAGTCCTCTTCCTCCCGGTCCCGGATATACACTTCGTGACACATCTCCCCTCTAGACAGTTCACGATCGGGGAACTGACTGACACGGGATAGGAAGTCAGCGTTCGCATTGAGCCTGCCTTTCCGGTGTCGGACTTCAAAGGTAAAGGGCTGGAGGGACAGGAACCACCTCAGGACCATGGTGTTGTTCCCCTTGTTGCGGCTTAACCATTGAAGGGGAGCATGGTCAGTATACAGGAGAAAAGGGGAACCCTCCAGGTAATATCGCATTTTTTCCATAGCTCATTTGACCGCCAGACATTCCTACTCGATGACAGGGTAATTCCTCTCGCGGGGGAACAGTTTGCGACTGATAAAGGCAACATGCTGTTCAACTCCGTCCTCAGTCAGTTGGGATAGGACTGCACCCAGACCCGTGTCAGACGCGTCGGTCTGGAGGATGAACGGCTTTCTGAAATCAGTGGGTATCAAAATCGGACTGGATGTAATAGCCTGTTTCAGGTCCTGAAAAGCCTGGAGGGCTGGCAAGGGAGGTGAAAGGAGGTCTTTTTCCCTAACGCCTTTCTGTAGCAGATCGGTCAGAGGGGAGGCTATCTGGGAGTAATGGGAAATGAACCGGCGGTAGTACCCAAGCAACCCCAAGAATGCTCTGACTCCCTTTTTGGTGGTGGGGAACGGAGTGTTGCGATGGCCCTTATCTTGTCATGTTGGGGTTCTATTATGCCATTCCCCAAGAGGTACCCCAAATAGGGGACTTTGTGGTAGGCCACCCTGGATTTCTTGGAATTGATATGCAAACCTGCTTCTTGTAGGGCTTGGAATACCTTCCGACAATGGGAGAGATGTTGTTCCCAGTCTGGACTGTATATTACGATGTAATCGAGGTATGCAGATGAGTAACCCCGATGGTCTCGTAGTACCACGTCCATGAGGCGTTGATAAGTAGCCGGTGCACCATGAAGGCCAAAGGGGAGAACGGTGAATTCATAGAGGCCAGAGGGAGTGGAAAAGGCTGTTTTGGGTTGATCTTGTGGGGAAAGGGGGACCTGCCAATATCCCTTGGTGAGGTCTAAGGTGGTTATGTACTGGGCTTCCCCTAGTTGTTCAATTAACTCGTCTACCCGAGGCAGGGGATAGGAATCGAACCGGGTGATAGACTTCACGGCTCTGAAGTCTATGCAAAATCTCACAGACCCGTCTGGTTTTGGTACGAGGACCACAGGTGAGGACCAATCGCTTTTGGAGGGTCGTATGATCCCCAAGGCGAGCATGCTCTGTATTTCATCCTCAATGGCTTTTCGACGGGCTGCGGGAATGCGATAAGGCCGTTGTCTTATGACCTTTCCAGGTATAGAAGGGATGGTATGCTCTAGCAGGTTGGTGCGTCCTGGATTATCGGAAAATATGGAAGAAAAAGAGGAGAGCAAGGCGTCTAAGGACTCCCTTTGTGTCTCTTGAAGGGCTTCGTTTATATCCAGTTGGGGGAGTGTAGATGATGTCTTGTCGGGTTCTGTGTCTAACATCAGGGTGGATTTGGGGGGTGGCCCTAACCAATTTTTTAGCAGGTTAATGTGAAATATCTGTGTTTTATTCTTACTAAGGCGGAGACGGTAGGTTGTTAGACCAATTTTGTCAATCACATCATAAGGGCCTTTCCATTCTGCTCTGGTTTTGGGAAGGGATGATGGTAAAAGG
Source organism: Calotriton arnoldi (assembly GCA_963921515.1). Taxonomy (NCBI): domain Eukaryota; kingdom Metazoa; phylum Chordata; class Amphibia; order Caudata; family Salamandridae; genus Calotriton; species Calotriton arnoldi. The sequence goes on along the minus strand of CAWUFW010014386.1, from coordinate 156,035 downwards.
ACTAGCACCCAATCATGCACCTGGAGATCTCGCCACCTCTTGCCCTTGTCGTAAAACACATGCTGTCGCCTCTGAGCCTTCTCGAGGTTGTCACGGGCAAACTCTCGTAACTTGGACAACCGGGTTTTTAGTCTCTGTGAATAGTCGAGGAAGGTACGCTTCTCCTCGGGTTTCTCTCTTTCCCAAGCCTCCTTGGTCATCTCCAAGAGAGTACGCGGCTGTCTCCCGTACAGGAGTTCGAATGGTGAACAACCCAGACTGCTCTGTTTTTGACAGCAAATGACGAACAAGGCCAAGGGTAGTAAAGCATCCCAGTCTGCACCCTCGGCTGTCATCATTTTTTTGAGGGTCAGTTTGATCGTACCATTATACCGTTCGCACAACCCGTCCATTTGAGGGTGGTATACTGATGTTCTTATTTGTGTAATGTCTAAGTACTTACACACCTGACCCATTAGACCTGAAATGAACGGTGTGCCCTGATCCGGGAGGATCTCCCGGGGGAACCCCACACGTGAGAAGAGTTCCATCAGTTTCTCACAGATGGTAAGGGTATTTGGGGTCCGTAAGGGAAACGCCTCCGGGTATCTGGTGGCATAATCGACAAGGACAAGCGCGTACTGGTCACCTTTTCGGGATCTAGGTAAGGGTCCTATGAGGTCCATACCAACGCGCGCAAACGGTTTCCCTATGATTGGTAGGGGTTGCAAGGGCACAGCCGGGGGACGGTATGGGTTCCTCTTTTGGCATATTACGTACTCTTGACAGTATTTAGCGATGTGCACATGTATACCAGGCCAATAGAAATGTTCCAGAATATTCTGGCTGGTTTTTTGGGCCCCAGTATGGCCGGCCAGTAGATGGCTATGGGCAAAGAACATGACCTGGTCTCTGAAGCTCTGTGGTACAAGTAACTGTTTGGGGTATGTTGGGGTTCCCTTCCTATAGAGACGGTCTTGTTCTGTTACGAAGGAGGGATAAGTGGTAGAAGGAACGGATGCCTGCTGCCAAGCTACTTGAAGAGTAGGGTTGTTTTTCTGGGCGTACTGGAAACTCTTATCACCCTGCCAAGGAGCCTGAGTAAGGAAAATGGGAGAGGTGCTTGGATTCCCCTTTATGTTCTCTCTAAGGAGTCTCATGAACTCAGGGTGATCAGTACCCAATATCAGTCTCTCAGGTAGGTTTGGCAATACCCCTACGGTGACCTGTAGGACCCTCCCATCAGGGTAATCTTACTCCCACTTGGGCTGCTGGGTATGCCTTGACGTCCCCATGTACGCACCTGATGGGTATATGTCGGTGTTCTATTATGTTTTCAGGTTTGACTAGGGAACTTTGGATTACCGACTGTCTGCAACCGGAATCTAGGAGGGTTTTCACATAAATCCCATCGATAACTAAACTTACATAAAACCCGGTGCCCAATTCTTCCATATACAGGACGTGTCTGGGGAGGTAGCTGACGTCCATGGGTTATTCTGTGTTCCTTTTTTGGGGACAAAAGCGGGCTATGTGACCCCAGGTACCACAGTCAAAGCACTGGGGTCCTTATAATGGTAAGGGTTCAGCTTTTGGAGGACGTATTTTTGTACTGTCTATCGGGGTTCTAGTGAATTTCTTTTCGGGTTTTACAGGCCCTGGGCGTTGGTTTTTCTCCCCCTCCCAAGTGGACGGTCTGCGTTGAGCCCTGGAGTAGGTGGTAGCCAACTCTACTGCTTGCTCCACAGAGAGCCGTGTGTGTTGCTTAAGCCATCTCTGTGTAGGGAAGGGTAGGGCTTCCAAGAACTGTTCGAGATAAATCAACTACGTTATCTCTTCTTTTGTATGCTCCTGTGGTTTTAACCACTTGTCTGCAGCTGTTTTTAATTTATGGAATAATGTTTTCAGAGTATCCCTGGGGCTTCCTTTCTCTTTCCGAAAGCGTACTCTGTAGGCTTCCGCGTCTAGCCCGAGGTGAGACAGAATGATTTCCTTTACTTCATTATAGGAGGAGGTACCAGTAGGATTGGCTGCCTGATAAGCGGCCTGAGCCTCGCCGGTCAGTAGGGGAGCCAGAAAGAAAGGCCACTTATGCTCTGGCCAACCGGATGCTCTGGCGGCGCGTTCGAAGTTGAGAAGGAACGCGTCCGGGTTCTCACCCACGGTATATTTCTGTAGGGATATGGTAGGAAAGGTGGACTGGTTTCCTTGTCTCACGGGGATCTGTTTTGCGAGATCGTCCTGTCTGTCAGACACTTTGTACAGGCTTTCCAGCTGTTGGTTAATGGAAGTACTAAAGAGTTCTCTATTGGCTTGGGCCGATGACATGTGCCTCTCCACTGCCCACTCAAGTTTTTCTTGGCCATGAATAAGCTGCTGGATGAGGTTCTCCAATTGTGCACTCCAATGGAAAGTATCCCACTTCTGACACCACGTGTGGATAACAAGTAAGGGGCCAAGATACTACAGTAGTGAAACAAGGAGTTTTATTTACAGACACTACACTATTAAAGCAGTTGCAACGTGACGAGATCCCCTTTCCGTCTTGACTTCAGAGGTAGGGTATAGTCCGTTACTGGATCCTCCTGTTCTCGATACCCTTTCCGTCTTGACTTCAAAGGTAGGGTACAGTCCGTTACTGGATCCTCCTGTTCTCTCTCTCTCTTTGGGACAGGTGAGGCGGTGAAATCATAAAAAAAACAAGAAAGAAACGGGTTTCACCATAGGCTCTTTAGCCACATGTAGTGCTGGGGAAAGGTGTGAGGGAAGAGCACCTTGACCGTCACCAAGTGATCGTGTGCGCCTGCCGGGACTCTCTCAATGAGCGGGTCAGCCCTTTAGATCCCTCCTTCCTCCCCAGGCTTGCACAACGGTTTGTTGGCAGTCGAACCCCCTTTAGAGAACCAGCCCCGTACGCGGGCACGTACCTACCGGTCGTAGAGTCTCACGTGACGCTGCTAGGTTTCTTCTGGAGTCTTCACTTCCGTGTTCCGATGTGACGACGCTCCTCCCCTCCTGTACGTCGCTTAAATTTGCCGCCTCCTCAGGATACGAACTCCTCATAGGAACATGTGACGAGGTCACATGGGTCGGGTATCCTGGGAAGTGAGTACCGTTAAAGGGGACGTGCCGGTCCAGCATGGATGATTCCCACAGCGAGTGACCTGCTTCCCACGGTGACTGAAAACAAAGGACAGGAGAAACATAAGGAGGTAACTGGTCAGCAGAGTCCTCTTCCTCCCGGTCCCGGATAGACACTTCGTGACACCGAGAATCACCTCCGATCATGCACCAGTAGTGTTGGACATTCCCGCACTTGGTACATGTATAGCCCCAAGGGTTTTCACTTTTGATAGGAATCTCCTGTTGGATAATATTTTTATCGACCACATGAAGGTTTGGATAAAGGAATTCCTCCAAATCAATCGGCACTCCGCGTCACGTGGGGTTGTCTGGGATTTCCTTAAAGCTTATTTTAGAGGAGAAGTCCTGAGCTATGGACTACATAAACAAAAGCAAGCTAAACTAGTAATTCATGAATTATATAATAAACTCAAAGCAGCGGAAGAGAATCTTGCATGGGGGATCTCGGCTGGCAATAATATTACTGATCTGCAAACTAATGTGGCCAGATGCAAGGCTAATATCAATCTGCTATGGAGTAAGGAAATCGCGCTAAAATATCAAATGTATAAAAAGGATTGCTACGAGTATCGGGAGGCCACAGGGCGCTGCGTAGCTCAAAAACGACGCTCAAAGGATGCTGCACAGAGAATAGATGGTATGAAGAATGCTCTGGGTAGTATAGTACATGATCCTCAGGAGATCCTTAAGATTTTCTATAACTTCTATAAAGAACTGGACACAGAGCAAGATACAGGGCGACACCCTAGGGATCTGGGGCTGCAATATTTATTATTGGAGCGGTTGGATCAGGAGGAAGCCAGGATGCTGGACAGCCCTATCACTATTGATGAATTAGAACAGGCTATCAATAGTATGGCGATTGGAAAAGCGGCTGGCCTGGATAAGCTTCCATCGGAGGTCTATAAGACCTTTTTTCAAGATCTCAAAATGGATATGCTAGCTGTCTTCCAAGCAGCGCAAACTGGGGGCACGCTGCGATCTTGGGATGAGGCTAATATCGTCATATTCAAGAAGGACAAACCATCTGACCTTCCGGGGTCCTATCGCCCGATTTCCCTTGTTAACTGTGACGGGAAAATCTACGCTAAAATTCTTGCGAATCGATTGGCTAAAGTCATCTCCCCCCTGGTTTCTCCAAGACAACATGGTTTTATACCTGGTAGGGGGACAGTGAACCATATCAGTAGGGTAGTGACTCTATTTGATATCGCACAGGTTGAGTCTAGGGACCTAGGACTGATTTTGCTCGATGCCGAAAAGGCATTTGATCGCGTCGTGTGGGAGTTCCTTTTGGGGGTCCTACAGCAGATGGGGTTCGGCCAGGGGTATATTCAGGCTCTACGGGTTTTATATCGATCTCCCGTGGCCAAGATATGCTCAATGGGGCTTGCATCTGAATCAGTACAGATCTCTAGAGGCTCCTCGCTCTTGTTCGCTCTGCACATTAACCCCTTTTTAAACATGTTGGAGAGGAGTGACCAGATTAAACCTTTTGTCGTTCGGCAGGATCATTTCTGTGTTCTTGCATACGCCGATGATACTGCGATTGTAACATCTGATCCTGTCGCGGCTTTACCTGAAATTGAATATTTGGCACATGAGTTTAGCTCTGTTTCAGGCTACAAGTTGAACACGTCTAAAACACAGATTCTCTGTACGAACCAAATTTTGGTTAATGATTCTAGAGCGGTTAAGTAAGTTACATATTTGGGCATTAACATTCGGGTCTGTCTAGAAGAGCTGGTCGAGGTTAATTGGGGGGCTATTATTGGCAATGTTAAACAATCATTAGAGAGATGGGAGTGCTTGCCCTTTCCTTGGTAGGCAGATCTAATGTCCTTAAAATGAATATATTGCCTAGAGTTCTGTACTTTTTTAGATCGGTTCCATTGGAATTATCTCGTGGACAACTTCAATATTTACAATCACTTTGTGCCAGATTCCTGTGGGCCCAGGGGAAACCACGTAGAGCTGCATGCTTCATGACTCTTCCTCTGGATAGAGGTGGGTGGTCGGTCCCCGACTTTGCATTTTATTATTATGCGTGTATTTTATCGAATATACGTATATTATTGACCAGAGAAGAAGTGAATAATCTAGCCGAGGCCCCTTCAATATATCAGATGGTCTTGGGGACCGAGGTCAAAAATTGTCTGTTTAAAAGAATAGATGGCAGTTATTATAAAAAAACTTGCTTTAAAATTTTGGGTGCAGTTTTTAAGGTTTGGAAAATAGTGCGGAAAAACTTGCAGATTCCAGGGCTATCATTTTATACACCCACCTCTGCAGTAGGGCTAGTTCCATCGATTTTCTGGGATCACGCGGTAGGTTATTGGAGACTCAAGGGCATCACGCAAATTGGTGATTTTTATCAGGCTGGGGGCTATGCTCTTCTTTTTCAAGTTTGTCGGACAAATACCATCTACCTAAGACTCAATTTTTCAAGTTTTTACAAATACGGGATTTCTTAGGTAAACAGTAAACTATGACGACACTGCACAAGATAGTAGTAGCTATTAGATGCCAGGAAAAAATAGGGGCTCTTTATAAAGTATTGCTAGCTTCTAGGATGGATGATTTAGACAAGCATAATTCTAAATGGGTAAATTGTCTGGGAGAACAGTCTTTGTCTCTAGAGAAGTCGATCAATATTGCAGGGAAAATTTTCCTTGCAGCAAACCTAAAAGCCCAGCACTATAAAACACTGTTTAATCTGTACCACACCCCTGCAAAGATGATGAAATGGGGGGAGGAAACGATGGGAAATGTTTTCGGTGTGGTGCAGACAATGCTGACATCCTCCATATATTCTATTCTTGTGCTAAATTAATTATTTTTATAGGATATATCGAAAGGTTTTTATCAGAGGTCACTGGTGTGTCTATAAAAATCTCGGCCTCCATGATGTTGCTAGCGATTGGGGAAGATCTACGCCAAGGGATGCCGATGCATAAGTTTCGTTATTTAATTTTTATTGCCATGGCAGTAGCACGGTTGTGTTCAGCGTCCACTTGGCTACAGCCCGATGCACCATCTTTCGAAATGTGGCGCGCCAGGTTCTACAGTACCTTCAATCTGGAGTTTAGTCTGTATTCTGTTAAAGGGCCCAGAAAGCGAAAACTTGGTCTGCATGTGTGGGGGGCAATGATTGATCATATGACAGGCTGACATTAACGTTTGTACAGGGGTATGAATTGAATTGCTAGTGTGCTCTGATTTAAGATTTGTTTGCACTTATTTATTTTTGATATTTTGGGGGGCATTGATTGATCATACGATGGGCTGACATTAATGTTCGCACAGGGGAATGAATTGAATTGCTACTGTGCTCTGATTGAAGATATTTGTACTTATTTATTTTTGATACTGCGGATTTTTAATTAAAAAATTTAAAAATAAAATGGAGTTTATTTTAATTTTATTTGATATAATATTTTCAGGTATTTGTCATATGTAATTAACATAATGCTTTTATTTTTAATTTTTAATATTAAATATATTTGTATTTTCATTTTTAACATATATATATATATTTTTTTTTTTTTATTTAAATATTTTGTTTGTTTTTCATTTTGAACTGACTGGAGTGGGAATAGTAAATTTAATACCTCCGCTATCCAACACTTTCCCTACTGTTGCACTTATTGGAGTTGGAATAGCAAATTTTACCCCTTTGCTATCCAACACTTTCCCTACTGTTGCACTCATTGGAGTGGGAATAATAATTTTTATTCCTCCGCTATCCAACACTTTACCCACTGTTGCACTGACTGTATTGGGAAATTTAAGTTTAATTATTTTTAAATAGTTTAATATTTTAATTTAAAATAGAATGTTTTTTAAAATTATATTTTATGTTATTGGTATATATATATATATATATATATATATATATATATATATGTATATATATATAGCCTACATTTATTTGTTCATTTGTTTATGTGATTGCTGTCTCTCTCAACGGTATATATTATATACGCAGCACGTTTTATTAGATCTCATGCTATTTTTGATGGTTGGCACTTCCTGAGGGGGTTTGCGCCATACAGTGGAGTTTATTTTAAGTAAAGTATTTTGAGCATCACATGTTTTCATACATAGGCAGTTGAGACATTCTGGGGTCGATTCCGATGTCGGCCGGAAGCGCACCTAACAGTATTCGTCCGGAAAAAATACCAGCCGAACGCGTGTTTTCCGACCGACTCGAACACTCTACCGAACGAACAAGTACGATGCGCATAACAGCCCAGATTCCGAGCGAGCCGTACTTACCCATTCCAGCTCCTGTACCCCGCCCGAGCCGGATCCGTAAACGCCGAATCGAGTCGCACGGAACCAAATACACAGCACCTACCAGCCGGACTAGTACGATGCTTCTTACGTACGCGCCGAACTCGTCGCTACGTCCGGCACGTTTGAGCATCCGGGCGAGCCGTACATAAGCTCTGTTTCGCGCCACAAGACGATCCACGGCTACGAGATGAACAAGCCTGCTACGAGTATGACTCGAAGACACGAGAAACCCGAACGAGACGATCCAAGCATGAATCCCATTGCGCAGGTCCTACCTATACTCTACATCTATTACTGGGACCGGCACGGACGCGTACGGCGCAGACGGTAAGTAAAAACACCAACAATACCAACAAACCACACGTACACGAAACATGTCACACACATATAGGGATGCACAAATAACGTACACTAGCAACAGCAGAACCATAGGGGTGGGATGGCCAACACCACTGCCATACACACCCATTGGGGGCTGGATGCCTGCCACTACTACCACCCCTACCCAGGGGTGCCTGGATGCCTGCCACTACTACCACCCCTACCCAGGGGGCCTGGATGCCTGTCACTACTACCATCCCCACTCATGGGGGGCTGGATGCCTACCACTACTACCATCCCCACTCATGGGGGGCTGGATGCCTACCACTACCACCACCCCTACTCAGGGGGGGCTGGATGCCTGTCACTACCACCACCCCTATCCAGGGGTGGCTGGATGCCTGTCACTACTACCATCCCCACCCTTAGGGGGATAGATGCCTGCCACCACTACCATACCCACCCTAAGGGGGATGGATGCCTGCCACTACTACCATCCCCACTCATGGGGGGCTGGATGCCTACCACTACTACCATCCCCACTCATGGGGGGCTGGATGCCTACCACTACTACCATCCCCACTCATGGGGGGCTGGATGCCTACCACTACCACCACCCCCACTCATGGGGGGCTGGATGCCTACCACTACCACCACCCCTACTCAGGGGGGGCTGGATGCCTGTCACTACCACCACCCCTACTCAGGGGGCTGGATGCCTGTCACTACTACCATCCCCACTCATGGGGGCCGGATGCCTACCACTACTACCATCCCCACTCATGGGGGCTGGATGCCTACCACTACTACCATCCCCACTCATGGGGGCTGGATGCCTACCACTACCACCACCCCTACTCAGGGGGCTGGATGCCTGTCACTACTACCATCCGCACTCATGGGGGCCGGATGCCTACCACTACTACCATCCCCACTCATGGGGGCCTGGATGCCTGTCACTACCACCACCCCTACTCATGGGGGGATGGATGCCTGCCACTACTACCACCCCTACCCAGGGGGCCTGGATGCCTGTCACTACCACCACCCCTACTCAGCGGGCCTGGATGCCTGTCACTACCACCACCCCTACTCATGGGGGGCTGGATGCCTGTCACTACCACCACCCCTACCCAGGGGGGCCTGGATGCCTGTCACTACCACCACCCCTACTCAGAGGGGACTGGATGCCTGCCACTACCACCACCCCTATCCAGGGGTGGCTGGATGCCTGTCACTACTACCATCCCCACCCTTAGGGGGATGGATGCCTGCCACCACTACCATACCCACCCTAAGGGGGATGGATGCCTGCCACTACTACCATCCCCACTCATGGGGGCTGGATGCCTACCACTACTACCATCCCCACTCATGGGGGCTGGATGCCTACCACTACTACCATCCCCACTCATGGGGGCTGGATGCCTACCACTACCACCACCCCTACTCAGGGGGCTGGATGCCTGTCACTACCACCACCCCTACTCAGGGGGCCTGGATGCCTGTCACTACTACCATCCCCACCCTTAGGGGATGGATGCCTACCACTACTACCATCACCACTCATGGGGGCTGGATGCCTGTCACTACAACCACCCCTACTCATAGGACGGGTAATGCATGACACAACTAGCATACTCCCACATAAGGACTGTCAGTAAATTACATCCCAGCCTACAACACCATGACAAGCGTGTGTGGTCTGTGTAAAATGCATACAACACTGAACATGACATTGAACATACAATGTGACCCCCTAACACATGTGTCACACATAATTGTGTGTGTGGCCTACACAATGCAAGCAGACCATGAACACTGTGGCAATGTGGCCCAAAGCCCCATCACCACAGTGCCCATAAGGTAAGTGTGTGCTCCATAGCTGAAGCACATTCTGAACAGTGTGGCAATGGGGCCCAAAGCCCCATCACCACAGTGCCCAAAGGTAAGTGTGTGCTCCATAGCTGAAGCACATTTTGAACAGTGTGGCAATGGGGCCCAAAGCCCCATCACCACAGTGCCCAAAGGTAAGTGTGTGCTCCATAGCTGAAGCACATTTTGAACAGTGTGGCAATGGGGCCCAAAGCCCCATCACCACAGTGCCCAAAAGGTAAGTGTGTGCTCCATAGGTGAAGCACATTTTGAACAGTGTGGCAATGGGGCCCAAAGCCCCATCACCACAGTGCCCAAAGGTAAGTGTGTGCTCCATAGCTGAAGCACATTTTGAACAGTGTGGCAATGGGGCCCAAAGCCCCATCACCACAGTGCCCAAAAGGGAAGTGTGTGCTCCATAGCTGAAACACATTCTGAACAGTGTGGCAATGGGGCCCAAAGCCCCATCACCACAGTGCCCAAAAGGTAAGTGTGTGCTCCATAGGTGAAGCACATTTTGAACAGTGTGGCAATGGGGCCCAAAGCCCCATCACCACAGTGCCCAACAGGGAAGTGTAGTCCTGGTGAAAGCTGCAAAAACATAACTGCAGGGATTATTCCTGGCCACACAACACCAAACACTACAGTGGCATTGTAGTGCTTGTGTCCCATAGCAACATAGATTGTGTGAGGCAAGCAGTGCAGTGCCAATGACACATCGTTCTGGCTATGTGCACACAAACATCAGCCATGGGGGCCCACATTGTCTACATTCACAAATAACACAATGACAGAAGTGAGCATCATAATGCAGACCCACATATCAGCACCAATGGACACACAAATGTAGATATCCTGTGGAGACTGTAGATGTCAGGTGAACAAATACCATACCATGGAAGCAATGGGACATACTAACCATGATCAATGTGCTGACTGATGACCTAGCAGTCCCAGGGCCAGCAGGGGAAAGCCAACAAACAACATACAGCCAATGGCAAACTAAAGATATGCCAATGCAGTGGTGCAAAAGCACAAACACAAACAGGCAGACTCACACTGCACATCATACACAACAGGTGAGGGGGTTGTGTGCCAGTGTCCCCAGGCAAACACACAACCCATGAGGAGGCCAGATTCACTGATACACAGATGTCAACACAGTCACAAACAAAAGTAACTTATGGATTGGATTCCCCTATGTGGGCAAACAGGCATTGTGAGATGAGAGGGAGCCCAAATTACACATGTCACACAAGCTTGTAGGAACAGCAACACACACAGCAAGAGACCGAACCACCACAGCACTCCCCAGGGACCCCACATTGTGGTGACACTAGCCTGCATGACAATCACACTGTGATGACAAAGGTAGATGTCATCCACACTGTGAACCACAGCCATGTGTCCTGAGCAACAAACTACCATCACACCTTTACAAGCACAAAGCACTCAGCACGGCCTGCCAGCCAAGGAAAATATGGAGGTAGTGCCCCAGCCGTGCAACAACTCACATTTGCACACACTCAACCCCACACACCTTGAACTCCACCAATGTGCAGCGTTGAAACTCACATGGACTGCTGACATTGCACATGCACCCATGACAATCCCAGGGGTGATGGGGGGAAATAAGGTGCAGAAACCCATCACACATGGCCAGTCAACAATACCTGTGAATGTCTGACACACTGCACAGTATGCCGTACATGGGCAAGACGTGAAATCCACCCCAAACAATGGGATCCTGGCCATAGTCACACACCAATGAAGAAGCCAAGCTGACCCACAAAGGACACACATAGACAACTTCCAACATTGCACCTCTGACCCTGAGGAGTGGCAGCAGTCACACACACAACGTGTCACAATCACTGAAAGCATACACAAACAGAAAATCACATTACTCGTGTAACCAACAAGTGCCAAGAGGAATCCTGACTGTGTCCCATCTGCGTTTGCCCACATCCCCAGCCCTGACAACAAAGACAACTAGGGATGACAACCTCATGAACATTAGTTTGCCATGCACCCACATCCCGGAGTAACCAGGTCCAAGATGCTGGATGAACACAGAACAACTCAGCAAGCATCACAAACAGGAACATCCGTGGGGACACAGCCTGTGTAGGAAAAGGAGAAGGGAACACGCACAGACATGCCTACACAACACACAACATGGGCACAGCCTATATCACGGAATCACGCACTGCCATGAGGGCACTCCACTCCTGTGGAAGGTCAGCTGTGCCAAACCTTGTCTGTGCATGACTCAAACATGTCAGCAGAACACTCGGTCAGTGAGTCAACAACTACAACACACTGAAGGCTCTGCTCATATCAGCCTGGGCACGGGAATGTCACGTCAGTCATCTGCATACACCCAAGACATGTGTCAAGCAACTTGCACTGTGTACACAGATGAGTCCTCCAAATTTGATGTGCTAAACTGCATGTCCATTGGAGACGGGCACACAGTCAGGGTACTAGGAACATTGGACAGTGGTAAGCCCACCAGATGTGCATCAGTGTAGGACAAAGATGGTAATCTACAAATGCTAAACGTACATCCCTGTGTCAAATGCTGACCATAACACCCTCAGACTGCAGCAAAGGATGCTATAGATCCAGACTAGATTAGGACACATATCCCATGGACCACATGGAGCCCATCACAGCAAAACTTCATTTACCTGATCTGAACACTATTACAACAGCAAATGCATGATTCTACACATCTACATCATGTACCTCCAAAGATTAACCACAAGTAAACAAAAATAGGCTTTATTCAGCAAGTGTGCAACTCAAATCAAAAGTCCAAAATAAACTAAGGCCAATGGCCAGTCCAAATATACAGTCCCAACAGGGTGATGTGTGACAACTTGTCAACTATTGCTTGCCTGCACAGGTACGGACAGGGGACATCCCCTTGGAGGGGCATACGAGGGCAGGCCAGGCACCGCAGGGACAGGATCAGGGGATGCCAGAAGGAGGCAGTGAAGGGGAGGTGGGTGCAGGAGTGTCACCGGCAACTGCAGTGGAGGTGTCTGACTCAGGGGGGGCTGGCACCACCGCAGGGCTCAAGTCAGATGGAGTTGGTGCTGCAACCACTGCAGTGGGCTGGTCAGATGGAGTGGACTGGGTCCCCAATGCAGTGCCCGAGTCAGACGGGTGGTTGTGGACTCCACCGCAGTGCATCACTCCAAGGTAGTGGAAGGGGGGCAGAAGAGCTGGGCAGGACAGAGGGGGGGACGGTCTCCACACCAGTGGCACAAACAGGCAGAGCGTCTGGTTTGGGGGTAGAAGAGCAAGTGGCAGGGGAGGGCCTAAGCAGTTTGGGGATGCGGTATCGGTGTGTGGGGAACCTGGGGCAGGGTGTGGCGGTGGAACCTGTCGAGTGGTGGCCTGGGGGATGGAGGTGAGAGACTGGGTGGTTGACTTGCAGGGCGGTGGCGGGGTCTTGCTCTTCCGGGACTGGGGGACTTGCGGGTGGGGGGCTCACTCTGCCTGCGCCTGGGGAGGGTGTCCGGGGGCGAGGGGCACTCCCTCTGTGTGGGTGGACTTCCTCTTCCCCGGTATGCTGGATCAGCAGGATTGGAGGGAAGAGGCCGAGGTCACACAGGAAGATCTGCTGTGTAGGTGTGTTAGCAGGTGAGGCAAGGGAAGGGGTCTTGGAGGAGAGGATTTGGAGGACTGCAGAGTTAATGTGGATGCCTGTGTGTGTGTGTGTTCCCCGTCCCCTGTGTCTGTGGTATCAGTCCCCTGAGGATGCATGTGTGCACGTCTTGCCTTTCTCTTGGGTGTGTCTGTGCTGCTCGTGTCTGTGTGTTTGGGTGACTGTGCAGGTGTGCATGTGCTTTGGACAGGTAGGGGTGCAGGAAGTATTGATGGGGCAGAGGTGGGAGGGGTGAGGGACTGTTGGAGGAGGGACACTGCTGCCATCAGGGAGGAGTCCATGGACCTATTGCTCCTCTGTAGGGCAGACATACCCTCGAGATGCCCTCCATGAACGACACCAGCTGTGTCAACAGAGTGGTGTGTGCATGGAGGACACTCAGCATTGCTGTCTGCCCTACATGGAGCTGCCGAAGGAGGTACACAGACTCCTCACTCAGGGCAGCAGGGGACACAGGGGCAGGGGCTGCGGTGCCTGGCACGAAGGAGACACGCTCCCGAGTACGGGAGCCTCCACGGACCTCAGGAATGGGAGCCAATGGGAGGGCGGTGGTGGTGATGGTGGTGGCGGGGCCAGACAGACTAGCTGGCCTTTGGTGGCTGCTGAGACCCGCCTCCACAAGGGAGTCATCCTCCGAGCTGCTGTGGGCCTCAGCTGAGGTGGATGGTGCTGAGGACTCCTCGGTGTGGCTCCCCTCGCCCTCCGTGCCACTGGGTCCCTCTGACCACCCGTCCGATGCTGACCCAGTCTGGCTCCGCTGCTCCTCCTGGTCCGTGGAGCTGTCCCCTCCTGTGGCCGTGGATGTATCTGCAAACAATTAGGGAAACAGACAAACATCAGTCACCTGCACTGACCGCACACACCACAGTAAGTACAGCACATCACAGAGCAAGCCCTGGCATCCTTAGTTGAACATTGCCTAAAGTCCTCACACAGATTCTGGGAAGCCAATTGTCAGTCTGATGGTCAACCATGGGACTCACACCCCTCCTGCCCTTGCACCCATCTGTCCGGTGCCTGTCTGATGGTAAGACCCCAGTGTGGACACATGCACCACCTACACAGTTGTTGGACATTGCAGGGAACACGGTGAAGTATGTGAACATGCACACATCACATCTCCTGCCACTGAGTCAGTGCAGGTGTCCGGATAAAGGGATGGCCAGAGTCTAAATAGAAATGCATGTGATGCATACCAGCACCAGACACCAGGATGCACCCATGTCCGGATAGTCAATGCCACAATGGGGTGCATGAAGCACATGTCACTCCCCTGTAGGATCAGTCTCAGGGAGTTGAATGCCATGACACAGGAATGCGTGCAAAGTCATACATTACTGTCTCAAGTCACATGGCCATGGCAGCCAGCCAACAACAGTCTGCACTGTGTCACAATCTGAGGGCATGGGGAATGCAAGTTATGTGACTGACAAGTGCACATGTCCATCCCCCAAATACCACATCATCTATACTACTATTTGTCCACGTCATACAACTGGACATATGGGGGACATGAAACACCACTCTCTGAACATGAGCACCTCACAGTGTGCTGTGAATGACAATACAGCTGACTGAAAGTCACAGTTGCAAACACCTGTGTGCACAGTCAAGTGATCAGACACCTATAAGTCACAGAAGTATCGTCTATCATGGTCACATCTCAGATGGCATGCTGAGCCCTAACCGATAAACATACCAGTAGTCCTGACAACGAAGACACAGCACAATGAGACAGAGGCAGACACCAGAGGGTACATTACACTGATCACAACATGCCAGATGATACACAGGAGTGGGAGTACAGAGTGCATTGCATGCTCTGGAGTAGGCATGACTGTCCAGCTCCACCTGTAAGAGTGATGAGTCCTGGACAGTAGGCAGGTGGCTAAGCATGTGTGACACACTGGATACACATACTCCTGAGGCCCAAACATTGTTCCCACCAGCAGCATGGGTGTGTGCCAAATTCCCCAGGGACATGTGGTGAGTCAGAGCAGCAAGCGGACCACATATCAAAGTTACACCCAGATTACATGTCAGAACTTAGGCATTGTGTTAGCAATTGACCCACCCATGAATCGCACAACATAGTCACAGGAACAAATGCTGTCCCCAGCTTGAGCAAAGCTAAATGCAATGACACAGTCCCCAAATGACACAATTTCCTGACTATAAGGGCCACACATATGCATATCAGAGGAGAAGTGGGCATGTCACAAATGAGGGACATGGGTCCTGGACCACATGACTGATGTACTGTGGAAGTTTAACTTGGCCAGAGGAGGGCACATAGCATGTCAGACAAAGTGCACAGTGCAGTCATGGACTCACCCCCTCCTTGCTGCTGTCTGTCCTTCAGCTGCCCATCCAGGTCAGGGAAGACCACCGCCAGGATCCGGAGCATGTGGGGGGTCAGGGTCCGGTGTCCACCCCTCCTGCGAGGAGGCGACAGCTTCAGCTGGACCCTTGCGATCCTCCGGGTCCAGCCACGAAGGTCCTGCCACCTCTTCTGGCAGTTGCGGATCCTGCGCCTGTAGACCCCCATGGATCTTACTTTCCGGGCGATGATCAGCCAGATTTCCTGCTTCTGGTGGGCAAAGTGAAAAGGCCATTACTACACATGCAACATATACGTGCATCACACAGTTGGATATACATGTCTCAATCACAGGGGCATATGATGTACACAGGCAGTGCAACAATGGCTATGAACAGTTTGCCAGCAGTCACTACATGGTATCATTGCATGGGAAGTAAACCTAGTTGGAATGCACTGTTACTGCACTGTACCAGTTCAGTGCATGTGACTACACACTTTGGGGTGTGACAACTACTCAGTGGGCATGCTAGCCAGTGGTGTGAACACTGAAAGCCCTGCTAGTCAGACAACATGCACAATTAGTGAGGCAGTGGACAGCACACTCACCTGCTCCCCTGGTTTCCCATACAGCTTGCTGTACTGTGGAAGGAGGCTGTCCAGCAGGGCCTGGTTCTCCTCAAGGCTCAAGGCTGGGGCTCTCTCCACAGTACGTGCCATTGCAGGAGCCAGAGGATGCATAAACAGCAGCAGTGTTGGTGGCAGATGTCGTCCTGGAGCATGTAGTGCAGGCAAGTGAGCTCTCAGGGGAACAGCCAGCATTATATGTGTGCTACAGAGGCAGATACTGTCCCATGTGTCCAAAGTGATAGGTCCAAGTCGTTTGCATCTTCTGAATTTGACCAATCCATGGAATGGCAGCACTAATACACGCCCACAGCATCCTTCAAATCTTCAACTTCATGACACCCATGATTTTGCAACATTGTTGTGGCTGGCCAACTAAATTCACTGCATCAGACTCGTTGGAGCTTGAAACGCGTCCGTTGCCATGCCAGGCCCCAGCCAATGTGTGCGCACCGTTCTGTCCATTGCTGTACAACGCATACCAGGCATACAACACGTACCCGCTCACATACAATGCAATGGGCCGGCCGGGCACACCGATCGGTCCATTGCTGTACAACGCGTACCAGGCATACAACGCGTACCCGCTCACATTCAATGCAATGGGCCGGCCGGGCACACCGATCGGTCCATTGCTCTACAACGCGTACCCGCTCACATTCAATGCAATGGGCCGGCCGGGCACACCGATCGGTCCATTGCTGTACAACGCGTACCAGGCCTACAACGCGTACCCGCTCACATTCAATGCAATGGGCCGGCCGGGCACACCGATCGGTCCATTGCTCTACAACGCGTACCAGGCATACAACGCGTACCCGCTCACATTCAATGCAATGGGCTGGCTGGGCACACCGATCGGTCCATTGCTCTACAACGCGTACCAGGCATACAACGCGTACCCGCTCACATTCAATGCAATGGGCCGGCCGGGCACACCGATCGGTCAATTGCTCTACAACGCAGTATCCGCTCACATTCAATGCAATGGGCCGGCCGGGCACACCGATCGGTCCATTGCTCTACTACGCTGCTACCGCTCACATTCAATGCAATGGGCCGGCCGGACACACCGATCGGTCCATTGCTCTACTAGCGTATCCGCTCACATTCAATGCAATGGGCCGGCCGGGCACACCGATCGGTCCATTGCTCTGCTGCGTATCCGCTCACATTCAATGCAAAGGGCCGGCCGGGCACACCGATCGGTCCATTGCTCTACAACGCGTACCCGCTCACATTCAATGCAATGGGCCGGCCGGGCACACCGATCAGTCCATTGCTCTACAACGAGTCCCTGGACAGGTCACACGCATATGTCACCATGCTGGTCACTGGTGAACCTATGCCAGCCACATTACTTTCCAGGGACTCAGGGGCACACCTACAACACCACACCCAGTCCACACTGTCTATAAGGCATATGTGGCAGCATAACCTTATCTGTGTATGGGGGTGAACATGTGGATTTTGGGGTGGCACTTGAGGGCAGACACACCCAGGCTGTGCACGTGTTAATGGGGACAGGGTCCTTTGTGTGTTGTGCACCTGACCACTGTGGTGTGCAACTTTTCATTTCTGAGCATGTGTCATGGTCACATTTCCAGGTTGTGTATGTGTATGACATGTCACATACCCCCAGGTTCACATGTGGGAAGGCATGTACGTCACAGGGTGGCCCATTCCAACAATAGTGATGTCCCTCCACAGTCTGTGTGCATGTTGTGTATCACATGTCTCTGACTCCATGTGCACAATGGGAGACAGTCTCCACATCCACGTGGTTTGTGCATGAACTTTGATGGTGTGTGTGTCACAGACGTCCATGTCTGTCCTGCAGAGGCTACAGGGGCCACTACCTGTGGGTGTCATGTTTGTTTTTCTGACGTGTACATGATACGCCATGTCATGCCAGTGTCCATGTGGCAAGGCAGGGTCCCTGGGAATCTACCTGTCAATGAGCTGTGATGCCTGTGGAACATTTGTCCAGACATGTCACTGTGGTATGTGTGTGGAACGTGAGAGCAGTTAATGGGTACTGTGACACAGCCTAATGGTGTCCCATAGCACACCCTGGAACCTGTTGTCAACACTTGTTGAACAGAGATGTTAGATGATGTCCATGTAGGTGCCATATATGTCCAAACGGAGCGACACACACATCAAGTACTTGTGTATGTTGATGATGTATCATGTGAAATTGAGTATGGTGAACGGCACATAGGTGGGGTGACTGACAATCTTGCTTTCTTCACCTATGCACTGCAGGGCTCCTGCTGTCCATCGACCATTCCCAGACCTGGCAACGATGGTGGAGCGTGACAGCATCTGGCGGTACCGCTTCACCAGGCAGCTGATTGAGGATTTGGGAGTGCGGTTGGACCCACAATTGCAGCCTGGCCGTCCGTATCCTACAGCGCTGACCCCCAAGGTGAAGGTGATGGCAGCCCTACACTTCTTTGCCACCGGTACCTTTCAACACACTGTGGCAACTACTGGTGGGATGTCACAGACTATGTTAAGCCGTGTGCTACGCAATGTTTTGGGGGCAATGTTGAGATACCTCAACCAGTACATCTATTTCCCAACACGTCAACGACTCACTGACGTCAAGAGTGACTTCTATGCCCTGGGGAGGATGCCACATGTAATTGGCTCCATTGATGGGACACATGTGGCTTTGATACCACCACAGGCACATGAGCAGGCATACCGGAACCGTAAACATTACCATTCGATCAATGCTCTGGTGGTATGTCTTGCAGATATGACCATCTCACATGTGTGTGCCCGTTTCCCCGGTTCGGCTCACGATGCATACGTGATGAGGAGTAGTCGCATCCCGAGGATGATGTCACAGATGCCGAACCAGCGTGCCTGGCTTGTTGGTGTGTACTGACTTTGTACCATTGTGTGTGTTCTGCTATGTTGTTTTCCGCACACATTTTCAAATTGGCTAATGTGCAATTGTCTGTCTGTAGGTGACTCGGGATACCCCAACATGCCGTGGTTGCTGACACCCCTCAGGAACCCTGTGACACCAGCCCAGATGCGCTACAATGAGGCACATAGTCGGAAGAGGAGGGTGATTGAGCGGACCTTTGGTCTCCTGAAGAGCCGCTTCCGCTGCCTGGACAAGACAGGAGGGGCCCTCCCATATGCCCCAGCAAAGGTGTGCAAGATTGTCATCGTCTGCTGCATGCTACACAACCTGGCAGTGCGGAAGGAGTTGCCTCTCATCCTGGATGGCGATGACCAACGTCCGCCACCTGTGGAAGATCCTGGCCTGGGTCACGATGCCAGTGAAGATGATGATGGTGATGTCCGCACACAGCTCATCACCAACTTCTTCAGCTGAATGTGAGTCTCCAGAGGGTTGTGATGTCAATGATTTGAGTTTGCATGATATGTGTGTGTGGTGCTCTGGTGCTGTTTGAGTGTGGCCATGTGCTACTTGACTGGATGCGTGCAGCGATGTGTCCTTGCAGGTGGTCTGTACTGCCCAACAGTGTTGACATGCTAACTTGGTTTTGTG
Source organism: Calotriton arnoldi (assembly GCA_963921515.1). Lineage (NCBI taxonomy): Eukaryota > Metazoa > Chordata > Amphibia > Caudata > Salamandridae > Calotriton > Calotriton arnoldi. The sequence goes on along the minus strand of CAWUFW010014386.1, from coordinate 136,256 downwards.
TAGTTATCTCGTGACATGTATTAGACATGAGTATTGCCGTTCTGTGCTGTTCTTCATTGTTTTTGACTGTGTGACATGTCCTTCACAGGGTGCTGCCGGAGTTGTCTGATCAACTTGGAACCCCCGAATTCATGATTCAACTTCCAAGGTGGAAGCAGTCGTTTCCCTACAGGTGATGTGCCACACACCCCTGGACTTTCTATCTTCTGTTTTTTTGACTTTGTGGCCACAGCCAGGTTGGATTAGCTTGCATTTGTAGTGGAAACAACATGTTGCAAATGTTTAATAAACCTGTGCTTCACTTTGGGATGTGCGTTGTCTGTAGTCACACATCTGACTGACATTTGCTTACTGCACCTGTAGTCTAGTTGACAGTGACTGTGAATAGGTGGCGTGTCTGTGCATTCCACTGTATTTAGTTGCAACATCAGTATAGGTGATGAGTCTGATGGCCCTGGTGTGTATGTGTTGTGTGGCCCTAGTGGTGTGTCTCCCTCTATGTGTCACGTCGCCATGACTGACATGACGGTGTTGGACTTGCTGTGGCAGTTAGCATGCACAGTGTCATTTAGCAGATCACCATCTACATGACAAAAACCACGTTGGAATCACAACAGAGGCAGATATTGTGTATTGGTGAGTTTATTTACATACAGGTGTGAGGATGGTGCACAGGATGGTGGGTGCTGTACATAGAAATTGGAATCCAAAGTTCCCATGTGTATTGGAAGTCTTGGTAGCTGACATGTCCAGAGTAAAGTCCACAGTCATCTGATGAATTTGGCCAACTAGAGCTCCCCATGTCATGTGGGAGAGTTGGGTTGGCTTCGACAGAGCGTGCAGTTTGCACACAGAGGAAAAGTTCCAGAACAGGTGTTGGCTTCCTGGGGGATGTAGATGGCCATCGGCCTCTCAGTTTGGCCTCTTTGGACGGCCCCTCTTCTTGGGGGGGGACCCTCAGGTGCAGGCTGCGGTGGTGCAGGGGACTCTCTGCCAGAGTCCTCCTCCCTCCCTGTGGCATTTGCAGTTGTTTCAGCAGCAGTTGTTGTGGGCACACAGGGAGGTGAGGCCATGTTGGTGCTGATCTGGCGGAGGCATGTGAGTATGTCCCTATGCACCGCTGTCAGTTGTTCCAATGTGTCCCACTTGGACTCCATGCCAGACATGTGTGTCTCGACACGTGACATGTGTGTCTCGACATGTGACATGTGTGTGTTGACACGGGACATGTGGGAGTCCAAGCGGGCATGATGGGCAGCCTGCTGCTGTTGTATGTCCTTGAGGATCCCCACTACCTGGCTGACCTCTCCGGTGCTAGTCTGGTACGCATCCGCGATGCGTGCCAGTTGTGGGTCATCATACAGTCCAGACCCCTCTGCAAAGAGCGACCTATGTCTACCACCCCTCCCACCACCCCTGGCGACACGTGCAGGACCTGCGGTGGCACACACAGGTGACCGTGGGCCCACTTGGGTGTTGTTCCTGGGCTCATTGTCACCAGCTCCAGTTTGGGCCTGGGTCCCTGCGCTGTTGTCATCTGTGGTCCTTGGTCTGTCCATGTTGGCAGGGGTGGCCTGTGTGTTGGCAGTTGTTGGAGGGGTGGGTGCAGAGGGTGCAGATGTTGGTCCTGCTGGTGCTGCATGATGACTCACACCGGAGGTTCCAGCTGGTTCTTCGCCATCCGAGGAGTGCAGTGGCTGATCCACACCAGTGAGCTCAGTGTTCCCCAGAGCCTGGGACAGGGACTCCTCCTCGTCTGCTGCTGTGTCCCCATCATCACCTGTTTTGGGGAGAGACACAGATTGTATGTTATGTTTCTACTGGCATCAATTGTTCAAACACCTGACAGTTGTGACTGTACCTCTGGATGTGGGCCAGGACATTGCATTCTCCTAAATTGTGACAGTCAGAGAGTGATATTGGTGTAGCACATTGTCCTGCCAACCTGTGGCATGTCAATGTGAATGTTGAGGTGTGTGCATGACCAGCATTGGTGGTATTTGCTTGCCATCCAGGCCTCCTTCTCCCCCAGCCCAGTTATCCCACCATGAAGCGTGCTTCCATTGCAGGGAGTGCAAGTTGTCTTTCAGGATGTCAGTCAGTGGTGTCCTGCTGTTGGTTGTTGCACAGTTCCCAGCAGGGCCTTGTGCTCCCCAGCAGTACCCAGTGTCAGCCATCTTGTGAGTCCTTTTCCACTCCCTGTGATGTGAGCATGGTTGAGAGTGGTGTTGATGGGCCAATTGTGAGGGTGAGCAATATCTGTGCCTACAACTACCATCATGCTATTGCCTCCACCCCCCTTCCCAGCATGCCCATCCTTCCTTCCTTTTGACTCTGCTTCCCTGTGGGGTGGGGTGCCTGTGCTGACAGGATGGCTGGGAGTGTTGTCCTGGCAGTTGTTTGGCTACAAGTCCCAAGTGTGTCCCTGTGCTTCACACAGCATAACCCAGGGTGGTGGTTCTTTGTGGGATCTTCAGTTAGGATGTGAGGCATTGCATTCTCCCAGGTGGGTTATGTGGAGTTAGTATTGAGGGGGTGTGTGAGGGGAGGTCCTTGTAACTATGGTCAGTGCTGTGAGTCCTCCTTCACACCCAGCCAGATATCCCACCATGGAACGTGCTTCCATTGCAGGGAGTGCAAGTTGTCTTTCAGGATGTCAGTCAGTGGTGTCCTACTGTTGGTTGTTGCACAGTTCCCAGCAGGGCCTTGTGCTCCCCACAGCAGTACCCAGTGTCAGCCATCTTGTCAGTCGTTTTCCACTCCCTGTGATGTGAGCATGGTTCAGAGTGGTGTTGATGGGCCAATTGTGGGTGTGACCAATATCTGTGACTACCACTCCCATCATGCTATTGGCTACACTGACTTGACCAGCATACACAGAATTCCTTCCTTTCAGTGAGCTTCCCTGTGAGGTGGTGTTCTAGTGGTGGGTAAATATCTGGGAGTATTTGTTGGTTCTATTTGTGCCACTGCCTTGCTGTATTTGTTGTTAGGTTTGTAGATGTCATGACACAGTTACATATCACTATGGGATGGCAGGTATTGTGTTTGTCTGACTAGCATTCACATCGTGGGATGGATATCTTTTGGTTGCTGTGTATTTGCTAAGTGTGCATGGTTTGCCTATCCCCTTGACTGTGATGTGTGTGTGTAGTCACACCATATTGTGTATATTAGTTGTGTACTCACCAGGCTCTGGGATGTCTGTTAGTCCGTATACGCTCACTGGTGGTAGGATGGCCCGCACCTTCTCCTCCCAGGGCCTGAGGTATACTGGTTTTGCAGGAGGGCCACTGCCGGTGTGCTGGCTGAGGAGGTAGTCCTTTTTGAGTAGGTCCCTGACCCTCCTGCGAACATCATACCACCTGTTCTGGATGTCTTCCTTTGTGCGCAAACATGGTGATTGTGCGTTGACCCTGTCGACAATCCTCGTCCACATCTTGGTTTTCTGCGACATGGGGGTCTGTGGGTGTTTTTGGTGCATGTAGGAGTCGTTCTTGTGTCCGAGTAGGACGCTGCAGTTGTGTGGTGCGATCTTGTCCGACTCGTTCCCGCTGTGTGTCAGCTAGGTTTCATATGCGGCGTACGAGTCGGTCGCATAGTATTGGGTTGCTTCGGCTGGGTTTTGTATGCGTGTCGGTCGTACGGCTTGTGCTCCGGGCGAGTCGGTCGTGTTTTGCACGCACAGCATCGTACTACGCGGGTCGGAGTTCGCGGGTATGTTTCATTCGTGTTCAATCCGAGTGCGTGTCGGTCGGTTCGTTTCGCGTGGTTTCCCGGCCGGATGGCTTGTTTCCGTCCGGCTCGGTCAGTCGTTTTGTATTCCGTCCGAGTCTGTCGGATTTCACATGCATTTCATCGTACTACCCGGGTCGTGCGGCGCCGGTCCGAGTCGGTCGGACTAAATTCCCGTACCGAGTCGGTCGGTACGTTTTCCGGCCCGAATCGGAATCGGCCCCTCTGTGTGCATGTAGAGACTTGGACATATCATATAAAATAATGTGGTTTAAGATGCATTATGCATTTAATGTGTTCGTATATCTTTTTTGCTCAATGTGGGCTTATATTTTTAGTGACAAATACATTACACGAGCCACTTATAGTGTTTTGCATATTATGATATTTCCTGAGTATTCCAATATAAAATGCAATGTGAGTTAGGTATAGTAATGCACAACAGACCTATCTCTTTTATTTCTATGAAATTTCTTTTATGCCTATGACTGTGATGGGGTATAAATGTTTTGATTTTAATGGCGCTTGCCAGATTGAGAAAGGCTGCTGTGACAGCCGAAACATGTCTCTCCATTCGTGGGGTCGAGGGAGGCCCGATGGAATAAAGAAGCATATAATTTGCAGCCCTCGTGTGCGTGCCTTCTTCCAGTGTGGAGTAGGAGTTGGTTTGGATATATATATTATCTACTGGCGGTCGCCAGTAGATAGTTATAGTTAGGACCTATTTTCCATAGGAAATCCGCGACATTCTATTTGAAATAACTCTTGCATCGGTTGACGAATCTTCGCGAAATTTTCAAACTTTATGGCCCGCTCCGGTCCGCTCCTACCCTGAAAGTCTCAGGGTGATTCGTCAAGCGGGGTCCGAGAAAAAGGGGGTCCCAAAGCGTGTTTTCCCATTCATTTTCCCATAGGAAACTTTAGACACGGCTACAGCCCGAACTGCTGAACGGAATTACACCAAATTTGGCAAAGAGGTAGTTCTTGGTTCAGAAAGAACCCTTTTGTTAAATGGTGTAAATCCGTTCAGTAGTTGCGGAGAAATTAAAAAATAAGAGTCAAAAAATCAATTTCCCATAGGAAACTTTAGACACGGCTACAGCCTGAACTGCTGAACGGAATTACACCAAATTTGGCAAAGAGGTAGTTCTTGGTTCAGAAAGAACCCTTTTGTTAAATGGTGTAAGTCCGTTCAGTAGTTGCTGAGAAAATCAAAGTAAAACTACATATATATCTATGGCCGCGTCGGATTCGCGCACCCTCCCGATCACGAGCTGTCTGCTAATTGGCTGTCAACACTCCAAACCAGGAAGTGTTGGCAGCCATCTTATTCCTCGGTAGAACCGAGGAACAAGAAAGCAGTAAAAAAGTGCGCAAACGCACAAAGGGGCAGGGTAGAAACATCCTGACCCCTAGGTCTGCTCAGGGGTCCCACAAAGACCCCCTGGGCAGAAAAAGCATTTTTTTTTTAAATCGGCAGGATGCGCTCAGGGAGCGCGAATCCTGCGAAAAAAAAAAAAATCGAAGAGCGGTCTCCGCGCTTTGATTGTATTTTGCCCCGGGTGGCCCAAGTCCCGGGGGCATGGTGGGGGGTTAAATTTATGTATGGGGGCCTCAAAGGGCCCCCAAGCCCGAGGACCGCCACCCCTGGGGCTTTCTTTTAAAATGGTGCGGGAGGGTTCTGAGCCCTCCCGTAGCCCCGGGGACCACCACCTCCCGGGGCTTCTTTTTTAAAAACTTTTCCTGTGTGGGGGGGCTCGAGCCCCCCACACGCCCGAGACCGCCACCTCCCGGGGCACTAACAAAATAAAATGGGGGTCCGTTTTGGACCCCTGAAGCCAGGGGACCACCACCTCCCGGGGCTTTGCTGATGTGGGGAGGGGTACAAAAGGGGATGATGGACGGAACGTTTGAGCCAATCAAACACTCACCCCCAGTCAACTGATCTGGGTTTAATCCATCATCATTCTTTAGCTCACTCCACCACCCCAGTTCAGACATGGCCATATGCAAATCAGTCTGACCCTGTGCCTCATGGGAACAGTCCAGCCCGAACTGCCAAGCCATGTCTTCCCTGGACCGGAAACAAGCATCCTAGGACCGGTTTCTGGCATTCCAGCCGTCATCAGCCAGGCTTGCTTGAATCCAGTGGCAAAGTGAGCAAGGGACCCACGTCTGGGCATACCCCCGCCAACTTAGGGGCGAACAAAGCGATACAAAGGGGATGATGGACGGGACGTTTGAGCCAATCAAACACTCACCCCCAGTCAACTGATCTGGGTTTAATCCATCATCATTCTTTAGCTCACTCCACCACCCCAGTTCAGACATGGCCATATGCAAATCAGTCTGACCCTGTGCCTCATGGGAACAGTCCAGCCCGAACTGCCAAGCCATGTCTTCCCTGGACCGGAAACAAGCATCCTAGGACCGGTTTCTGGCATTCCAGCCGTCATCAGCCAGGCTTGCTTGAATCCAGTGGCAAAGTGAGCAAGGGACCCACGTCTGGGCATACCCCGCCAACTTAGGGCGAACAAAGCGATACAAAAGGGGATGATGGACGGAACGTTTGAGCCAATCAAACACTCACCCCCAGTCAACTGATCTGGGTTTAATCCATCATCATTCTTTAGCTCACTCCACCACCCCAGTTCAGACATGGCCATATGCAAATCAGTCTGACCCTGTGCCTCATGGGAACAGTCCAGCCCGAACTGCCAAGCCATGTCTTCCCTGGACCGGAAACAAGCATCCTAGGACCGGTTTCTGGCATTCCAGCCGTCATCAGCCAGGCTTGCTTGAATCCAGTGGCAAAGTGAGCAAGGGACCCACGTCTGGGCATACCCCCGCCAACTTAGGGGCGAACAAAGCGATACAAAAGGGGATGATGGACGGAACGTTTGAGCCAATCAAACACTCACCCCCAGTCAACTGATCTGGGTTTAATCCATCATCATTCTTTAGCTCACTCCACCACCCCAGTTCAGACATGGCCATATGCAAATCAGTCTGACCCTGTGCCTCATGGGAACAGTCCAGCCCGAACTGCCAAGCCATGTCTTCCCTGGACCGGAAACAAGCATCCTAGGACCGGTTTCTGGCATTCCAGCCGTCATCAGCCAGGCTTGCTTGAATCCAGTGGCAAAGTGAGCAAGGGACCCACGTCTGGGCATACCCCCGCCAACTTAGGGCGAACAAAGCGATACAAAGGGGATGATGGACGGAGCGTTTGAGCCAATCAAACACTCACCCCCAGTCAACTGATCTGGGTTTAATCCATCATCATTCTTTAGCTCACTCCACCACCCCAGTTCAGACATGGCCATATGCAAATCAGTCTGACCCTGTGCCTCATGGGAACAGTCCAGCCCGAACTGCCAAGCCATGTCTTCCCTGGACCGGAAACAAGCATCCTAGGACCGGTTTCTGGCATTCCAGCCGTCATCAGCCAGGCTTGCTTGAATCCAGTGGCAAAGTGAGCAAGGGACCCACGTCTGGGCATACCCCGCCAACTTTGGGCGAACAAAGCGATACAAAGGGATGATGGACGGAGCGTTTGAGCCAATCAAACACTCACCCCCAGTCAACTGATCTGGGTTTAATCCATCATCATTCTTTAGCTCACTCCACCAGTGTTTGATTGGCTCAAGCGTTCCGTCCATCATCCCCTTTGTATCGCTTTGTTCGCCCTAAGTTGGCGGGGTATGCCCAGGCGTGGGTCCTTGCTCACTTTGCCACTGGATTCAAGCAAGCCTGGCTGATGACGGCTGGAATGCCAGAAACCGGTCCTAGGATGCTTGTTTCGGTCCAGGGAAGACATGGCTTGGCAGTTCGTGCTGGACTGTTCCCATGAGGCACAGGGTCAGACTGATTTGCATATGGCCATGTCTGAACTGGGGTGGTGGAGTGAGCTAAAGAATGATGATGGATTAAACCCAGATCAGTTGACTGGGGTGAGTGTTTGATTGGCTCAAGCGTTCGTCCATCATCCCCTTTGTATCGCTTTGTTAAGCCTAAGTTGGCGGTATGCCCAGACGTGGTCACTTGCTCACTTTGCCACTGGATTCAAGCAAGCATGGCTGATGACGGCAATGCCAGAAACCGGTCCTAGGATGCTTGTTTCGGTCCAGGAAGACATGGCTTGGCAGTTCGTGCTGAACTGTTCCCATGAGCACAGAGTCAGACTGATTTGCATATGGCCATGTCTGAACTGGGGTGGTGGAGTGAGCTAAAGAATGATGATGGATTAAACCCAGATCAGTTGACTGAGGGTGAGTGTTTGATTGGCTCAAATGTTCCGTCCATCATCCCCTTTGTATCGATGTGAGGAGGGAGGCCGCGCGGCCCCCCTCCTGGAGCCTGTGGTGGCCCTGGGGACCGCCACCCCCAGGGCCGGCTCCTGCAGTGTCCCGGGGTGCCTACACCCGGGACACTGCTGTTTGCAATGACAGGACGGGAGCCTCGCGGCTCCCGTCATGTCATTGCAAACTGCTTTGGATATTGGAAGAGAGGCAGGAAACCTGCTCTCGCTTCCAATATCCAAAGACAATTGCTTTCCACATGGGGAGCAGCATGTTAGCTGCTCCCCGTGTGGAAAGCAAAGCCGGCTCCCTTAGGACACGGGGAGCCGGCGGGACTGTGGGGGGTTTGGGGACCTCCCACAGTCCCCAACGAGAGGCCAGGCCCCGGGGGATGGGGTCCCGGGGCCATAAGTGGCCCGGGAGGGGGCCACGCGGCCCCCTCCCAGAAATAAGTAAAAAAAAAAAGAAAAAAGGCCTGTCCCGGGGATGGGGTCCTCGGGGCAAAGGAGGCCTGAGGAGGGGGCCACGCAGCCCCCTCCTTAAAAATTAAAGAAAAAGTGTGGCCATGCCCCGGGGGATGGGGTCCCCGGGGCAGGATGCGGCCCCCTTCCCGTTTAATTGAAAAAAAAAAAAAAGGGGGTAAGGCCCTGGGGGATGGGGTCCCCAGGGCCCAAAAATAGGAAAAAGGAAGGGGGGCCACACAGCCCCCTTCCAGGAAGAAAAACAAAAAAAAACGATCGGGCCACAGGCCCCGCCCCTTCCTTCACCACTCTGCAAGCGCGCCCCTGGCGCGTTTGCAGATGGGAAGTAATTCCACTTCAATACTGGGGGTCCCTGGGAGCCAACTAGCCCACCAGGAACCTCCAGTATGCGCCAGGGAGCTGCGTTGCAGAGAGGTGTACAGAGGCCACGCCCCTTTATACACCTCTCTGCAACGCAGCTCTGTGGCGCTTTTGGATATACCTGTTGGGCTAGTTGGCCCCCAGGGACCCTCAGGATTCAAGGGAGTTAATCCCCGACTTAAAGCGCGCCACGGGCGCGTTTGCACAGTGGTGAAGGGAGGGGCGGGGCTTCAGGTGACATGTGTGCAAACAGGCCCGTGGCGCGTTTTAAGATGGGGAATTAAATCCCGTTCAATCCTGAGGGTCCCTGAGGCCAACTAGCCCAACAGGTACATCCAGAAAGCACCACAGAGCTGCGTTGCAGAGAGGTGTAAAAGGGGTGTGGCCTCTCTACACGTCTCTGCAACGCAGCCCCTGGTGCATACTGGAGGTTCCTGGTGGGCTAGTTGGCCCCTAAGGACCCTCATGATTCAAGGGGACTTAATCCCCCAACTTAAAACGTGCCACGGGCGCGTTTGCACAGATGTCACCTCAGGCCCCGCCCCTACCTTCACCATTGTGCAAATATTCCTCTAAAATCTGCCGAACTACGAATTCGGATTTACTCACCTGTTATCAGGAGAGACCTCAGTGCTGCATCTTTCAGCCCAGTACTAATCCTGAAAAGTAATTTTAACCGTACTTACCAGTAACTTGAATTTCCTTCCATAGGATATCATTGCCTGCTTTTTGCTGAAAAAGTTTCTAAGTGTTGATTTTTGAAACATACAAATATTCCTCTAAAATCAGCCGAAATACGAATTCCGATTTACTCACCTGTTATCAGGAGAGACCTCAGTGCTGTATCTTTCAGCCCAGTACTGGTCCTGAAAAGTAATTTTAACCGTACTTACCAGTAACTTGAATTTCCTTCCATAGGCTAACATTGACTGGTTTCACTTGGAAATTCTTCTAAGTGTAGAGTTTTGAAATTTAAAATATTCCTCTAAAATCAGCCGAAATACGAATTCCGATTTACTCACCTGTTATCAGGAGAGACCTCAGTGCTGCATCTTTCAGCCCAGTACTGATCCTCAAAAGTAATTTTAACCGTACTTACCAGTAACTTGAATTTCCTTCCATGGATATCATTGTCTGCTTTTTGCTGAAAAAGTTTCTAAGTGTTGATTTTTGAAACATACAAATATTCCTCTAAAATCAGCCGAAATACAAATTCCGATTTACTCACCTGTTATCAGGAGAGACCTCAGTGCTGTATCTTTCAGCCCAGTACTAGTCCTGAAAAGTAATTTTAACCGTACTTACCAGTAACTTGAATTTCCTTCCATAGGCTAACATTGACTGGTTTCACTTGGAAATTCTTCTAAGTGTGGAGTTTTGGAACTTTAAAATATTCCTCTAAAATCAGCCGAAATACGAATTCCGATTTACTCACCTGTTATCAGGAGACCTCAGTGCTGCATCTTTTAGCCCAGCACTGACCCTGAAAAGTAATTTTAACCGTACTTACCAGTAACTTATATTTTCTTCCATAGGAATCCATTGTCTGGTTTTCAGCTGAAAAGTTTCAAAGTGTCGATTTTCACAAACTACAAATATTCCTTAAAAATCGCCTGTATGACTTAAACGCATTTTTTCAACTGTTTACAGGAGATGCACCAGTGCTGGATCCAGGATCCAACACTGAGTAAGAAAAAGTAACGATAACAGTTTTTACCTGCTAAGTGAATTTCCTTCCATAGGATAACATTGGTGATTCTATGAGAAAAAGTTTCTAAGTGTCAACTTTTAAAATACAATAATATTCCTTAAAAATCACTACTGTAACCAAAACGCTTTTACTCAACTGTTTACAGGAGATGTCCCAGGACTGAATCTAGGATCCAGTCCTGTGGTTAGAAAAGTAATCCATAAAGTAACTAATTGCATTTAACTAGAAATTCACATTGAGCTGAATGTTGCATTGTTTGAAAATGTGTTGCCCATTGCAACAACTGTAACTACTGTACTTAAAAGTCTATTGCCTATGTGCAAAGTATTTAAACTAAAGTAATTCATTCTGAGAAAGTATTTTTGTAATGTATAATGTAATTACAATGTAATTTAAAAAATAGAATATGTAAAAAAAATGTTTCTAAAAATGTAGTAAATCAGTATGAAAAAAATAAATATAACAATTAATACATTTAAAAATTGTCATTTACAAAACCTTTGAAATTCACTGAAAAAACCGTAGGTTTCAGACATGTTATAGTTAGGAATTAGCATTTAAAAACCTTTGAAATTCACTGAAAAAACCATAGGTTTCAGACACGTTATAGTTAGAAATTAGCATTTAAAAAACCTTTGAAATTCACTGAAAAAACCATAGGTTTCAGGCACGTTATAGTTAGAAATTTGCATTTAAAAAACCTTAGAAATTCACTGAAAAAACCATAAGGTTTTAGGGACAGTTATAGTTAGTTGGACATTGCACTCGTACAAAACCCGTGAAATTCCCCGTTATAGTTAGTTCAGGTAACTATAACTCGCGCCCCGCAATGCACTGCTGATGACGTCACATATTACATCACTCATGACATGGTCAGTGACATCACTGATGACATCACTGATGACATCTCAAATGACATCACTGATGACATCACTGATGACATCAGTCATGTGAGAATTTAATGCATCTTCTCACACCCTAATATAAGTTTTGAAACACCCACTCTAAATTACAGACTGCCATTCTCAAAACCATACACACTCCAATACCAATAAGTACATACCCACTCACTGATTCTTAGGTCTACACACACACATCTACTCACTCACCCGTACAGTCACTGATACTTACAGTCACTCAGTACAGGACTATCATATGCACTCATACACCTATATAAACACTCACACAACGCAACTCATCCATAGAGGTATTCACACACCTAGTCAGTCATGCAAATAATTAATCACACTCCAATTTACTCACCTATACAGTTATACACACCAGCTCACTTACTCATAAAAATACTAGCACATTCTTACGCTCCTATGCAATCACTGATGCAAGCACACACTCATCCATATAGCCACTCTCACAATCACACACTCTCACTTATAGCCATTTATATACTCCAACACACATATATACTGCCTTTCACATATGTAGTTACTCACACATGTACCACTGAGATATACATTCAATCACTAACACACCCATACACACATTCACCCACCCATACAGTCCATCACAGACGCACTCTTGAAACCATGCACCCAGTGAATCACCCACTCACACATCTATGCACAGAGTCACACACACCCCACCCACACAAACACTGAGGCACCCATACAGATACTCAGAGAACCAATCCATAACCCATATAGACACTCATTTAGCTAGTCAGAAACCCATGCAGTTGCTTACACAACAACAGACAGACGGATACAGACATTCACACAGTTTAGTCACTCACCCATGCATCCAGTAAGATACGTTTAATCACTCACTTATAGACTCAGTCACGCACCTACTAAATCATCCATTCAGGCGCTTCTACACCCACTCATTCTTCAATACGCCTTTCCCTAAATATATTAAACATATTTAAACTTTACAGAAACACACAGTCACTGGATGATGTCATCAGTGATGTCATCAGTGATGTCATTTGAGATGTCATCAGTGATGTCATCAGTGATGTCACTGACCATGTCATGAGTGATGTAATATGTGACGTCATCAGCAGTGCATTGCGGGCGCGAGTTATAGTTACCTGAACTAACTATAATGGGGGAATTTCACGGGTTTTGTACGAGTGCAATGTCCAACTAACTATAACTGTCCCTAAAACCTTATGGTTTTTTCAGTGAATTTCTAAGGTTTTTAAATGCAAATTTCTAACTATAACGTGCCTGAAACCTATGGTTTTTTCAGTGAATAATATATATATATATATATATATATATATATGAAACAAACAACCACCTCCCACAGAAGCTCTATGGAAGAAGGCACGGACTCGAGGTGGTTCCGGATTCGGCATCTTTTTATTTATTCAGGTCGCCCTCAATCCCAAGCGCAAAGAAAGACGCGTTTCAGCCTTCAAGAGGCCTTTGTCAATCTCATATGTTATATATATATATGGCACTGGGAACGAGTCAGAAACAAGGGCTCCGGATCGGCTTAGGTAAAACCAAATCCGATTCGGAGCCCTTCCGACCGAGACCAGAATCGGGCCTTATATTTTTTACATCGATATTTTTTTTCTCTGTATTTTTGTACTTACCTGTTTAAGTATAGAGAGTCGATATTTTTGTATTCTATATTTTTTCATCACAATTTTTTACATCGATATTTTTGAGGTCGATGTTGTGTCAGTGAACCCCTTTCCTAAATAGAGATTATCTTATAGCGATTCCTACTCCGTAGGAATTGCTATTTGGAAATAAATCTAATTTTTTTTACATTCCATCACTGAAAGTCCACCTTTTCTATTCTTTTTTTTCGTTGACTCTGGCAGGCAAGCTTTTCTTCAGCAAAAAAGTCACCCTTTGCTTTATAAGTGCATACTAGAGTGAATGAATTACTTTGTAAAGAGCAAAATGGCCCTCTACAAAATTAACAGAAGAATGCAAATCCTATGTTACAGACGCTGAAAGGAAGACCGAGGTCTTCATTCACCCAGGTTATCAGAATGCTTGGAACCACTTGCTGCTTCTAAGAACCGCCATCAATTAATCCACGTTATCTGGTGAAGCTGCTCAATGTCAGTTGAAGGTAATTTCTGGCACATCACCCATTCTGTCGTGATATGGGTCAGTGTTGGGGTGAAGATCTGACATCCGACTGGTTGGATTGTTGGAGTGCTTTTGTCATCTGCCCTAAAGTGCTGTGTCCAGGTAAAGCAATGTTTTCCACATCAGTTGCTGTGAGGCAAGTTGGGTTTCTGGCAAGTCTGCAGAATGTAGCTGCAGAGAAAAGGTCCCACAGTGGTCCCAGAAGAAAGACAAATAGTCTTATCTCAAAAGATGTATTATAACCATGTTTTTCAGACGGTTGGTATGTTGGCATTCTGCAGAATAAAGGATACAACATCTGTCGATTTCTCCATCCTCCACACCTATCTGTAAGAGGTAAGGTGAATTCCAAGTTGATTTGAGCAGGAGGTCTCTGTCTTGTGCCCTCAACTCAAAGGTAGCAATTTTGTACGTCAAATATTTAATAAATCGATCCATTGCAAGTTCCGAGCCATATTACTTGTATGCCAATGGAAAATATGCTTGCTATATATTATAGAAGCTGAACGTCGCTTGTGTTACTTTAGGTTGTTGTGTTTTCTTGATAAATAAAATCTATGGGGCCTATTAGGATATCGGGCGGATCGCCACCGCCGGCGCGGCGGTGGCGAACCGCTCACCAAATGTCCTGTTTTACCCCCCGCCATATTAGTATGGCGAGGGGTACCGCGGCGGACACAAAGTCCGTCCGCCGCTTTTCCCGCCGGTCGGATTGCCGGGCGGGCGGAAAAGGCAGACAATATGGTGGCGGTGCCTTGCAGGCACCGCCATCCATATTAGCATGCCTGCTGTGTGTATGCCTATCCATGGCGGAGACTCCGCCATGGAAAGGCATACGGTAAATGGCTTTGGGGGCCTGTTGCGGGTCCCTGGGGGGGTGGGGGATGGATGGATGCACTTGGGGGGTACCCATGGTACCCCCCTTCATTGGCATGCAAAAGGTGGCAGGCACCGCAGAGTGCCTGTCACGTTGTGCATGCCAATGCACAACATGCATATTCTACATTGCGGCGGGTGCTGCTCACAGCACCGCCCGCCGCAATGTAAAAGGTGCAGGATGCGACCGGCAGGGTGGCGGTCGCATCCTAATTGCCATAGCGGGACCGCCGCACCTCTGGCGGTCAGTCCCGTTTACCGTTACGGTGGCGGGCGGACAAAGTCCGCCCGTCATCGTAATGGGGCCCTTAATTATTCAACAATGTGTTCTAATGCATTATACTGGTTATCGTGTGTTGTTTATGTAAATGTACCATACTCCTTCTCTGAAGATCACCCTGGTGTTTGACATCCTATTGAATGAAAGTATGGGAGGCTTTAAGAAATTTTTCTGTATGATGACTGTGGTATCCTGATATTTTAGGAGATTAGTTATAGCATTTATTATTTTTCCCTGTAACTGCTTGCTGATAAATTTTGATGCAGTGATTGGATTGATAAAAAGTTATGTTTTTGGGGGATGTATGGAAAATGCCGGGAGGACTCATCATAGTTTTCATTCTGTTTGTTAAGGAATTCCTGGAGAAGCTCAAATGATCTGAACAAAGCAGATATTTGTACAAGAATATATTGCCTCTGGCTCCTCTTTACATTTACGTCATATGAGATGATCAGGTGCCCAGAGGTTGATGTTTTTGACTGCGCTTTTGTAATTGCTTCAAGTGAGTGTCCCCGAGTGCATCCCGTTGCCAGTGGCGGCTGATGAAATTTAAAAGTGTTGGGGCGTAAAGCAATCTGGCTACCTATACTGGCTGATACTGGCCCCTGACCCACCTAATATGTTACAGTGCTCTGTTCCAAAAGAGTTCTTTTGGAACTAAATTATTAAAAACGTGTTTGTGGGAAATACAATACCTCTCTTAAGAGACATTTAAATACTTTTCTTGCTTGGGAGAAACTGCCAAGGCCTACGACTTGTTTCATTTTGTGTGGCTTACTCATTCAACAGAAGCCATCCACAGCTGCAGCAACAATCAGACAAGCAATTATTTACTGTTTGACCTGCCTGGATCAGGTGACCAGGTGGATGGATACAAGCTGTCTCAAGCTAAACAGGGGCAAAAAGGAGGCAATGGTGGCTGAGAATAACCTGTCACTTTGGGATCAATTCCTCTGGCCCCTGTACTTGGGAGAGCGCCCCCCTCCTAATTCTGAAATAAAAAGCCTTGGTATCATTTTATGTAAAGATCTAACCATGGCTACCCAGGCAAAGAAGGTTGCAGGCATCTCCTTTGGCCTCCTGCGGTCTGTTCGGAAGACACTCAAATGGCTCCCTTTGGATTGCCATTGGACCCTGGTTCAAGGTGTAATACTCTCCTGTCTGGACTATAACAATTCACTTTATTTGGGGAGCCCCTCATTGGTCATCGGAAAGCTGCAGATTACTCAGAACGCCTCAGCGAGAGTACTGTTGGGCTGCCTAAAATGCAATCAGTACGTTTTATGCTCACTTAGCTGCATTGGTTGCCTACAAATAAAAGAATTGAATTTAAGGCGCTATGTATAGCACATGGGATAAAGCATTCCTCTGGCCCACATATCCTGCAAAATCTTATTACCTGTTATAGTACTTCAAGAGAACTGAATTTCAATGACCTCTTCCTTTTAGCTGGCCCTAGGATCAGGAGCGTGAGGCGGGGGCCGTTCAATTGCTTACTGAGTAGCCAAACTTTGGAACTCCCTCCCGATCAAGCTTAGATCAGACAAAAATGTACCTAGCTTTAGGAAACAGTTGAAAACTCACCTTTTTATGAAAGGAATGGAAGACATTATGGGCCATATTATAACTGGGGCGCACTTTCCTGGATTGCGCTGGGCGCACCTTTCAAAAGATGCGCTTAGCGTAATCCAGGAAAATGCACCACATTATGATGTATGCGCTGCCCCCAGGGCAGCGCATTCAGGTGAAAAACTGAGCGGCTGCTTTAAAGCCACTCCGTGTTTTGACAGTGAAGGTGGCAACCCGCCTGCACTTTTAAAGAGGATTAGAGATGCCCTTGCGGGCGGGTGCAGTCAGTGACTTCACCCGCCTCCAAGGGGATGTCTGGGGGGAGAATAGGACCCTCTTTCCCCCCACCAGAGGGCTGCTCTCAGGGGGCGCACTGACAAAGCACTACCTTTTAGGTGGCGCACTGTCAGTGCGCCTCCTGAGGGCTTCTTTGCCTCTGCGCACGCATCTGTAATACGGCACAGGCGCAGAGGCAAAGGGATTCCCTCATTTGCATGTGGCACGTCCCCATGCATATGAGGAAATGCCCCCAGAAGATAGCGCTGGTGTTTTATTTGCGCCAGCGCTATTGGTATTACAGAAGGGGCTGCACAAGCATCTGCGGCCATTTCTGAAAAATCAAAATGCCGATGGGGGAACGCAAAGATGGCGCAAACGCCCGCTGCAGGCCGGGGCACCTTATGTAATACAGCCCCATATGTCCTGGTTTGTTCTGTCAGTGCTGGGAAGCCCGATATGGGTAGCTGTGCGCTCTATTAGAACTTTTTAATAATAATAATAATGTTAATAATAACTAGCCGGCACATTTGAAAAATCTGCACTCAATACTTGTTTTTCAAGAAATCATTGGGAAGCCATCAACTGTTTCAGAGGAATGTCATTTGTATTCTTTAGTGTAAACAGGATTCTCCCTTCCCTTATATTCTTTGCATCCGTGCTATGGATTCCACTTAAGCATGTGAGGGAAGATGAGGTTAGGATAAAAACACAGCCATCAGTCCATTTATTTACATTATTTTCTCCTGTTTTGTCAGTGCTCGCAGGGTGCCTACCAAGTGCAAGCTTTGAAAGGTACTTGGAAATGTAAACAGGCAGCAAGGTCATTTTTAAATGGCCTTTGCGTAGGCATAGGTTTCTTTTAGTACTGTTAAAACATGCACATTTTCATCACACACATATTTAGTTTTGTATTTCAATAAAAGGCTCACATAAACCCACTGTACAGCCCCTCCAACAATTCCTCTTTTTTTTTCATGATATCAGAAACCGAGCCATGCTATACCCAAAAAAATACTCTCCTTTATTTAGACATATGAAGGCGACTTTGACTAAAATCCTTTGTATAGAAGTTATGCATTTATAAATGAATTGTGTGTGCTTGTCAACTGATTTATTTATTTACTAACGCTTAAGTTTTATCAGTGCTGCCTGTCCCAGTGGGTCAACTACACTTGCTGCACAGATTTAAAAAAGGAAAGATAATGAAGTGTCAACCAGTGTGCCCATGCGTCTCGGCAATTCAGTTCTCATACTAGGGAAGAGGGGGAGAGGAAGACCTGTTTCTTTCTCTCCAAACATATCTGGATGTTTAGCTCTGCCTCCTCCAACCAAGCTGTGGCCAAATGCGTGCAGCTGAAGGAAAAAAAACTACTCTCGTGTCTGCACCAAGGCTTTCCTGAAGGAACTTAATGGCCTGCAGCATATGAGCCAATGGCAAGGTCTCATTTTTTAATAACAAGGAGGCTTTGGAGTGTATATACTAGGGGTCTCCAACCAGTAGCTTGTGAGCTATTGTAGCTCTCCAGCTACCTCTGAGTAGCTCACCTGTGTGCAGCCCAGCTTATTAAATTAGAAAGCTTTTGCTTGGTTGCATTATTATTCATATAAAAAAAATTGAAATTATACAACACTAATAATATTAGTAGCTCTCAATGCATTTAATTGAACATAAGTAGCTCTCAGTAGAGAAAATGTTGGAGATCCCTGATTATGCAAACACCACCGGGAGAAAATGTGAGGCTTTTCCATTTTTCAAAGAAAGTTAGGTTAACCCCTTCCGTGCTCATGACGAGCTCAGCTCGTCATGCTGCGCGGTAGCGCTGTGCGCATGACGAGCTGAGCTCGTCACGACCCCACCCGCGATCGGAATGTCCAGCACACGAGCGGAATTCCGATCGCGGTCAAGGGGTTAAATACACAGGCTTACTGCAGCAACAATAACACATCGATCAACCAATGGTGTGACTGTTGTTTCAGTCATGAGTGGCTTAACTTTATTGGATAAGCAGTATAGCCCATTACTTGAATGGCATTCTGCTGACTCCACTCTAGGCAAAGCTATAAACACCCACATGCAAACAGATTTAGCACTGCTAAACCTTCTGATGCCACCACTGTGATGTCACTGCCCTGGCTTGTGCCTGCAGGGCGAGACTTTCCTCAGTCCACACATGCTCAGGGCTCTCCGTTTATAGCACCAGTCCCTCCCCAAAGAACAAATAAATGACTCTGTTTTGTTTAACACAAGCTGCTTGAATTTCCTTCTCCTAGTTCGCATTGATGGTAGGGCAATGCCTCTTTTGCACTTGAACACTGGCCGTCCCTGTCTGTTCTGAAATATGTTCTGCATTGGTGATTAAGCAACACAATTGTACGTTTTGCCTACATTGATTTGTGCTCTATCTCCCTTTCTATGCATATTTGCAACTTCAACTGAAGGCTTGTCTCAGAATAAAATAACAATTTTACCACTTTGACCAGCATCCTGGAAAACTATTTGACAACCATGTACAGTGTTCTATAATGCAGTTACCGGCATGGTCATCAAAGGTCTTTCAAGATACACAAAAGTCCATCTCTCAGCGAGCTCCTCCATTGGAAGACATAAATTGAGGGAGATTTGTGCATGAGATGTAGGCTGCCCTACACAAGTTCTGGATTGTCTCTATTTAGTCCAAGATTGTGAGAAAATACCAAATTTGTGCTGAATTTTATTGCTGGATTTTTTTGAGTCAGCATACTGGGGTACTACTCTCAAGTGCCCAGAGTATGTGCTCTGATCCCTAAAACATGTAGAAATTGACAAATCCCTGATTGACATATTTAAGTTTTCAATAAGGCCATAGTATGTGGTGCGCAAATACACCCATGCCATGAAAAGTTAAATGTGACAGGTGGACCACAGGACTTATCATGCCACTCGATAGTGTGACAAAGGAACCTCCCTTTTAAATATTTTTGTATCAGCCCTTTGTACACCTTGCAGCCCACAAGATAAAGTGCGTATTTGAAAGTGGGGCATGTAGGAAATCATTGTTAAAATGTCCCTACAGTGACCAGGCCCTAAAACCACTTTAGCAGGCCTAGCTGTCCTATGTAAAAAATCAGAGCACAGATTAAAATACTTATACTGTATCTCAGGAATGGGATTAGGTAGAAAACATTTAAACAACTATGTTTAATAGATATTAAAAATCCAGTTCAATAGTGATGTCGGATTTTTGATAAATATTAAGGGGCATATTATCAACAAACCGCGATAATCATCGCGAAGCGAGATTAGCGTCATTTTTTTTATCGCCGTCGCTAACCGGAGTTCATCGCCGTGGTATCGACGTATTAACAACGCGCCGCAACCCAGCGATAGCAACCAATCCCGGCGCTAATGGATGGCGATACATCCTGCGCGCCGGCGATAAAAAAAAGCACGCTAATGATAGAAAAGTGGCGATAGGCCAAATAGCGCCGAAATCGGCCGCTAAATTGGCAGCAGGCCTGCAGGTCACATCAATCAAGCGCCAAAATTCCCCATAAAAGGCCAACAAGCAGGGGAAACAAAAAAACACAAAATGGAGAATACACCAGAAGCCAGGATAGACATGGAGGAAGCCGGGACTAGTGCTGAGCCCACCAACAACCCCCAGCTAGCCAGGAGGAGCAGACAGAGACCCAGGAGAAGGCCAAGAGGAAGAGGAACCCCAGATTCAGTCACCAGGAAAATCAGGTCCTGTGTAGCCTGGTGGCTGAACATCAGCAGGAGTTATTCATCAAACGCTCAGTGCCATTGTCCAGAAAAAAAGAACTATGGGAAGACATCACGGACAAGGTGAATGCTGTTGGAGAGAGGAAGAGGAGGACAGTGGATGAGGTCAGGAAGCGCTGGAATGACAGTAAGAAGAATACAAAGGAAAAAATAGCAGCCAATCGGAAGGCAGCAAGTGCAACCGGAGGTGGGAGTCCAGCGCCCCAGCTGGAGCTGGATGAGACGGAGGAAATGGTGGCCCAAGTCATCACCGATGAAACGGTGGTCGGAGTGCCGGGTCAGGACACTGCTGAATGTGAGCAGACACAACCACAGGGTGAGTACCAACCATGGAGTGGGTGGATGGGGGTTGATGGGCACAATGGCACCCATGCACAATGAATTGCATTGCAGACCCACAATCACTGTGGAGCAGGTCCCAGATAGCCCTGTGCATGGTGGCATGGACACAGATCACATGACTCAAGCCAAAACCTTGCAAGACACATATTCACATGTACCCAGACTTTGAAATGTGCACCGTAAAGTCGGACAAACACAGTCCAGGTACAACATCAGATTACTAAATAAGGGCAACATCAAATAGCAAAATGCAACATCACCTAGAGATGTGGAGGGCCTGCAAAATGCACACCTTGCATCATCAGAACCCATATCCAATTCAGCAGCACAAGGCTGCATCTCCCAGACACCCAAATGAGCATGCCGTGTGAATGTGACAGATCACGTGCACCAGTGAGCATGCCGACAACAAGCTCTATACACCTGCAACTTGGCGCATGTGTTTGGCTTGTGTGCAAGGTTGTGTATGGCCATCAAAGTCACCCTGGATGGCCATGCACAACCTTGCACACAAGTCAGACACATGCGCAATGTTACAGGTGTGCTGAGCTTGTTGTCGGCATGCTCACTGGTGCACGTGATCTGTCACATTCACACAGCATGCTCATTTTGGCGTCTGGGAGATGCAGCCTTGTGCTGATTAATAGGATATGCGTGGTGTTTGTCTACTCCGTCAAGCACTTGGGTCAAGTAAGGAGTCAAGCGGTCACATTCCCAAAGCAGATGGACAAGTGTACCCACCTTCCCACACCCTCTCCAACAGTCCGGGTTGTGTGCCCTATCTATTTGGTGCAGGCGTTTGGGGGTGTAGTACCAGTAGTACGCTAGCTTGGTGTATGTTTCAGTGAGGCCTGTGTGAGTTGCGGTATGTCGCACCCTGTGACAGACCCCTTCCCATTAGGTGTTGGTGAGATCACGGCCCAAGTCCCCTCCCACCGAGCACTACCAGCATGGAAAAAGTGGGTGTAGCGTGACAGGAGCATACTGTACAAGTCCGTGATCAACTTCTTATCCGAGGAGCGAGTGATCAACCACCGCTCGTACTGCGTGAGGAGTCTGTGGGCCTGCGCCCGGTTGTTGGGATGGGAGGCCCAATGGCGGAGCTGCAGGTAATGCAATTGTTCAGTTTCGGGGGGTCATAATCCGCATGCAGTTGCTCAAAAGGGATAACCCCTTCCGTGTCGTAAAGTGTGCCCAATGCGCGGCAGCCTGTGCATCTCCAGATAGGGAATGATGTGTCTGCGAGCCCAGGTCAGAAATCGGGATTGCCAAAGAGGGGAGTGAGTGGGGAGGGGAATGTCGTGAGCTTGTGTCGACTGTGCGTTAGATCCCAGGCCACCACAGTGGTGTGCGCAATTTGGGATGCATAGAGGTTGGGAGGGCGTTGTGACTTCCAAAGAAAGTGGATCTTCATTAAGTAGGTACCAGCGAACGCGCGGTCCTGGAAGAGCCAGTGTGTTCATGACTCCGCCCGGCTCCATTCCACCAAATACTGCAATTGAACGGCTTTGAAGTAAAGCACCAAACCTGGGATCCCAAGGCCCCCTTCGCTGGGGGGAGGAAGCTAACAGACTGCTTCATTCTCGGTTATTTGCCTTGCCAAATGAACTGGGATAGTTCTGATTGCACCCGTTGGATCCAACCTGTAGGAGGCCGTAGGGGAGTGTTTGGAATAGATAGAGAAGTATTGGGAGTATGAACATTATCACGGCTGCAATACGCCCCAGCCATGAAATGGGATAGCATTTCCAGTGTCTCAAGTCCGTGCGGATGTGGGAGTGCAGGATCCTGTAATTAGCTGCCATTGTGGCCTGTAGTGTAGGGGCCAGCTGAAGACCCAAGTACGGAACCGTGGTAGCCGACCACTGTATGGTGTGATGGGCTTGAAGTACCACCAGAAGCGGGGTGGCAGAGAGAGGCTCAGAGCGATGGACTTTGCACCATTGACTTTAAACCCGGACGCTCCTCCGAAGAAGACTAACTCCTCCAGAAAAGTGTGCAACGACGTGGCAGGGTCCGCTAAGGTAACCAGGACATCGTCCGCATATAGGCAGATGGTGTGTGTGTCACTGCCCAAGCGTATGCCCATGATCTTTGGATGTTCACGAACTCTCTGAGCAAGGGGCTCCATATATAGAGCAAAGAGCAAGGGTGACACCGGGCACCCCTGCCTAGTGCCTCTGTGAATACGGAAGGGGCTCGATGCGTGTCCATTGACCCTAACTGTCGCAGAGGGGTCTTGATAGCAGTTGAGGATCCAAGTCCTCATTCGTTCCCCCTAGGCCAAAACGGGACATCACAGAGTCCAAGTAGGGCCAATGGACCCTGCCAAACGCCTCTTCCGTATCAACGGTAAGGAGCATGTACTCACCTGGGATGCGGGAGGCTCTCTCGATAAGATGAAGGACTCTCTTCGTGTTGTCGGCAGTTTGTCTCTGCGGTATGAACCCGGCTCGATCAGGGGCGATAATGCCGGGCTTGTAAGGGGCCAGGTGTGCTGCCAGTATACTGGTGTAGAGTCTCAGGTCTAGATTCAAAAGTAAGATGGGCCTGTACGCCTCACATTGCGATCTGTCTTTGCGCGGTTTGTGAATAACCACCAGAGCCGCCACTAGCATCAAGGGAGGGATCGCCCCGCCCTTGCCAAAATAATTAGCGAGGCGGGTGAGGAGCGGGGTGATCGTGGGGCATAATTGCCTATAAAAGGCCATGGTTTACCCGTCCAGAGCCGGGGATCTGGGCAGTTTCAAGCGAGAGATAGGTGAGATCACCTCCTCTGGGCGGATCTCTGTTCCTATATGTTCAGCATGAGCCTGGGAGATGCATGAAAGGGTTATCTGGTCCAGGTATGCCTCCGTTGCATCCCTCCCCAAGTACTGTGCATCGTAAAGTTGTGCGTAATAGTCCCGGAAGACCTCTGCGATGTCGGAGTCTTCTGTACGTGTGCGGCCTGCTTGATCTCGAAATTCACTGACCCCTTCTCGCAACCTGGTATCCCTCAGCTTGTGCGCCAAGAGCTGGACGCATTTATTGGCCCCCACGTAGAAGGAGTGGCGCAACTGCAGAGCCGCATATTCTGCCTTATCGCGGTCTATAGCTGCCAGTTGTGGCCGGACTGCCTTTAATTGGCGCCATATCCTCGGGGCTCCTTTTCGGCGATGCATCACTTCTAGCTCCCCAATCCTCTGGGAGAGATCCTCCTGTTAGCGTTAGTGTTCTGCGTTATCCGCCGAGGATATAGCAATGACGGACCCCAGCACCACTGCCATCAGGGCCTCCCATCTAGTGGAAAGGGACATATCGGAGTAGTCGTTATGTGATAGGTAGTTGACTAAAGTGTGTTGTAGCTGTGCCACGATGTCAGCACGGCGAAGAAGAGTGTCCCGAAAGCGCCACTGTCGGGCATGTCTCCGGACTGGAGGGAAGGTCAATGTGAGTACCACCGGAGCGTGATCCAATAGGGCAGTAACTAGAATGTCTGTGGAGGATGTGGTGTCTCTGAGGAGCTGGGTGCCCAAGAAATAATCTAACCTGCCATAAGTCTCATGGGCGCTGGAATAGTAGGAGTATTCCCTAGACAGTGGATGGTAATATCTCCATATGTCTGTCAGGCCGAGGTCAGTCAGTCTGTTGAGTCCTGCGTGGGAGAGGGCGCCCACCTGGCCATAACGCTGCTCTGAGCCATCCAGTTCGTTATCAAAGACTAAATGTAGGTCCCCCCTATAAGGATACTGCGTTCTGAGGTAGCCGTGGCTCCGTACTAAGCTTAATGGAGAAATCTCTCCTGCCCTTCATTTGGAGCATAGACAGACCAAATAATGAGTGTGTTCCCCAATCTGGAGTTGGTAAGTCACTAATCAGTCTTTCAATTCCACTTCTTTCTGCTCAACCCTCCCTTGAAAGCCATGGAGAGCAAGATAGCCACCCCCGCAGTTTTAGTAGGCCCGGAAGAGAAGAACTGAGTGGGGAAGGCGCGTGAGCGAAGTCTGTGGCAATCCTTGGGCAGAAGGTGCGTTTCTTGCAATAAGCACACCTCAGCTCCCGAATTCACTAAGTAGGCCAAGATCGTGCGTCGTTTGATAGGATTATTCAGGTCTCTCACATTAAGAGTGATGACTCAAAGACTATAGGGTGGCATCTACGGCTCAGTGTAGTATGCAGAGGTGAGCTAGCGCCGCTGGAGTAAGGCTACCATTCCCGGATATGAAAGCACCAGTGAGGCAGCAGATGTGCGCAGCCAGGACTGGGATGGAGGGCAGGAGGAGGACAGAAAAGAGAAGAAGGTGGAAAAATAGCCCCAGTAAGAAACAAAAACCAACCAAATCCAAAAATTATCAAAACACGACCAAAGGTCTGGAGGCACTCCATCTTCCACAGAAGATTGGTCAAACGTCATTATAGGGTTTTCATGGCCCTGAACTTACCCCGTCTCCACCCTCAGAACCACCCGAGGTAGAGAGCATAGAAGGTAGGAAAGAATAACAGGGCTAAAGGGCCCAGGACCATTCAGGAAGCTTGAGACCTGGTGAGGGCTTCTGGCAGTGTTTCTAGGGCCTCCCGCTGACCCTTTGCTATCTCATCAGGGTCTGGACGTTGGTGCCGGCCGAGGCGGCGCCTGCGACTCTGCAGCCTCCAGCGCGGTTGTATCTCGTCAAAGCCCGGGTCCCTGGGGTCTCCTCTGTCGTCCTCCTCCGGAAAATCAATACCCAAGAGCCGAATGGCCTCCGCCAGGGAACGTAACTGATACAGCTTGACATCGTAGCGAAGGATGAGGCGGAATGGGTGAGCCCAGGAGTATGTGATATTGCGCTGGCGGAGGACCACAGTGATGGGTCTGAAAGTCCTGTGCTTTTGAAGTGTGAGTGCGGCAAGGTCCTGATAGAGAACCGGTGTCTGGTAGCGGAATGAAATGGGGTGCATGGTTCTGCCTTTACGGAGTATTCCCTCTTTGGTGCAAAAGTCTTGGACACAGACTAGTATGTCTGCTGGGGGCGGTGTCCGAGTGGGGCAGTCCCACCCGGTGGGCACGGTCAATCTTTAGTTCTGCGTCCAAAGGGTTACCCAAAATATGAATAAAGAGCCCACGCACATATGTGAGTATATCGCCCGCCTCCACGTTAGTTCTCACCCCCGGATCCGGACATTGTGTCGCCGGGAGGGGTTCTCTAGATCCTCCAAATGGGATTGAAGGTCTACTTGTTGGTCATGTATGCGGATGAGGGCCTGCTGCATGAGTGAGACCTCAGATTCTCGGGCGTCACTTCCGTTCTCCAACGCTGCCACCCGTTCCCCGATGCCATCCATTTCTTTGTGGACCTCCTTGAGTTCCGCCGTAAATTCCCTCTGTACCGTGTGAATATTGTCCCGAAGGGCTGTAAACAGGGACTCCAGGAAGGCCTTGTGACTGGCTCTTCTACGGGGCCACTCATGGTGGCCGGGGAGGGGCCGGGTTTCTTTGCGGGATGTGATGGAGTCACCCCCCCCCTGCGAATGTGCAAAAACCTCCTGCTGGTATTAGCTTTTCTTCCCTCCGGTGGAGGCCATGTTGCGGGCCAGGTTCATGGAGCGCCGGGCGATAGAACAAGCCCGTTGGCGCGTTAGCCCTCCACTCCGGTCAGCTGCTGGTGGTCCCGGTCGTCGCACTAGAGCCCTGTGGAAGGGAGGCCCCCGGGTGCGTGGGGCGCTGGATCCGGTGGGCCCTCCGATATGTTCAGGCTGACCCTCAACGCTTGGGATGGCTGTGGCACAATACGCTGCGCTCCTGCGCCACCAGTGGGCGAAAGGGCTGAGTGTAACCCCGCCCGCCACGCTGTGTGGCGCCCTGAGCGCTCGGCGTGGTGCACAGTCCTCAGTGTTCGTGGAGATCCGGAGCCCTCTGCTCGCACCAGGCCGGAGCCCCAGGCCCGTCAATGCCCCGCCTCATGCAGACTCAGCCCCCGGTGCCGGGAGCCGACCTCCTCTGGGACACCCGTGGGCAGCACGGGAGAGTGGATGCCAGATCTGGGTGCTGAGTCCCACGGGTGAAATATGAAGAGCGGGTCCGGTGGGGGCCAGGGCCCAGTTCACGTACCCCCGCTAAACATCACCTTGCGTGGGATGTCTTGCGCCACCGCTGCTCAGTGCCAATCTAGGCCACCTGGCCCCAGGCTTGAGCTCTCCGATATGCGGTGCAGGCCCCTCGAGAAAAGAGCCGCATCCAGGCAGGCGACGCGTGCTCACCTCCCGGCCGGGCACGGCCTACGCCAGGCCTCTTCATGCGGCTACGGCCCCTGCTGTGCCTCCCCTGGGCCCGGCAATCCTCAGCGGTGATCCCTGTCCGGCGGGCTC
This sequence comes from Calotriton arnoldi, assembly GCA_963921515.1. Lineage (NCBI taxonomy): Eukaryota > Metazoa > Chordata > Amphibia > Caudata > Salamandridae > Calotriton > Calotriton arnoldi. Next base: position 109,157 of record CAWUFW010014386.1, on the reverse strand, counting down.
GGAAGCAGGCCCCCTGCCAGTTCCCCCACCGGTGTGGGTGTGGTTACTCCTGAATGGTCCTCGGTCTCCGCCCCGCTGGGCCGGCCGCCGCTAGCCACTCGGGCCGGAGCTCCTCCGGGCGCAGCACCCCCACTCCCCACAGTGCAGAGCCAGTGCGGTAGAGGGCAAGTCCTCATCGTTGCTGGGAGGGCAGGCCGGCAGGCTCGGCGCTTTGCGCGCTACACACTCTCAGTAGCCCCTGAGGTCGCAGTCCGCACTCAGCCCCAGGTCGAGGCGGCGTAGTTAGAAATAGTCCGCAGCTCCGTCCCTTGCCGGGCTCCACCGCTTCGCTGCCTTCTTGGCGCTGCCCACTAGTCAAGCGGGAGACACATCCTTCTGTACACATAGCCCCCGATGTGACCCAGAAATCTCATGACCACCATGCACAAGTGTCACAACTCTGGCCAACACACATAGTCACCACAGCTTACAACATCTCTGCATTGTACATTCACAGAAGTCAAAGGCTCATTGTCTGAAAGGGACGAGGGGCAGTAAAACTAAAGCAGCAGGTGCCACTATCACACAATGCACTGCACACACATACAAATCTGAGTACATCAACATTGACTACTAGGTGTCACAAACTGCATCACTCACACAACTGAACAGAGGACAGAACAGGTAGCGCCTGTGTGTAGACACTGTCGTAAAACAACTCACATATTGCTAAAATGTAAGATGGCAATGTACAAGGACAAGCTCACATCCGTGATGCCCTTGAAATATGCAACATCCTGCTAATAATAAGCAGCTCATCCAAAACTGTCAGATGGTACAGTCTCCCGCAGTCAGTTTGCCAAGTTAACTAATGCATGCACCCACATGTAACACACTGTTAAACTGTATCTCCTGTTCCAATTGCAGAGGGAGAGACAACACCTCCCGGACAGCAGAATGACCCACCACTCACGTCAGACATGGATGATTACACCACCATCAACCAGGAGGAATTCCTCCAGATGCTGGACTCCCTTGACACACAATCTACAGGAGCGGGGCAACCCAGCAGCATTGCGCAAACCACACCCCATGCACAAACCATCCGGCAGCAGGCACCTCCCACCACAGCTGCCTCCCCGGACCTTGAGGACACATATCAGGCCTTTCACCGCCATGTGCTTGAGGTCCAGCGGGAGACGCGTGACCAGGTGCGGTTGGGGTTTGAGAGCCTGGCAGCCAAAATGGACGACATACGTGGGTGTCTGAGTCCCATCAGGGACCACATGCAGAGGATGACAGACATCCACAGGCCGCTCAATGCTCTCCAACGCTCCCTGGATGACATTGCTGTAGTCCTGACACAGAGACTGGACCAACTGTCTCAGCAGGGTGGCTACAGTAGTGTCAGCGCTGATTTGTCCCGGATAGCCCGGATAATGGAGAGCAGGGAGCGGCGTGAAGAACAACAGATGGCTGCCACGGCTGAACACCAGCGCAATGTAGCTGGGATCTACCAGGCCCTGCATCTGCTCGTCACCTCACTGCTGCCCCAAGCTCTGGCGCCAATAGTTGCTGCTGCTGGCGGCTCCACATCCTCAGCTCCGCCCCTGATGTGTCTGTGCCTCACAGTGCTGCACCAACCATACCACCACCCACATGTGAGCCACATGACACATCAGAGGACGAAGATGATGATGATTCTGCCATCATGGTAAGGAGAACACAGAGCAAACATTGACGTCAGAAGGCCGGGCTTACCTTGGTATTCTTCTTACTGTCATGCCACCGAACGACCCCTTCCATTGTCTTCCAATGTCACCCAACACTCACCTTGGACCCAGACATGAACTTCCACACCAGCTTATTTCTGTGACAATGACACTGCTAACTCCGCCTCTTCCCTCTGATCCGTCACTCCCTAAGGACTCTGTCTGCCCCTCTAACGGGCATAGATGCAATGTTGGGTTGAATGTCCAAGTACTGTCCCTGTCTTCCCCCTTTGTACTGTAAATAAATATATTCTATTCACACAGATGCGTGTTTACATGATCAATTAGGCATTGAACTTCGTCAATAATACATGTCCTGTGAATCCACAAGAAGGTCCAGCAAGGGAAATACAAGCTAGGTACATGTGTCACCTGACATGGATCGGCAGTGAGATGAGCCTGAATGTGTAAAATCTATGTGGCCACCTTGATCAGATACCACAATCTAGCAATAGACCAACTTTCACCCACGTTCATTCATGAGACAGGCATGTGTGAACAAATGTAGCAGTCTGTTTCAGGACACAAGTAGTGTCACCCTGAACAATAGCAAACCCTAATCTCCTGGCATATCTACTTACACACAACATGGTGTACTAATCTTGTTGTGATGTTGCCCATTGCATCTCACAACCCTAGATGTTGCACACCAGTATCACATTGCTGAGGAGACCTAAGGGCACATGTCTAACATACATATATATGGAACAACAAAGTCTGCCACACTGAAGTGTAGTTCACAATGGTGACTATGGCCAAAGTGCCAAGCGTCACTTAGCCCCTATCTGTGCACAAACAATGCCTGACAATCTTTGAGCCCTCTCATGCTGTGCCCACTGTGAGCATATTGGTCAATGTGTCTACGGATGTCTGTTGAACTGCACTTGGCATATAGTCTGTTTCTGTGGCTACATTCCAAGGGTGTCATCACTATGAGTCAATGACAAAAGTGACAGCTGTGACAAGTGCCCATTACACTGTCGGTACAGGGAGCTATGCATGTGTGCATCAGACCTGTGTGCATGCAACCAAACGTCAACTGTGAGCAAAGCATAACTCTAATAATTATGGCAGTCCGAAAAGGAAGATAGTAGAAGTTAAGTCAGTATACCTTACAGTGCAACTCCTAAATAACATCTGTGAATAACCTCAATAGTAAGGTCAGAACTCATTGTCACGTAACTCATGTGATTCACAAACACTGTTGTGCCATGTGACTTTACCAATTGACACACAAATGACCTACATCTTGCATGTCATGGGGATTGAGCTGCCATGCACAGGGACAGGTAAGGCAAAGCAAGCTGATAGCCTGGTACCACGCATCAAGTGTGCCAAGGTCTGTGCAATGTATATGGACTCAGAGGCCGGAGCATCTTATATGCATGTGTCATACGCTATATGTGTTACTCGGTGCATACATCCATATCCATGATGGCTAACTCTAGCAACTTCTATGTACTCACATATCTATGTTCCGACATTGTGTAGTAATTTAGCAACCATGTGCAGTAAAACCCTGTGCGTCACACTTAAGATGTCGAACGTCACAATTAAAAGTCCCTAGACTAAGCTGTAAACCATACTTAACAATCTGTCAGCCATGCAAGTTCACTGTGCTCACACATATGGTATCCTGACACTATCCATCCTGCTAAGTAACAGGTCATGACCATAGTCACACATTCAATGATTTGCCCATTGACGGCATGAGTTGCATACAATGGAATAAGCCCCACTCCCCCACATCATCCCTGATGTAAGTGCAAACAGACCAAATATAAATAACATTATTTATTTAACAAATATGAAAAGTCTAAATTCCCTACACTACCACTAAGAACTAATCCTAACACTAAATCTAAACTAACTATTAAATTGAACTTCACTTAACCCCATACCCTAACTATTCCTAAACACGCAAAAACTGTAACGACATCAACCCCCCACCCAAAGGAAAATGAAACTTATCCCCAAATACCATAAAATTTGTAGAAAAATATATAAATTTATGAACTTGCACTAACTAGGCCTACACTAAAACTACTCTGCCTAAAACAAACATAACATCACTAACACTAGCCAACACTGAAACATAAACATCGGGGCAAGGGAGAAGAGGGGGGTGGGGGCCAAAATGGGGAGGAATCACTGCAGCCCAAGGTGTGTCCGGATATCATGTAAGTTCCTGTTGAGGTACAACAATTCCCTCCGTATGTCAATGAGCATTGAATTGTTCGCAGCAAGCATCCTCCTGTCCGTGGCGTTAAAAGGCTCCACGGGAGCTGCAGCTGCAGGTGCAGGTGGTATTGGCACCTGTGCGGGTGTGGTCAGAGGGGGAATGACAGTCTGAGGAGCCACACTGGGACCAGAGGGTACGGGGAGGGCCTGGCTGTTGGTTTGGCCAACGTCCTGCAATGCATTCCATTTCCCGGCCTTCCTGTCTTTCCGATACCTCCTCGCCATCTGTCGGAAACCTCTTGCAACCTTCTTCACATGAAGGTACCGGTCCTTGCCTACCTGGTAGGCATGTTGCTCCGCAGGTGTCATGTTGTCTGTAACATATAATAAATGTCAATTCCAGTACATCTGAACATGTTAATGTTCACCATAAAACCGTTAATCAAAGATTGATTCAACATGTGAGCCAACACACCAGTGTATCTAAGTGAAGTCCGAGACGGACGTGGTCAACCAAATATATAAGCCTGAATGGTTCACTACATGCTGTGGAGACTGACATGACAGTGCATGTCATGGAACATGTACTGTCACTACAAAATGAGACAGACACGGTCAAAACATGGCACCATTGGACACCCTGACTGCGGTTGACATGTACAAATGCCTGGAGGAGGGAGGCATTTGCCCTCCAAGTACAGAACCACCCTCATCCTGTCCTGTGACACACTGCAGCATTTAATGCACAATGCACATGTGCACCCCTGTGTGTACCCCAGCAACTGTGTGCAGGTCATCAAGTCCGCACAAAAACAGCCAGTCTTGCACAAGATTGCAATGGGTGTCTGTGTGCAGGTGTGCTTGTCAATCTATAGTAATGTCACACTACATGCACAGGAACAAGACTGGGACAGCCCTACTCACACTTACAGTCGTGCTGCACACATGGGAACATGTTTGGTGTATGACCGCTTACATTGACGGAATGCGCTGTCCCTCACTCCACCATTACTCTACAATTCCTGATGTTCTGCCACTGAGAGGGCGAGGCATCATTCCACCCTAATTGTCACACATGCATGTCTTGTGACCGCTGACCTCACTCCGTAGTGAATAAGAGCACGCATGCCTTTACAACGACAACTGTTCCAATGCATTCAACATTAAACTGCACCCTGGGGTCATGTGCGTCGTGTCATTGTCATGGCTAATGTTTACACACAGATAGTGTCGTTGAGCCCTGCATTGCGTAATACATGGTACTTTGTACAATGCATACCTCAAGCGTGTGTTGGAAATGTGTGTGGAGTAATGTCACCAATTGTGTCCGAGGAGTATGTACACATGATCCATAGTCAAGCAAGGAATGTCCCCACGGACACAGGCTGCCAACACCAATGCAGTGCACAAAGATGCAATTGCAGTAAACATGCACATCTTTGAAATGTGTTTGTGTAATGTGCCATTGATATGTCTGACTCTCAGCTACACCCTGCCACTTCAGTGAAGCTGCTATGCAGCATACATAAGTAAGCACTGTTCAAACATGTCTCTGAGCTTGCACCCCCTGAAAAGCACTGCATCCTTGTGCACAACTTGACACCCACTGCACGCACTGTTTACAATAAACACAGCATGTAAGTGTGCCTTCTTGACAAGGCAGCGTAACTCTACATTGGCAAAAAGGCTACGACCCGATTGACAACACCACTTCAGTGGAAGTGACGCAGTGGCGACGTTTGGGTATTACAAGGATGCCCCTCAATTGGAATGCATATCACTGACAGCTGATGGGCAAACTCACAACTGTGAAACAGATCCATTGGCCCACCTTTACCTACCAATTTGTAAACGAATCTGACTTACACAATGCATCTTCACATTGTGGGTAATGGACATGCGATACACACCCATACTGCTTATCAACAAAGTGTAGCATATGTAACAGTCATCCATGGCACTGCTACATGACACTAGAATATGTCCATACTCACCAGTGGCGTGCGGGTCCCTGTATCTGTCTATGTCCCCCTGGGTTATAGGCTGACGACCATCTGCGAGACAACAAATGTTAACGTGTTGTTACCAGACGTAAGCAAACATCACATATTCATGATGAAATACATTACAGTAACTGATGATGCAACATAACTGTGGTGTTGCCTTTCATGTTGGCCACATTACTGTGACAACTTAGACTGCCATTCACGCAGGGGCTGTGAATGCAGAGCCGGACCACACAATACATTACTGCTGGCAGACATGCACATTTGAGTCGTGTGACACAATGTCAAGGCCCCATCACTACACAGACATGGGATTAAAATAGCTCTGTGTACAATTGCATCTCGGCCGATTACAACGGGCAGTTACCCAGAGATATTTGGGCTATGACACCCTGGAGATGTCCCATTTGCGGTGTGACTTTTTGACCTCTCCAAATCATACTCACACATAAACCATGTACAGGGGCAGCGTAGCAATGGTTCCACAAGTGATGTGTGACTGCCATTATTTACACTACACTCTGCCAAGCACACAGCACACGCGCACAATGGCTTGGCTAGTACATGTACAGTCACCCTCGCTGCCCCATTGTCGCCTCGCTGCCCCATTGTCGCTGTGCCCGTGATTTTGTCTGCTCTCTCCCCTGTTTTCCTTTCTGTGCCCCCGCTGCCTCTCGCCATTCCCGCCGCTGCGTCCCCGCGGCCCCGCCCCTGACCGCCCATTCGCTGCCCCTGCCTCCCGCCTCCCAGCTGCTCCTCCCTCCCACCTCCCCATAAATGGCGGCCGCTGCGCGGCCGCGCCGCTGGCGCGCCGAAGGCGCGCCTAAGGCAAGCCCGCCTGCGCCCGTCCGCGACTGGACCGCGCCCAGCGCCAGAACCCTGGATCCCACCGATGCATCACCACTCGACGGACCTACGACGCCGCCACACTCACCGCACTCAATGCCGGCCGGAACCCTGCCTGCTACCGAGCCTCACCGAGACGCACCCACGGACCCTTCACCTGCCAAACCTGCTGATTCACCTGCCCCCGGACGTGCACCACCTCCGCCAAGTCGAGCACCAGCAGCAACCACCTGAAATGCATCCTGCTGAACACCCGCTCCGTCCACAGGCACGCCGTGGAACTCTGGGACCTGCTCGACGCAACAGCACCGGACATCGCCTTCCTCACCGAAACCTGGATGAACGCCTCCTCAGCGCCCGACATCGCCATAGCCATCCCGGACGGATACAAGATCACCCGGAAGGACCGCGTCAACCAGACGGGAGGAGGCATCGCCATCGTACACAAGAACACCATCCGCATCTCGACTAACTCCGACGAGACCTTCACCGCCGCCGAACACCTACACTTCCAGATACACACTGACCCCAAGACCACCCTCCGAGGCACCCTCATCTACAGACCCCCGGGACCACGCACACTATTCAGCGAAGACATCGCAGACTTCATCAGCCCGCACGCCATGCCCTCCGCCGACTACATCCTCCTAGGGGACCTCAACTTCCACCTGGAGAACAACAACGACAGAAACACCACCGCCCTGCTGGACAACCTCGCCAACCTCGGACTCAAGCAACTGGTGAACACGCCCACCCACTACGCCGGCCACACGCTTGACCCCGTCTTCTCGTCCAGCAAGCACATCTCCTTCAGCCACGCCACCGGACTCCACTGGACCGACCACAGCTGCGTCCACTTCAGCTTCAGAAAGATTACGACCCACCACCACCCGCAACAGGCTCCCCGCCGGAGCTGGAGCAAGATCACCGCCGAGCAGCTCACCGCCTCCCTCAGCCAGAACACACCCACCAACACAACGGACCCAAACGAAGCAGCCAGCAACCTCGCCAAGTGGCTGACCGCCTGCGCCGACGACCTCGCACCACTAAAAACCCTCCCAGCAGACCCGGAAGCAAGAAAACCCCTTGGTTCACCAACGAACTCAAGGAATCCAAGAAGAACTGCCGCACTCTCGAGAAAACCTGGCGACTCGACCAGACCACAGACAACAGGACCGCCCTCAAGCACGCCACCCGCAAACACCACCAGCTGATCCGTGCCACCAAGAAGTCGGCACTCAAAGAACGACTGGACAACAACGCCCATGACAGCAAGGAACTTTTCAGCATCGTCAAAGAGTTCTCCAACCCCAGCGCCGGAAACAACGACATCACCCCTCGCAAGACCTCTGCAACTCACTCTCCGCGTTCTTCCACCGCAAGATCACCGACATACATAACAGCTTTGACGCACAAACAACGCACCCTACCGCCGAACCAACGCCCGCCACCACCACCCTCTGCAACTGGACCCCGATCAGCACCGAAGACACCACCCGCACGATGAACTCCATCCACTCCGGATCACCAACCGACCCCTGCCCACACCACGTCTTCAACAAAGCCGACGCCACCATCGCACCCCATCTCCGGGACATCATCAACTCCTCCTTCCACACCGCCACCTTCCCGGAGAGCTGGAAGCACGCCGAGCTTACCGCCCTCCTGAAGAAACCAACGGCGGACCCCACCGACCTTAAGAACTACCGTCCCATCTCGCTCCTTCCGTTTCCAGCCAAAGTCATCGAGAAGACCGTCAACAGACAGCTTGCCGCCTTCCTCGAGACGAATGGATCCCTCGACCCCTCGCAGTCCGGGTTTCGGGCCAACCACAGCACCGAGACCGCCCTTATCGCAGCCACCGACGACATCAGAACCCTAACCGACAACGGGGAAACAGCTGCCCTCATCCTCTTGGACCTCTCCGCGGCATTCGACACCGTCTGCCACCGCACCCTAGTGAAGCGCCTCAGCAACATCGGAATCCGAGAGAAAGCACTGGAATGGATCATCTCGTTCCTCGCCGGAAGAACCCAGAGAGTCCGCCTCTCCCGTTCAGATCCGAAGCCACCGAAGTCATCTGCGGCGTTCCACAGGGATCCTCACTCAGCCCAACCCTCTTCAACGTCTACATGAGCCCCTCGCAGCCATCGCACGCCGACACAACCTCAACATCATCTCCTACGCCGACGACACCCAGCTGATCCTCTCCTCACCAACGACCCCACCACCGCCAGAGCCAACCTACACGACGGGATGAGAGACGTCGCCGACTGGATGAGGAACAGCCGCCTTAAACTGAACTCAGACAAGACGGAAGTCCTCATCCTGGGCTCATCACCCTCCGCCTGGGACGACTCCTGGTGGCCCCCGGCCCTGGGCACCGCGCCCAAGCCAACGGACCACGCACGCAACCTGGGCTTCATCCTGGACTCCTCCCTGTCGATGACCAGACAAGTCAACGCCGTCTCATCTTCATGCTTCAACACCCTGCGCATGCTCCGCAAGATCTTCAGATGGATCCCCACTGAAACCAGGAAGACCGTCACCCAGGCACTCGTCACCAGCCGACTGGACTATGGGAACACCCTCTACGCCGGAACCACAGCCAAACTTCAAAAAGACTCCAGCGCATCCAGAACGCCTCTGCACGACTCATCCTGGACATCCCCCGACACAGCCACATCACCGGACACCTGAAAGACCTGCACTGGCTCCCCGTCAGCAAGAGAATAACGTTCAGACTCCTCACCCACGCACACAAGGCCCTCCACGACCTGGGCCCAAAGTACCTCAACGACCGCATGACCTTCTACACGCCCACACGCCAGCTACGATCAACCAGCCACGCCCTCGCCACCGTACCACGCATCCGCAGAACCACCGCCGGAGGAAGATCCTTCTCCTACCTGGCAGCCAAGACCTGGAACTCCCTCCCCACTCACCTTCGGCGAACCCAGGACCATCTCTCCTTCAGGAAGCAGCTCAAGACCTGGCTGTTCGAGCAGTAACTTACCCCCTCCCCCAGCGCCTTGAGACCCTCCCGGGTGAGTAGCGCGCTCTATAAATGCCGTGATTGATTGATTGATTGACTGTACACATACATACATTAATGAGCACGCCGGTTTGGCACAAGTGTGCCAGCTTTGGCACAACATTGTTAGGTGTTGATCCAGCGCAGTGGGTCACCCAACATAGCCCCCTATGATTGTCGGCATGGTACTGCGTTGTGCCTCTGATGTGACCACATCATGTGTAAACACATTGCACCTCACACATCACTCATCAAATGTACATGAATTGGACCCCTCATACATGACGTCCGCTGCGGGGACAGACTAGCAAGGCCACTGACTAACTGTCAGTGAAATTGCTCTGGCAGCCTCGCTGCTCCACCATTGAATGAGGCCTCCCCAAACACATGCACTCTCTGGAGTGTGCTTATGAAGGCCTCCTCCACACGCAGGTTCACCTGTGCACCAACCCTGGTGGTCAATTTGAGCTCTGAATCAGGCATTCGGCTCCATCATTCACTCTTATCAAGTTGTTACTTCACTTTTTTCCACACTCATACATAATCTATTGTTTGTCAGTATCCGGCTTCCTGATGCGTACTCTGTATTCCCTCTCTACAGACTTTTCATCCTTCCACGCCCCTTTCCCTGCTACCGCTGCTGCCCCCGTAGACCTATAGCAAACTCCCTCACCCACATCATCTCCACGCATGCCTTTGCATCCCCCAACTACAACACACTGTGAGTCCTCAACTTCCACCTCGACAGACCACATTGCTCCCCATCTTCAGAAATAGACTAATGTAAATGGATTGACCACATACACACACCTTGATGGACTTGAACATGCACACCCCCCCATTGTGCCTTGCGACCCTTACAAATGAGTAGACGGTCACAATAAGCATGTGCTTGATGGAATGTGTCCTACAGGTGACCTAGATTACAATGTGGGCTTTACAGCGCAACATGTTTACTACCCGGTCATTACAACAGAAATTGATAATACAACTGGCGCTGGATTGCGCTCTACAATAAGGGATATTACGATAGTGTATTCCGACACCTTCCCTTCTGTTGCAAACACTGTAGTGGGGAGACTAAATCATGCAATTCAAGAGTCCAGTGCATCATGCGCATGTCTTTTTGAAGACTTTAATTGTATTAATGAAATTGCAACAGGATCACGGTGTCAACACAGCATTATGACATCATGCCTTCATGTCCCACACGTCAATAGTCAATGTACGTAACAGTATTCAGGGTTAAAATAGTGTTTGTACTTACCACCCTGGATGCCAGTCATTACTCCTGTGAAGTCCAGGATGTCGGCCTCATGTGCCAGCATGTCCTGCCAGCGGTGCTTCCACTGGCGCACGTTCCGGTCCACTCCAAAGCACCGGAGCATCTGCACCCACACCCGCTCGCAACGTACCTTCCGCACTGCCACACTGTACCCTTGAAGGATACGTCCCCCCCTCTCCAACATCAATGGCAGGTTAAATTTAACCAGCCAAAGGAAGCCCCCAATGCCCCTCAGACATCCTTCCGGACCTGCCCACAGCCGGCATCTCCCTGCACCCCAGTAACCCCTCAAAAAGAAAAATGATAACCCCTAAAACAACTTACGTGAAATACACAAACACAAACACACAACTAGACTCAGGACAGGAGACAGTCAAACAATTTAAAACAATTCAAAAGAATTTAAAACAATGTAAAACAATTTAAAACAATTCAAAACAATTTAAAACAATGTAAAACAATTTAACACAAGCTAACAGACACTTTTCACAGGACACAGGACACAGCAACACTCTCAGAATCTCACACCGACAGCACAAACCACCAGACACCTCCCTCAATCTCAGCAATAACCAGCAATGTGCTCAGAACCGAAAGTGAAAGTGAAGGACACTCCCTGGTAGACAGGAAGCATGCATACATCACTTCCTGTGTGTTTGCGGCCCGTTTTTAAGTATGCGATGAATTTTTGCACGCAACTAGCTCGCAAATGTGCTCATGTTGTTAGTGGATTGTGTATGCGGCCCGTTTTTAAGTATGCGATGCAGTTTTGCACGCAAATAGCTCGCTAATGTGCTCATGTTATTGTATTGTGTATGCGGCCCGTTTTAGGTCTGCGATTGATTTCTGCACGCAAATAGCTCGCAAAGGTGCTTATGTTGTTGGTGAATTGTGTATGCGGGCAGTTTTTGGGAATGTAATGTTCATCTGCGCGCATTTAGGACGCAAATAGGCTTAGGTTGGTACTGTGTTGTCCATTGGGTGTGTCTAGCGATGTTTTTTACTTGGCACATGTAAAGTTAGACATTACGTTTGCGTGTAGATTTTACGGCAAGACCAACTTCTTTTTTATTTATTTAAATTATTAGTTCAGTTTTCAAAAACCTTTATTGGAAGATGGAAAGGCCACATACACAGCGTACTGCCTACATCCCAGATGGGCCGGCAGCGCAATTGTCAGTGCCAGCCAAAAGCTAATCTCGGGGGGAGGGAGCACACAGCAAGCCACCTACAACCCCTATTGGGGCCGGCCGCGTCGGGGAGCTGACAGCAGTATGACAGGAGCGTATCCGTACCCCACCCATTACATACATTTCTTCCACTATGCATATAAGTGAGCGACATTGTAATATCTTTGTTCGAACCTGGCCTTCACACAGGAGCCCCCCTGAAACGCTCCGTCCCCACAGGTGTATTTGGACGTGGCGGCCTTGTATCACGAGTCTCCCCGGCAGGAGGCTCCCATGTATGGAAGGTTTAATTCCTACGGCGAATGTGGGGGTGGGTATCATGCAAATAAGCAGCACTGCGGCCAGCTGTGACACTGGCCAGTCCTGCGCCCACCCCTCCCCCGACACTCCCTTCGGGGGTACCACCTGCATCTAACCTGGATTTGCACTGGGAACAGGTTGTGATGGCCATCCCGAGGGATCCGAAGTAAAATGTGACCCAGAAGAGAAAGAGTGGAAGGAAGGAGAAAAGAAGAGGCAGAGAAAGGACTCAACTCTCCGGCTGGCTAGCGATGCGGGAAGGATGGGGGGGAGAGGCCGGGACGGAGCGAGCAACCCCCCGGAGGAGACGCTACCCATATAGGAACGGGTAGTGAGCTTAGCGCAGGGCTGGGGCAGGGCATATCACTCTTGACTGTCATCGGGAGGGACTCCCCTGGGCAGGAGTGGATCTTCAAGGAGTTGCAGGGCGCACAAGCGCAGAGGTACATACGGAGCGTGTTCCAACTGAGTTAAATAGTGGATAAGGGGCTGCCAAGTACGCTGGAATTTAGCGTCTGTATGCGCCAGCCGATGCATCAGGAGTTCCATGGCCATTAGGTGCCAAAGCCGTGTAATCCACACTGAGGCCGGAGGAGTGCATGGTTTTTTCCAATGTACGGCAATGACCTTCTTGGCAGCAGTAAGCATTTGAAAGATCCGGCGGCAATCCGCCGGTTTCATCGCTTTTAGCGAGGTAGAGTGGTGACCCAGGATTATCACTCCAGGATCGCTAGGTAGGGGGTATCCCACCACTGTTTTGCCTCGGCCGAGGATGTCCTCCCAGTAAGGTAGGATCAATGGACATTCTCACCAAATATGGAGGAAGGAGCCCCGAGATTTCAGACATCTCCAACAGGCCGGGGTACAGCTCGGGAACATGCATTGGAGCCGAAGAGGAGTGTAGTACCAGCGCGTCATCATTTTGTACGCAGACTCCTGTTGAGCTATCGATTTAAGAATACACTGTATGTCTCGCCAGAGCTGCACCCATCGCTCCGGGGTGACATCCTCCTCAAGATCCCTTTGCCACTGGTTTCGATACGTGAGAGGGAGTATCGCCTGAGAATATAGAAGTACTTTGTAGGTCCGGGAGATCAATCCCTTAGACCCATCAAACGATCGCACCAGACGTTCAAAGGCGTAAGCTGGCGCGTGGCGCCCTCAGTATACGATGGGTCCCGCAGCCAGTGGCAAATTTGAACATATTCCAGCAGCACCGTTTTGGGGAGATTACAATCCGCTCTACATCGGTCAGGAGTTTTGAAGATTCCTCCTTCGAAAAGCTGTTCTATGATGCGACATTCACCTGCCGCACAGTGTGGAAACTCAGATGGGCGAGATGCTTGCCGAAAATCTGTATTAAGTAAGACCGGCGTATGAGGAGAGGGGAAGGTAGTAAGGTGTCGGTGAATCGCAATCCTGTCCAAGATCTCCAGCACTGTGCGCGTAGGTGTGGCGACATGAGCACTGGGGTGTCTAGCAGACCTATGCAACCATGCCAGGTCCCAAAGCGGACGGCACGCCACAGCGCGGTCTATGTGGAAGCAGTGCTTCTCACTAGCTCTTACTGACCATTCCAAGATATACCGCAGGTGGGAGGCCCAATAATAGGACAACAGATCAGGGCAGGCCAGCCCCCCTCGATCTCTTGGTAGCATCAGGACTTTAGTCGATAGGCGGGCCCGCTTCCCTCCCCAAATTAAGCCGACCAATTCCCTCTGGAGTGTCAGGATATCGTTGTGTGTGATTGGCGTGGGGAGTGTCTGACAGAGGTATAGGGCCTTTGGTAATAGGGACATTTGAATCGCGTTAAGGCGTCCTAACCAGGACTGGGGCAACGACCTCCAATGGCGTAGGTCCGCCCGTATGGAAGTCCTACTTACCGGCCAGTTAGCCTGTGTCCAGGTGTTAAGATCAGCTGTAATATTAATGCCAAAATACCGGATAGAGGTAGGAGCCCAGCGTAAGGGACTGATGTTTTGCACTTCTTCATGCAACCGGGAGGGAAGAGTTAGGTTAAGCGCACACAACTTGGAAAGGTTAACTTGAAGGCCCGATGCTCGCTCAAAGAGAGACAGGAGATCCAGGAGTGTCGGGAGGTAGGTCAACGGCTCAGTGAGCGTTAACAGAAGGTCGTCCGCAAATGAAGCTATCTTATGGTCCATTGCCCCCATGCGAATGCCCCGAACTTCCGCCGACCGCCTGATGGCAATCGCCAAGGGTTCCACTGACAGAACAAAGAGCAGCGGCGAGAGTGGACAGCCTGGCGGGTGCCTCTGCAAATGAGGAAGGACGGGGTTAAAGTGCCATTGATGCGTACCCGCGCCTTAGTGGCGGAGTAGGGGGCCATAATGCGGGCGATCATGAGAGGACTGAGACCTATGCGGTGCAGGACCGCACGGAGAAAAGCCCAGTCAACCCGGGTGAGAGCTTTCTCCACGTCCAGGGATAGGAGTAAAGCAGGGGTTCCCCAGTGGCGGACCTTTTGAACCAGATGAGCTACCCTACGCACGTTGCAAGACCAATTTTGAACCTAGATGGACAGTCAGAGGAAATGTCTTCTCTAAGCCATTGAATACAGGCTGATGTTTCTTGCGCACAATGAGGGCAGCCTACATTTGAGATCTCAAGACAGGTGACAGACTGAGGGCCATATCCTCAAGGGCCGGCGATCAATATCGCAAAGCGCACTTAGCGCTTGCATATTTATTGCCAGCTAACTCTGGAATTAATCGCACGGTTAGCGCGTTGTCAAGAACGCGCATCGCCGAGCCGATACTAGTCACTGAGTTAGCTGCCAAATGTGCGATTGGCGATACGTTGTTGATAGGGCAGGGCTGACTTTGCCATTATATCAACCTTCCATTGGATATAATGGCAAAGTCAGCCTGAAAGCAGGCGTGAGGAAGGTAGCGATAACCAAGGTTGGCGCTACTTTTCTTATCGCTCTGCAGGTTAGCGTTCACATTGTTGATAGGAGAAATGTCGGTTTGCAACATTACTCACATTGTTTTTGCAAGGAACGGCCAACTTGCATCTCATTTGAGATGCTGAGCTGGGCGTTAAGGTAAGGGCCGCTACGTCAAGGATTCACGCGATAGTGTGACCTTGTTAATGGTGCGATTACATTGTCGCAGCTTTTGGCCTGTATACGGACGCTAGAGCGGCGATAATGTTATCTTGGGTCCTTGATGTTATGCCCCTTGTTGTCACTTAACATGAGTCATCCCCAGATCACTAGCAATTTGCAACTACAATCATTGAATTGATGATGTGAATTGTAAGTGCACAACTCACCCGTGAATCTCACAAGGCGCTTGGGGGAGTAAGTGTGCAGCTCCGTCTCTGGCAAATTGCCATGTCTTGTTGTCCCTCCTGAGAGCCTGCAGGATGGTAGAGCATTAGATGTTGACTGTCATCTTGTTCCCGGATTTGCCAGCGACGTAGGAGAATGCTCTTCCTCCCACTCTTGATTTGTGGTTCCGGGGTGAGTCTGCGTGGCCAAGGTTTGCTGTGCGTCATTTCCTCTTGGGGAGGTTGAAGGTGACTCTCTTGTTGATGTATTTCTGTCCGATGATGAGGTGGAGTGATTTGTATGTGTGTGAGTGATATTTAGTTGACTCTTATCTCGAGGTTGATCCAGTGGAGGTTTAGTATGTTCTGTCTTTTGTGTTTGTGACGTGGGGTTGTGATGGCAGGAATGTCTGCGCACTTCAGGATGTTTTGGTGCTTGTGTAGTAGTGTTTTGATGATTCCTGATTTGAGGGCATTGCCGTAGTCCAGTCTGCTGGTGTGAATGCATGGTTTTGCTTTTTGATGCATTTGGGGGATATACTTTTGGATGTATTGCGTAGGATCCGTAGGCAGTTAGGGCTGTTGAAGGCTATGGAGTAGATCTGGAAGGTCATGGTGACAGAAGAGTAGTGGATGATGCCGTGGTTGCGTGTGTGGTCTGTCGGTGATGGCAGGCTTACCTGGGCGGAGAGCCAGCAGGTGTTGTCCCATGCGGATGTGGATGGCATGAGGATGTGGATGTCAGTCTTCTCTGAGTTGAGCTTTCGGCTGATGTATTTCATTCGATCTGCACTTTCCAACATTCATAGCTGGGAGCAGATTTGGTAGTATTTTCAGATCTTCGTGAGGGAGTAGATGAGCTGTGTGTTGTCTGCGTATGAGACTATGCTGAGCCCATGCTATCTGACGATTAAGGTGGGTGTGTCCATGTAGTTGTGGAATACTTGTGGGGCTTAGGGACGATCCATGTGGTACTCCGCAGTTGATCTCTGTCGGTTGGTGGATGAAGGGGGAGTCAGATCCTGTGGTTTGTTACGGAGAGGGAGGAGTGGATCCAGGAGAGGGCGGTTCATCGTATCCCGGTGTCGTGGTTTCTGGCGGATGTGCTGCGTTGTGTGACAGGGTTGAAGGCTGCAGAGAAGTGTTATGGGATGTGTTCCACTAGTTGGGCCTGGTCAAGTGGCATGCGTATGTTGTAGTTGGTGGTGAGGTGTGCGATCTTGGTGCTGTGCTTGCTGCCGTACTCCGACTGAGAGGGGGCCCTGATGGGATTTTCTTCAGTGAAGGCACTAATCTGCGGCTTTATGTGTCTCTAGGTGACTTTGTCTGCAAAGTGTGGGAAGGAGATGGCCCAATAGTTCTTCAGGTCTGTTGGGTGAATCCGCCGATACGCAGATTAGTTCGACAATGAGATAGGTCTTGATGTGCTTCATGAAGGTGTTCAGGGATGGTGCACATGTGGGGTCTGCTGATGGCTCATTCATGGTCTTGTGGTCAAGGTGAGTTTATTTTATCTTATTTGACCCCCATTTCACACCCAATTTTCATGTTTGACCCCCATTTCATGCCCAGTTTTCATGTTTGACCACCATTTCACGCCCAATAGTCATATTTGACCCCCATTTCACGGGCAATATTCATATTTGAGCCCCATTTCACACCCAATTTCCATATTTGTGCCCCATTTCATTACATTGTAATGATATTTTCACACAGACTGAACATTCATGATCATTGTTTTCCCCATACGCCCACATACATTTCAAGATTTAGGACCGAGTACACCCTGTAAATCATGATTTACGTACAGTATGTCACACTAATTGAGTAATTGTGTGCCACAATTTACACCTTCTTAAGTCAAGTAGTGAACAATTGACACACTATGGCATCTCTGTAATGAGGTGACATGCACGCCATTGTTTGACTTTAGTCGTCATTATAGTTAATTTTGAACAATGTGAAAGTTTCATTTGGGATATACTTATGCAGGAGAATGATTTGCAGACAGGGTATATGTGTTAAGTTTGTTTATTGTCACAAACAGTTGTTGTGGTAATGTTCACGAAACATGTCTCTGTTGTAGTCAGTCACAACGTGATGTGCTCAAGTGAAGTAATTGTTTATTATCCTGTCCCTTCGGGCAATTCCGGCTGCAGTGGCTGTGGGGTGTGGTCCACCTCGGTGATCTTCCTCATCATCCTGGTCATCGTCCGGTGCTGCAGGGACTTGGATCCAGGGGGCCTTGGTGCGCACACATATGTTGTGCAATACACAACATGCTAGTATGATTTTGTTTACCATTTCAGGGCTGTACAGAAGTTTGCCACCTGTGATGTCCAGGCAACGGAAACGTGACTTCAGCACGCCAAATGTGCGCTCAACGATGCCACGTGTACGTCTATGTGCAGAATTGTACTGCCTCTGTGCCTGGGTGGTGGGATTTCGTATGGGTGTCATCATCCACGGGCAGAGAGCATATCCTTGGTCACCTGTCACAAGTAAGAGGGAGATGTGTCCATTATTCATTGTGCATACTGTGTTGGCAGTGTTGAGAGAGGCATTGTACATTTCTGATTTTTGCAAAATTTAGATTTAGGTAGGCCATGTGTTGCTTCTGGCTATTTGGCAGCATCAATGCTAAGTACATTGCCTCAGTGTTGATCCTTCAAACAGCCATTTTGCTGGTGTGTGCTGCAAGGTGGCATCCACACATCTAGCGATGGCACTAATCATCACTCCTCGCAGTCAACGCCATGTGAATGTTATCATGACATGGGCCACGCCTGGCACAAATCACATTCCGATCTGCGTCTGGTGCTGACGACAGACCTGTGACACCACACAACATATGCAATTGAATGTCCGGAGCTTACACAAAGCAACTGATAGCAGACCCCTCGCTTGCAGGCTCCACTGAGGGCATTGACGGTTTGCACACGCCATCTACAGCCTCACATGTCATGACATGAACTTCATGGACTACATCCTCTGTCGCAAGCAGAGCCTCAAACTCACATTCCATACATACTCAAGGTCAATTGCACTCTGTGAATTGTTTAACAACATCTGATTGTCCATGCACTTCACCACACTGATACGCAGGGCACACCTTTGCACACTTCTTGTAATTTGATATGTTTTGGCGTTTGCCAATACATAGTCTACACACATGTTGTATGCACGGACACATCCACTTACTCATTGTGCAACAACATGACACACCATATTACAGATGGGACAATGAGACTTTTGTGTAGCTGAGTTGGAGATGAGATGCTACACACCACCATCAACAGCAGCACCATCAACACTGCATTCAACAGCAATGGCCCAAGATAGTTTTTCTGGACAGATTTCTCCACCTGCGCATACACATTTGCAACATTTGGCAAATCCAACATTCCACATGCATTGATACAAGCTTGGTCACTCCACAGCTCTGAGTTGACACACTGATGAGACATGGGGGAGTACTTGTGCGATATTTAGTCAACCATCATGTGTCACCAGCAACATGGACAACAACATTATGTTCCTCCTCACCAATACACCAACACACCAGACTGGGATGCCAGTGAGGTTAACTTTGATTTGCGACATGGATGTTCAGTAGATGGTGGGTACTGTACGCAGAGGAGCCTGGAGATCTCATGCTCGTACACAATACATCAGCATGTGACACCAGGTGGTGTGCCACTGCCTTTTGCAGCCCCCTATCGGTACCTAGGCAACGTATTTGAATCCTCATTCTTGATGGGACAACATTCTAGTGGATTTAGTGCATGTGGTGTGTCCAGTTGGTACTTACCGACAAGCAATGAGTTTCCATATATGTGATTCTGGAAGCGCTGGTTTATGACGCAGTGTCGGTAGATGAATGCATCGTGCACACTCCCTGGAAATTTGGCAATGACATTTGTGAACAGTCCCCGGTGATCCACTATTGCCTGCACGTTCATTGAATACGTGTGCTTTCTGTTGCGGTATATGTGTGCGCTGTCCGCAGGCGGCACAAATGATACATGTGTGCAGTCAATTGCACCCAACACCTGCGGGAATCCAGCGATGGCATAGAATCCTTGCTTGATAGCAATCTGCTCCTGCATGGTGTTGGGGAAGTGAAGGTGTTGGGGTATCAGGCTGAGTATACCATCCAAGACAGTGGGGAGGAAGCCTGAGAAGGCTGACTGTGATACTCCACCAACTCTGGCTGTTGTTGGTTGGAATGTCCCAGAGGCCAAGAAGTGCAGCACAGCAAGCAGTTTGGTCTGCGGAGGGATGTTTGTTCTCCGCTGTGTTGGTGGCGTCAGCCTGTGGGCAATGAGGGTCAGGATATGCTGGATAGATGTCCTTTTGAGCCTGTAGTGGGCTATGACATCCTCTGGCTTTAAATCAGCAAGGCAGACACGTCTGCGCAGTGCCCGCTGTCTTCTTTGTCGCTGCCTCAGTGGGGGTGGTCCGGGGGGTTGCATTGGCGGTGGTTGTTGTTGCCTTCGTGGGACTCCAATCTGCATGATGACTACCTCCATGGCTTCTGTGGCTGTTCTGAGGGAGCTCTGGCCTAGTCTCCCTTATATATGTCCACTTATTTGCAATTTAAGTCAGGTTTGTATCAGGTGTTAAAAACTGGAGCTAACGTGGGTTAGCGCTCATTTTTTTGTAGCTACGCGGTTCGGCGATAGCATTGTTGATAGTGCGATGCTGTGTTAGCGACATTTTTCTGTGGATTTTAGTCAGGAACGCCTACTTTGCATCTCATTAGCGGTGAATATCGCTGGCATCAAGGGCGATAAAAATTCCGGGTACTATCGCGGGAAACTGGCGCTAATAGGGGTTAGCGACGCATTGTTGATAGGGCGTTAGGATTATCGCCGCTTTATCGCCTAAAAGTGACGCTAACGCGGCGATAAAGCCCTTGATAATATGCCCCTAAGTACTTTAAAAAGTTACATTCTCCCTGCTTGAAATCCTTGAGGCTAATTTGCTTTAGATCTTCAGCTTCTTCCAGCCTGTACTTGGCCTGATAGTTGTGAAAGAGTTGTGAAATACCTCCCAGGACAACACAATAGGCTGTACAAAATGGGCAGAGATGACTCCTTTAAGCTCAATAGAATATGCAGAGTGGGGGTTGTAGGCATCCTGTGACAACAGGATGTCAAACACAGTGTCTGTTGAGCTACATGTAACACTTTGGCGCATTTTAAAGGTAAGGAACAGGAGACCCTGCTCCTCTTACCTCACTACTTATCAACGATTCTGCATTCTGAACAGACGGTTTCCCCCACCCCCTTGTTTTAATGCATAAACTGGACGCCACCTTTCTGCTCCTTCGGCCATCTTCCCTTTTCCAGCTTGCGAAAGTCTTTGAAGTTCAATCTTTACCAGTGGCCCGCGCCTCCTTGGCATGATGTTCCTGGCAAGGAGGTTGCATCCTGAATAGAAAAGGGAGTGGCTTCAGGAGGTGTGGACCCACCGCTACTTCTCTGATGAAGAGAAAACACAATTTTTCATCAAAACAAGAACAATCAATTTGTCGTTAAAATAAGACTTTCTGGTGAGCAAGACCCCAATTTCTTGTCAACAAAAGACTTTAAGATTTTATTCCACAAAGAGTTACCATCATAACAAGCTGTTCTACATATTCCTCTTGAATATGATTCATTCATATTGATAAGTGTAATGAAAATAGCAACAAATTGCCTTACTGCGGAATAGTTTATTCATGGCTGATTTAAATACATCCACCGAAACTAAAACTATGCCCACCAATGCTAATAAGCGGAAAAATGGTAGCTTCTCCTACACTGCCCAAATCGAAATCTGTATAGTCCAATGAGCCTTCTCTCAATAAAATTCTGAAAGAAATACAGGCAGTTTGCTGTGATACAGATGTCATTAGCCATGATATTAAGCTGGACGTTTTATGAGAGTTTCTGATAATTAGACTAAAATTCAAGATAATCAAATCAAACTTGGTCAAACAGTGCCTTGTATCTCTAAAATGCCATCCCTTTCGAAAACACTTCTGGAAAATCATAACAGGCAGTATAAACTCGGAAATTTCAATCTGCCTAAGAATGCTGAAAGTCAAGACTGTCATAAATATCTACAGAATTTACTGCCTAACTCTTGAACATTAAATTAATTTAAACTTTAGAGACTGACAAAGCTCATCGAGTTCCATCACAGGCCAGCTAATCAATCCAAACCACTACAAATTATATTAAAAGTATTACAATATTATCATTTGGTTGCATTACGTTACTCCATATTTTTGAAACCATTCAAAGCCACACAAAGAGGCTCTGCGTGGCTTCAAAAGTATGACTTAAGGTTTGCGTCGCTCATGCACCACATTGTGTGCCCAAATTTCGACTTGGAATGGGACTGGATTGCTTCTACATTAGCTCTCAAGCCTGACACTTGTTCCTAGTGCTTGCAGAGCTGTTAGTAATGGAAAGACCAGGAAGGCACCCCCTTGCAACTCCTGTCTTACAATGATTTCATGGAATGTCTCCAGTTTAAGGAGGATTTTCAGCCAACAACGAGCACTCAAACTTGTTGAAGGTGCTGATATATTGTGCATACAGGAAACCTGGGTGGTGTTTCCGATGAATCACTGACAAAATATCGACTACAACAATATCGAGGTACAAAAATATCGAGAAAAAAATATCGATGTCAAAAATATCGTTGTAAAAAATATCGTTTTTTTAAAATGTTAAAAAAATAATGTTAAATTAAGTAAATAATACATATAATTAAAAGAAACATAGTTAAAAATATTTAAAATGTTTAAAAATAATAACTAATACATATAATGTTAAAATAAATTAAACATATACATATAAAATATAATATATATACTTACTTAATAATATTCATAAATAATTATTTTAATAACTTATAAATTGTTAAAAACATTTTAGAAACTATAAATACATATATACACTTACAAAAATATTATAAATAAAATTATAAAAAATATATATAACAAATTAAAAAACTACAATATTTTTAATGTTTTAAAAATAAATTATACACAACATTAACTAAAACAATACAGAAAAATATTGGATAGCGGAGGGAAAAAAATTACTATTCCCACTCCAAAGAGTGCAACAGTAGGGAAAGTGTTGGATAGCGTAGGGGTAAAAATTACTATTCCCACTCCAGAGAGTGCAACAGTAGGGAAAGTGTTGGATAGCGTAGGGGTAAAAAATACTATTCCCACTCCAGAGAGTGCAACAGTAGGGAAAGTGTTGGATAGCGTAGGGGTAAAAATTACTATTCCCACTCCAAAGAGGGCAACAGTAGGGAAAGTGTTGGATAGCGTAGGGGTAAAAATTACTATTCCCACTCCAGAGAGTGCAACAGTAGCGAAAGTGTTGGATAGGGTAGGGGTTAAAAATAACATACTTATCATTTAAATAATTATTTAAATTAAATAATGATTTATTAATAAATTAACAATAAATTAATTATAAATACCAATAAATTAAAATTAATAATTACTTTAATAACATTAAATTACTTCCCACACTATTCCCCAATAAACACACAACCCACTCCGCATAAAATTTAACACAATTAATATAATTATCAATTAATCAATTAATAACAATTAATTACCAATTAATGATTAATAAACAATAAATTAATTTTCAATACCAAAAAATAATAATTAATAAAAATTAATTACCGATTAATAATTAATTAACAATAAATTATTATCAATACCAATAAATATTAATAAATAATTACTTAATTATAATAAATTACTTCCCACCCTATTCCCCTATAAACACACAACCCGCTCCTAAACTAAATTAACACAATTAATATATTTATCAATTAATTAATTAATAAAAATAATTACCAATTAATAATTAATAAACAATAAATTCATTATCAATACCAAAAAATATTTTTTTTAATCAATTTATTATAATTAATTTACTTCCCACCCTATTCCCCTATAAACCCACAACAAACTCCAATAAAAATTAACACAATTAATATAATTATCAATTAATCAATTAATAAAAATTAATTACCAATTAATAATTAATTAACAATAAATTAAAATTAATAATTACTTAATTACAATTAAATTACTTCCCACCCTATTCCCCTACAAACCCACAACCCGCTACAGAAATAAAATGCAAAATTTACTTTAAAAAAATTACTAACTTCTAAACAATGAATACATATATTTATTTAAAAATAATTAATAATTTCTAAAAATTATGATTTAATTTACTATAATTAAATTACTTCCCACCCTATTCCCCTATAAACCCACAACCCGCTACGGTACTAAAACGCAAAATTTACTTTAAAAAAATTACTAACTTCTAAACAATGAATACATATATTTTTAAAAAAATACAAAACATAACAAAACATGTGGAACACATACATATAAAATACATACTAAAATACATAACACTAACATAAACATCGATATTATTAACATCGATATTTTTGCTATCGATATTACTAACTTCGATATTAACAAAAACGATATTTCTTACCTTCAGGTCGATATTCTGGTCACTGATATTCTTGATGTCGATATTCTGTCCCTACGATATTTAAAACTCGATATTAATGTAGGTCGAAATAAAAAACTCGATATTATGTCTGTGCACCGTTTCTGAAACAGTTGGCCTGGTTTCATGGAATGCACCAATCGGCGCTTAAAAGAAGCTATTTCGAACTTCCGTCAGGGAGACTCTCCATTTATACCGTGTCACCTACTGGATAGTTCCAGCGATCCCGGAGTAAGCGCTGGCTGGAGGGACGTGGCTGCACCAGGTGCAGGCAAAATTCTCTAAGGGTCGGAAAATAGGGGTGGGTGACAGGAGAGGTGGGGAGGAATATAAAATACTTACCCCGTGAACTAATAGGAACGTAAAGTGCCCTGCTAAACATTTGGGGGTATATTCACAAGAACGTGCGCTAAACATCCCCAAAAAAGGTTAACGCAACTTTACACATCGCAGCCTATCCCGGGAAAATAACCCTGTGTTAACGTGGAATTCACAACACGGCGGTACCATGCAATAGTTTCCCGAAAATGCGGCCAATGTCCGCGATACAACCACCGCGACGGCGATAAAAACACACACTCCAACGCGAAAAAACATGCGATGGGCCAAACCGCGATGAGGAAATCAGCGATAAGCAGCGCCAGGCCTGCAATACACACACGGCAGGCGGGAAAATCACTACAAAAGTAAAAAAACATCACAAACACAAAATAACCAACACCGAAGCACCATGGAGGCAACCGGACCAGGCGCAGTGGATGAGCGGAACCCCACAAGCACCCCGGACGACCAGCCTGGGACCTCGGGGACAGGGAAGGGCAAGGACAAGAAGAAGAAGAGGAAGAGGCGATTCTGTCCGCAGAAGAATAGGATCCTGGTCACGGAGGTGATGGAACACCATCAAGAACTGTTCGTCACCTCCAACGTGTCATTGGGCACCAAAAATGGAATATGGCGGTCCATCGTGGACAAGGTGAATGCCGTCGGAGAGCATAGGAGGTCAATGGACGAGGTCAAGAGGCGATGGATTGACTTCAAGCGTAAAGACAAGGAGAAACTCGCAGGCAACCAGAAGGCAGCAATGCAGACTGGAGGTGGGAGTCCAGCGCCACAGCTGGATCTGGATGACATGGAGGAGCTGGTGTCGACAGTCATCAGCGTGGAGACCGTGGCAGGAGTTGGGGGAGCGGACACTGCTCGACATGACACAACACAACAGCAACAGGGTGAGTAACCACCAGGTACTGGGGAGACGGGGGAGATGGCCACAATGGCACACATGCACAATCAAGCAGAGCACAGTGCACACCCACAATGACTCTGGATCATGGCCCTGATCTACAGACTGTCACAATGTACATTGCCATGCTGTCTGAATGTGAACATGTACCATGCGGCTACATACATGTGGACACATTGTAATACAGCATCTCCCCTTCACATTGCAGAGGCACCATCAACACCTCCTGCAGAGCAGTCCCAGCCACTCTTCACTGATGACGAGGAGGACACCCCCAGCATCGACACCCAAGCCCTCCAAGACATCATTGACATCATCCGCAACTCACCTCCAGGATCAGGGCAGCCCAGCTGCATCGAGGAGACCCCACCAACTCCACAAACCACCCAGCAGGAGGCACCCACAACCCCGGCTGAGTCCCAGGACCCCCACGAACAACACATGGCCTTCCAACGCCGTGTGTTGGAGGGCCAGAGGGAGATGGCTGAGCAGGTGCGGGTGGGGTTCGACCTCATGGCTACCAAACTTGATGCCATCCCTGGGTGTCTAAGTCCCATCAGGGACCACCTCCAGTCCCTAACGGACACCCACAGGCCGCTCCATGGTCTCCAACGAGCCCTGGCTGACATCGCTGGAGTCATGACTTGGAGACAAGAACACCTGTCTGCTCAGAGTGGCTCCGGCGATCTCAGCCGCGAGCTGGCACACATGCGGAGGCTCATGGAGGACATGGTGCGGATGGAGGCAGAAAGGATGGCAGCCACCACTGCACATCAGCAAAATGTAGCTGGGATCTACCATGCCCTGCAGATCTTCATCATGGCATTGCTGCCACAAGGCGTGGCGCAGATGAATGCTGCTGCTCCTACACCATCCACATCTCCGCCCCCTGGTGTGTCAGTGCCTCACAGTGGGGCAGACATTTCCACTCCGGCACCTGATGTGTCACTGCCACACAGTGCCGCAGACAATTCATCTCCGCCCCTGATGTGTCAGTGGCACACAGTGCTGCAGCCGGAACTGCACCACCCACAGATGAGGCAGAGCACACATCCGAGGACGAGGATGTGGATGGGATTGAGATCAGAAGGAGGCACTAGCATTCATATCCGCCACCTGGCCTGTTGCTGCTTGGTGCCGCACATGGCCCCATGACTTTCCCCTGACCCCCGTAAAACTCTGCTGCACTCACCTTGGACCGTGACATGGAATGCCATATCCTGTTTGGTGACCAATGACACGGCGACCAGACTGCGGTCTGTACTCTTCCTCTTCCGCTGTACTTGTCATTCCCCGATGGACGCTGGCCCTCCATGGGCCCATATTGTGAAGTGGGGTTGGCAGGGCCCTGTACTGCTCCAGCTGCAAAACTCCACTGGATGTGCATTAAACATTCAGAAACGCACTGCTGTGTCATGTCTTTCATCATACAAGTATGAACGTGTGGATGAATGTAGGGTCAGTGATTCCCCCTAACGTCAATGATGCTCATCTAGTGGGATTCCAGTCACAGTGTGCTACATTGCCGATTTCGTTCCAGGTGCCGTAGACACTACAACAGGGACACACGCATCAGTCACTTCCTTGTCCGGACATGGACTGAACCATGCCCAGAGCCCCTGAGTCATTGTTGCAAGCCCTGCGCTGGTCCAGCGTACGCCAGGCAGGACCACTCCACTTACGCTCCGAGGGGGGGCCACATAGCTACATGTCGCAGGTTTACATGCTAGTGGTCTGCAGGTCACTGGTCTAGTTGTCAGCATGTCACAGCCACTCCCTGAGGGCAGGTTTGCACACACACCACACCCATTCGGCACAGGCGTCACAGGCCATGTGACCATGCCAATATAAGGGGCCGACAGTGTCACATTCCCCACTGCCGGAGGTGACCGGATGACGGACGTTCCACGATTCTCAATCATAAAGTGCCCATGAGTTGTTGCGCACAGGGTTAGTGGGACCCAAAGCCATGCGGCCGTCACGGGCCTACCACCACGTGGCGCTGACTGGGGTTGTACAGGGTTAGTGGCACCCGAAGCCATGCGGCCATCACGGGCCTACCACCACGTGGCGCTGACTGGGGTTGCACAGGGTTAGTGGCACCCGAAGCCATGCGGCCGTCACGGGCCTACCACCACGTGGCGCTGACTGGGGTTGCACAGGGTTAGTGGCACCCAAAGCCATGCGGCCATCACAGGCCTACCACCACGTGGCGCTGACTGGGGTTGCACAGGGTTAGTGGCACCCGAAGCCATGTGGCCGTCACGGGCCTACCACCACGTGGCGCTGACCGGGGTTGCACAGGGTTAGTGGCACCGAAATTGCTGAGCGGGTGTGCAGCCTGCGATGATGATGTGTGCACTGATGTGGTCTCTGCCATTGATGCCTCAGAACTCAGCGTCATCTGTGGGACCTGCTGGGCCGCGGTGCGGGTCCGCATGATGTGGAGCATGCCATGGTCGCACTACCGGGCCCTGGAGCTTGCACAGGCACGTGGTGTGCCCACTGGGGGACACACTGTTGGCGGCAGGTGAGCAGTGGGGCCTGGGTGCGCAAGGGCGGACAGCCAGCGCTGGCCGGAGGGAGGGTCTAGGATGCGGCTGCATGTGTGCGCAGGGGCGGACAGGCGTTGTTGCCGTGTGCAGTGAGATGGACTCTGGCCTCGATTACAGATTGCAGACCTGGTGCCTTGCAGTGTATACCGGCACGTGGTTGGAGACACACCGGTGGCAGCAGGTGAGCAGTGGTGCATGGGTGCGCGGGGGCGGCAGTGTCACTCCCTCTCTCTCTCTCTCTCTCCCTTCCTTTCCTTTTCTATCTCTCTCTCTATGCCTTCCTTTCCTTCTCTCTCTCTCTCTGTCTCTCTGCCTTCCTTTCCTTCTCTCTCTTTCTCTCTCCCTCTCTTCCTTTCTCTCTCTCCCTCCTTCTCCCTCTCCCTTTCTTTCTCTCTCTCTTTCTCTCTCTGCCATTCTTTCCTTCTCTCTTTCACTGTGTCTCGCTCCTATGATGTGCGCATGACACACGTTCTGATTTTGTGCTTTATTTTCCAGGCTGTGACATCAAGATTGTCCCGGACGAACCCGACAGGAGTCTTCCGCATTGGTG
Source organism: Calotriton arnoldi (assembly GCA_963921515.1). Taxonomy (NCBI): domain Eukaryota; kingdom Metazoa; phylum Chordata; class Amphibia; order Caudata; family Salamandridae; genus Calotriton; species Calotriton arnoldi. The sequence goes on along the minus strand of CAWUFW010014386.1, from coordinate 80,364 downwards.
TTTTGTGTTGTATTTCAATAAAGTTTTTGGTTGTTACTTCAATGATGAGTGACTGTTTCTCATTCTTCTGACCACACATGTGTGTTTCTTGTTGTCATTGTGCGACACCATGCGCTTTTTGTGGCTCTTGTGTCGTGCACGGTATGTGTTTGTCCAGGGAGGGGGTGGTCTGGGCGGGGGGGGATGGGAGTGGTGGCGGTGGGTGTTGTGGCCCTCTTGGGTCTCCGAGCTGCATGATCATTGGCTCCATGGCATCTGTGGGTCTTCCGATGTGGCTCTGGGCTGGGCTCCCTTTCATACTGCAGGTAGTCGTCCTGCTTAACACCAGCAGAAGGCAGGTGTTAAATCCCTGCTGCTACCGCGGCTTATCGCCTGTTTTTGGTTCGCATCGCAGATCTGGCAGTTTGTTGTGAAAGTGGTGTAGTGGTGTTTTCGTGAGTTTTTTCACGGGAATGCCTACTCTGCATCTCATTAGGGTTAGTTGGTGGTGTCACCCGTGGAGTTAAATTTTGCGGCAGTTATCGCGGGAATACTGGCGATGTCTGCAGTTTGCACCCGCTTGTGAATGGGGCAGTAAATCTTTCTCCACTTTTGCTGCGCTAAAGTGCCGATAACTCGGCGATAAGTCCTTCTGAATATGCCCCTTGGTCATTTAAAAAGGAGTGACACCTATATAAAGTCATATTTTGGAAACTCTCATTTGTGTCTTGTTGAAAAGAAGAAATAGACAACTTTTTTTGTCTAGTTTCTCTTCCCAACAATCTTTTTTTTTATAGTGTTGCACTCCCTCCTACTAACTATCACACTACTCTTTAGGAAAAGGAAATCTATCCCTCCCCAGATCACCATACTAAACCACAAAAAGGGGAAAAATTCCAATTAATTAGTACAAGTCCTTACTTGCTTTTCTGTTTCTGTCGAGGAACCTGGTGGACAGGAATCCAGGAAACCCTGAAAGAAAGAAGACGTCAAGTACTTTCTATTGTGGAACTCCCACCCTTTTGAACAACTCGTTTAATTAAAAGAGAAAAGATATGATTATTTGATTCTTTAGTTGGAATAAAGACTGTATCAGTCCTTCTAGAGTTTTTTGAGTGACTCATTTGTCAACCCAATGACATACCGCCACAAGCATAAAGCAAAATCAATACTGCTCATTAATGTTAAACATACCAAATAGTGAGAAAAATGCCAACATTACAGCTATCTGCAACGCTCTTGGAAACTTAATCTGCAGATTTCCCTTACACAAGATTTTGGTAATGGGAGACTTCAACATACACAATTTGGACAGTCCTGTTGACACCCCTCAGTCATCAGCTCAGTCAGCAGGGGAACTAGCCAGATGGCTGCAACCTCAACCTTATTTCCTTAAAATCTGTTTGAAGAGCTAACACACCTATCAGCAACTTTCCAAAGACACTCAGGGGCATTATTACATTGTACCATACTTTTGTGAGTCCCCTCCTATTGAATCTGTGTCTGAAATTCACTGTGCTGGAACGCTCAGAGAGTGATTGTTTTCAAGCTAAAACACAGTTACAACTGGAGCACTTCTCCTCAGTTGAAATAATCACCTTGTTCTCTGCCACCGGGGAGGAAATATACATGCTACTAAAGAGACTAAAGTGGAGTCAGGTCTCTCTGGACCAAGTCCTTAAGTGGAAGCAATAACTCCCCCAACTGTGGATCCGATCTGGTCACTTGCATTCAGCCTGGGCTAGTATATCGGACTCAGTATATTATTGCCTAAGGGGAAAAAGAAACTCGAGTCAACTAGTTTCTAGGAAGCCTTGGTCCAATACCCCATCCTGGTATACCAACGGGGTGAAAGAAAAGCAAAACTGCCTTAAATGCAGTAGCCAGAAGATGTAGACAAAATACAGTAAACGGGCTTGCACAACAACAATTAAGCAAAATGAAAAAAGCTCAGCATGCCCTCCTGAAGAACACAAAAGCCATCAATGTGGAATTAGAATGTCTGCATGTGCACTCACTCCAATCTCATAACATCCAAGTCAAATTCTAGCAGTACATTAATTCTCTAAGCAACAAATCTATTACCAGAGGAAATGGCACCCCCATGGGAAAATGGATTGAGCACGTTAATCTGCTCTGCACAGACGCAGATTTACAAGTAGGGAACATCAGCGACTACAGGTGGCAGAACCCAGAGACTGATCATGATATACACTCCAGTGAGGTCTTTAACAAAGTCACTGTTCACAAAGCTATAATCAATCAGAGCAAACGAGGCGCCTGGCCCCAATGGCTTCCCAGGGTCACTGTGCAAATCAGATATTGATTTATGGAGAGACCTGCTAATCCCTCTTTAAATGTATTGATTTCAACCCGCAGAGGTCTCACATTCTTTGATGGAGAAATAGCTCCACCCCAAGCAATTATCGCTTAATCGAGTTATTGGATGTTGAAGTGAAAGCATATGTAAAAATTGTATTACAGTAACTAAAGGCCTGGGCTTTAAGGACTGGGAATAATCCCCTTTTATCAATCAGGATTCAGATGACATTCCTCTACAATTGATAACATTGTTGCTTTGTCTTGCCTAGCGCACTGTGCTTCTTTGCCATGCAGGCCACCACTTTTTACATGTTTTATAGAGTACTCAGCAGCCATTGACGGAATCGATCAAAGCAAACATTGGGCTAAACTAGGGCATTGGGGAATTCTGTTTAATTTACTTAGAGTAATCATTTCACTTACATACATGAGCTTCCATCAAAACAGGTAAGGAGAACTATGCCACAAACCAAATTACAACAAATCGTGGCGTAAAACAAGGGTGTCTGTTAGCCCCACTGTTGTTTACCCTCTACACAGCCGACATTGGCTGCACACTTGCAAAGGGACACTTCATCCCTCCGGGGACTGGCTCACACAGACTTCCCATGATTTAATGGGCTGACGATCTTCTCATTCTCAATCATATAAAAATGGGTATGCAATGCGCCCTTGCTCGCTAAACAGCTATAATGAAGACTACAAACTGGTGGGCAACACCAACAAAACAAAAGTAATAATCTTTGAAGATATAAGAACAAATCACATTTATGCTGGAGGTTAGGGCACCTAGCTATTGCACAAATATCCACTTACAACTATCTAGGTGTATGGTTCTTTGACACTGGCAAGCCCGGCTTACAGTTAATACACGTCAAAAGGAAGTCATAGGGAGTCATATTTGCCTTATCCAAATTAAATGTGAGTTGCATGCCCAAAGCTAATACCAACCTTCTCATAGGGGCACCAGGCTTACCCTGGGAAATTTTGTGCTGTAATGGATATAGTACAATGTATCACTTATAGAAGAATTTGTCATCTCCTAAAATATACTCCCTGCTTGCTCCTCCATCTAGAATATGCCTTGACCGGGCAGGATTTTGAATGTAAGTCGTCCTTTCTCAAATACTGTTATTCAACTCAGCTACCCAAACCTGATCCCTTAAAGAAAGCACTTCAGGAGCTCTAATCCAAGCTGGATAATCCCTGGTTTTAGTACCTAAGACTGGCAGCCAAAGATTTAAATGTTATTATGGCCACTGTAGCCGCTACCACATTTTCTTGCTCAGGCATCAAAACTATTTTGAAGAAACAGGCTTTGGCTCTCTCAAGAAAGTGACCTAGACACCATCCATGCAAGCAGCTGTGCTGCTCCAATTGCAAATTTTTATGTAGGACCTGAGATCCAACCCTACCTAAAACCTGTACTTAGCAGGGAGACAAGGTTTAATATCCTCTGAGCAAGACTTATGGTACTCCCAATCAAGGAATTTCGGTCTGACTGGGCATTGGCATCTGGAATAGGCCCTTGCAGGTTTTGTAACTACAAGAGAGAGTCCATGCTCCACCTGCTTTGCTGCTGTTCTGAAGTTTTACCTCCACTACACACTTTACTGAACCATTGTTTTTAATGCATGGGATTACCACCTGCAAAGATGCCTTGGGCTTTTGCTTGACAACCAGACTCCCCATGAACCAGGCACGTTTTGGCATGTACGTGGACTTAATATCCTCTGCAATTAAACTGAGATTGAAAGTAGCAGGTATGTTCTGACTATGATAGCACCAGACTATTTATACACAAGCTGTTAAATTTAAATGTTTTATCCGTCTTTTTTGGTTGTTCAGAAGTCTCTTTTCTATTTTAACTTTTATATAGTTTCACCTCTGCTGGAGAAATGTACAAACCAACACTTATCTCCTGACCATTTGTAGAAGGTACTGTATTGTGGATTAGCTCTTGACAGCACGGAATAGTGCATGCACTGTGACTGACTGATGTTTCGCTCTTTCATTACTTGATTTATTTTTTACCAATTTTATTTAATTTTACATGTACAGGCCTTGATAGTTAGGTCTGCCTGATGCAGAGCCTGTAAAATTTCCCTTGGTCCTTGACCAGGTGATCCTCCCAGGTGGAAGTAAAGTCGGCTATATCATCTAGATATACTGCACTAAATGTTGTCCAGGCCTGAAAGAATTCTATTCACCAACTTTTGAAAGTGGCAGGTGCATTTTTCAGACCAAAAGGCATCACCTTAAATTGAAAGTGGCCTTCTGGAGTTGAAAATGCTGACTTCTCATTTGCTCACTGATGGAGTCCAATCTGCCAGTACCCTGATGTTAAATCAAAATAACTCAAGAATTTGACTGCACCCAGCTTGTCAGTGAGCTCTTCTGCTCTTGGAATGGGTGTGCAGCATCAGCTTTAGTGACTGCATTTAAACCTCTTCAATCTACACAGAACCTCATCTCTAGTTTTCCACCTTTGGAGTGATGTTTGGGGACCAGAACCCCTGGGCTAGCCCAGGGACTGCCAGAGGGTTCAGTCATCCCTAGCTCTAGCATCTTGCTTAACTCAGCTTTGATGCATACTTTGACATGATCAGACAGTCTGTACATTTTGTTTGACAGGGAGGCTGTCACCAGTGTCCACATCATGGGTGCATCATGTTATCTGACCAGGATTCAAAGAAAAGAGCTCAGCCATCTGGCCTAGGACTCGCCTGCGGTCAGACTGCTGTAGCTCAGTTAGAGAGTCTGATAAAACAACACCCTCTAATGAACCATGCTGTGGGTTATTTGACAGTAGGTAAGGGGGGTTCACTTTCCTCCTCCTGGCTTCCTGAAGTGAGCATGTAAGCTCAGTCCTGGTGTGGCTTTAGGCGCTTTACATGGAGAACTCTATGAGGACTCCTAGGGGTGCCTAAGTCTACCAAGTAGGTGACGTCACCTTTCTCCTCCAAAATAGGATAGGGCCCTGTCCAGTTGTCCTGGAGGATCCTAGGAGCCACAGGCTCCAACACCCTCATCAACTAACCTGGTTGGTACTCAACCAGTGCTGACTTTTGGCCATACCAGTGCTTCATAAGCTCCTGGCTGGCCTCCAAATGTTTGTGTGCACTCTTGATGTACTTAGTCATGTGAATGCAGGCCGAGTACATACTCCACTATGTCTTGTTTGGGCTCTTTGAGAGGTTTCTCCCATCCTTCTCTCACCAAACATAGAGGACCCCTTACAGGATGGCCATACAAATGTTCAAAAGGGCTGAATCCAACTCTTTTGTGTGGCACCTCTCTGTAGGCAAACAAGAGGCAAGGTAACAGGACACCCCATCTCCTTCTGAGTTTTTCAGGGAAGCCCATTATCATGCTTTTCATGGTTTTGTGGAACTTTTCAACTAAACCATTTGAGGGTGACAGGAGGTGTACTTGTAGCTTACTCCACATTCATCCCACATAGCTTTTAGGTATGCAGACATGAAGTTTGTCCCTCTAACAGAGACCACCTCTTTAGGAAACCCTACCCTGGCAAAGATACTAAGTAGGGCCTTTGCCACTGCAGGAGCAGTGACAGTCCTGAGGGAAATTTGCCCTGGCTACCTAGTGGAATGGTCCATTACCACTAGAATGCATCTGTTCCCAGATGCAGGTTGAGGGTCAAGAGGAATGACAATGTCAATCCCCACCCTCACAAAGGGAGTTCCAAATAACTGGAAGTGGAATTAAGGGAGCATTTTATTGTGCCCCTGTCTTGCCACTGGCTTGACAGGTGACACAAGAACAACAAAACTCCTTCAGGTGTTCCAGGGCCAAACAAAATGGCCACCCTACCTGTCCAAGGTCTTGGTTTGTCCAAGATGCCCAGCTAGGGGGATGCCATGTGCTAAGGTCAGACTAAACTCTCTGTACACTTGGGGGACCACCACTCTCCTGGATGCCCCTGGTTTGGGGTCCCTGGCCTCAGTGTACAGAAGCCCATCTTCCCAACAGACCCTATGGGTGCCACTGACATCTCCCTCTTCTTGCCTGGCAGCTTGCTGCTTAAGGCCTTCAAGAGTTGGGCATGCCTTTTGCCCTTGGCATAGGTTCTCTCTGGAGGGCGGCCCTCCTGCACTTAGGAGCTCTGTCAGATCAGGCCAGACTCCTTCAGCTGCAGATTCCTCCACAGGCACGAGGGCCTCTCCCTCAGGAGAACTCTCCCCCTGCTCCTGCGACCTCTTTGAAGCTGCCTTAGCATACTTTTTGCCCTTTCTCTTGCTTTGGGTGTCTTGGTTCACTATTTCGGGATGCAAGCTCCCATTACTTTACTGATGTACTGCTTATGCTCTTGTGGTAACACACACCCACTCAGGGAGACCCAGCATTTCTGCATGAACCTTCCTTTCAATGTCTGACCAAGCAGAAGTCTCCAGATCATTTCCCAACAGACCCTCCACAGGGATGGCAGGGGACACAACCACCTTCTTTGGGCCAGTAACCCCTTCCCACTCTAAGCTTACCAAGGCATTGGATGAAGCTTAGTCTCATTGGCAGCATTGGTACCCTGGTGAATAACACCAGGTATCATTTGGTCTGGGAAAACCAGTCTAGCAGCCACCATAGCGACACTGGCACCTGTATCGCTCAGAGCCTCTACCTCAGTCCCATTGATTTTATGCCTTTGTCTATACTTCTCTAGGCTTGGAGGCAAGACAGCTAGGTCTTCAATATCCACCCCACTGGGAAAACTACAGTAGCTTCAGTGTATCTTCTGGCCTCTCCCGAGTACACTTCCACCCCCACTCCTATGTTAGCCAATCCCTTGGATTGTCCACCACTGGCGGACATTTTGGAGCATGCTGCATCTCCTTTCTTATGTCCTGCCTGATGACAGTCATGCCATAACCCAGGAGCCTTTGCTGGGTCCCAGTTCTTACCCTGATACCCTTTGCCTTTAGTCTGGGAGAAGTCTCTGGCCCAACCTCCGAAGAAGACTTTGGGGGCCACTGGAGAACTCCTTTTTTTCTTTGTTGTTGCTCAACTTCTTCCCCTGTTGGGAAGTTTGAGCACCCTTTTTCTGTCTCTCTAGACACCCTGGCTCTGACTCATTTGTCAGCTATCCTCCCCAGCTCTCTGGGAGAGGACAACTAGGAATGCACCAAATGCTGCTGCAATTTCTCTGTGGTACAATTAGGTCAAATGTATTCCTTCGTAATTAAGTTATATATCCCACTATAAATGTCCACCTCACTGCCTTTTATCCAGCCTTCTAGTGCTTTGACAGAAGAGTCCATAAAGTCCACCCATGTCTGGGTCTGTCCTTTATGGGTGTCCGTAAGCTTCAATCTGTATTCCTCTGTGGTGAGTCCAAATCCTTCTATCAAGGTCTCCTTCATATGCTGATAAGACTCAGCCACATCCTCACTAAGGTACAGAAGTCTATCTCTGCCCTTCACTGAGATTAACTAGTAGAGAGCCCCAGTGTTGGCAACCTATCCTCCTAATTTTGCAGGTCCTCTCAAAGGCTGCAAACCATTGGTCAATGTCATCACCATCACTTAACTTGGGGACAAATTCCTTTGGGGATCCTAGAGTCAAAAGATTCCTCTTTCTCTCTATTAAAGTTGCTGCCACCATTATCTTGTGGACTTCAAGCCCATCTTGACCCTTCTTTCTTCCCGGGCTAGCCTCCTCTCCTAGAGTTCAATCTTTTTCTCCTCTAGGGAGAGATCAAGTTCTTCCTCAAGGCTTACTACCAACTTACCAGTAGGGGGTCTGCTAGAGTGACTCCTGTCACTTCCCACTAGTGAAGGGGGTTGGCAAAAGGATGGGTAGTTTTAGTCTTCATCTTCTTCCCCATCACGTTCAATTTGGACTAGGGCTTCATCTTCACCCACTACAGGCTCTTCTTCTAAGGAATGGCCCTCCCTCTCTAGTTTTTCCTTTTCATAGGAGCTGAGCGTTTTTTCAAGTTCCTTCTTTTTAGCTGTATCTCTATAGCTAATGCCCCATGCTTTGCATAAAACCCACAGATGACTGATCTCCAGGGCTGGGATGACTGACAGGTCGAGATTCTAACCAGTCTCCTTTGTGCCTAACTTTTTACTTGGAAGTTGGGACCTTTTTAAAACTTTAAAAAACTTTTAAACCTTTTCCTAATTTCCAAAGTCTTTTTTGCAGTAATGGAATGGGGGTCGACATAGGGCCCTAAAATTCCAATTTACAAAAATCGAAAACATTTTGAAAAAATACTTTTGAGTACAAGTCAATAGTGGATTTCTCATGCAAAAATTACTTATGACCAAGTCTGCAAACACACAAGTTCAGAATCCCACTGCTGTAATACCAATGTAGGAAGGTAGAGTATTATGTGGTGATGCAGGTTAGGCTTCACCATGCAATACTCTTGCAATACCCCAAAAATAGTCCTTGGATTCACAATAATACATCTTTAGCTCAGTCCTGGTTGAGTGTTAAAGAGCAGTCAGGCTTTACCAGAGGAACATTTGTTAAGCATTTTAGAGAACCAACATGACGATAAGTAATTGACACAACTCAAAAGAAATCTGACACCAATTTATAAAAATAGAGCAGATTTTTATATAATTTAGACACCAAAACAAAGTCAATTGGATAAGTATAACTGTAGTTATGGATTTTAGGTGCAAAATTAAGTCAGTGCAAAACCGTACTGCAAATCTTTATCAATGGTGAAAAGCACTAGTGACAATTGGTCACTTTCAGGTCGAGTTTCGTGGCACCCCATGAGGGTAAAAGAGATGCAGGTCCCAGGACCTATCCATGACAGTCAGCTCGATTTTACCTGGCTTGAGAAGCACAGGTGCAGAGTTGTCCTGGCTGCCTGTGGTGCTGAAGCAGGAGCTATGGGTGAGCTGTTTTGACTGCTTACGTGGTGCTGATGGAGAACCGGGTGCAAAAAGTCAAGAGCAAAGCCACTGCTGACGTCAAATGAAGGTTTTGATGGGTTCCCTCGAGGTGCAGTGCCGAGTAAAGGGGGTGGTTGCCAGTCTGGCGACCAACAAGTCTTGGCAGCAGTAAGATCAGCAGAAAGTTATTTCGACATCCAGAGGTCCAGGGGAACAGGGTAGCCACCTGAAACTTTGTGGCAGTCAGGACTACATTTCCCACAATTCACTAGACCATCTACTTTTTAGCGATCCCTCAGACGGCCCGATGGTCAGCAATTCTTTGGTTCTGGTGCATTGTTTTTACCTGCACTGAGCAGGGGACTAGTGCCACTAGTCCAGGGCAGTCTGGAGTTGCGTTTGGCTCTCAAAGGGGTCCCTCTGTAACGGGGGAACTGAGCTTTGGTGTAGGACGAGTTGCAGTCATGCAGTTCCAGGAAGGATGCAACATATGCAGAGTATCATGCCTTTGCTTTGTGTGGATCCTGTTGTCACAGACATGGGTCTCCACTTTGTACTTTGTTGCAAGTCAGATCAGAACTGAGGTTCTGGTGTCAGGGGTAGACCTTAAATTCTAGATTCAGGTGCATTAGGGGTGTGGGTGCCAGTGGCCAAAGGCTACTAGCCTCAGCGGCTAATCTCCCCCTGAGGTGCCCACATACAGGGGTGTGTATCACCTTTTCTACCCAGATCCCTCTATTCTGCCACTTTTAAATATGGCAGAAGTCTTCCATAGCTGAACAGACCAGCTAGCCCACCTTAGAGGTGTGGTTAGCCTTTAGGGGGGTGTAGACCTCCTGAATACCTAATTTTTCTGTCTGCCCAGCGGCAAATATGCCTGGGGGCCGAGAGTAGGCTGTTTCCTCCTTTGGGAGGTGGTCTGGTTGCATATCAGAGGCAGTGAAGGCTTTAAAGCTCACCACCTTGATGTGACACTTCACTAACCATCCTGTCAGGGAGGGGTGTGTGACCTCCTTCCCATCCAGACCATTGTTGCTGAGTCGTGGGAGAGTTCACACCTCCTGGCAGGGGGTCAAATTCCTGTCTTGACTGCAGCAGCTGCGGGCTGGCAGCCAGAGAACAGGAAAGGCTGGGGGGTGATGAGGCACTTTGTCTGATACCAAACGTGACCTATTTCACCGGTACCATAATGGAGCTACCAACCTTGGATTTGCCCGGATGCCAGCCCATGCTGTCCTATTGACCGCCTATGACTTGAAGGAGCCTTTAATGGTAAAGGCTACTATAGGGACATAAAAGCTTGCACTTACATTCCTACACCTTTAATATAATGTAGTCTGCCTTCTGGGCTTAGAAGGGCTTTTTTAGGGGTGACTGGCATATATTAAAAATATTGATTTGAGTTTGCCGCACATGGTGAGGGCATAGTCAAGTTCGAAAATTTAGAACTGCTACTGCAGTCTGCAATGGCAGGCCTGCTGTCAGTAGTTTACTTGAGTCACTCAGGGTGGCACAAGCAATGCTTCAGGCCCTGGTGACCCCTTTACATCCATGTCATCCCACCACTCTAGCTCAGGAAGGCCCGTTAGCCTGGTGATGACCCATCATGACATGTGCAAAAGAAACAATTGATGGACGGAATGCTGGACAATGCAAACATTCACCCCCAGTCACAAGGATCTGGGTTAAATCCATAATTCTTTTGCTCACCACATCACCCCAGTTTGGACCCAGCCATATGCAAATCAGTCTTGACCCTGTTCCTTGTGGGAGCAGTCCAGCCCGAACTGCCAAGCCAGGTCCTCCCTGGACCAGAAACAAGCATCCTGGGACCGGTTTCAGGGCATCACCCTTCATCAGCCAGGCTAGCTTGAATCCAGTGGTGTAGTGAGCACGGGACCCACGTCTGGGCATGCCCTTCCCACTTAGGGCGACATATGCAAAAGAAACAATTGATGAACGGAATGCTGGACAATGCAAACATTCACCCCCAGTCACAAGGATCTGGGTTAAATCCATCATTCTTTTGCTCACCACGCCACCCCAGTTTGGACCCAGCCATATGCAAATCAGTCTTGACCCTGTTCCTTGTGGGAACAGTCCAGCCCGAACTGCCAAGCCAGGTCCTCCCTGGACCGGAAACAAGCATCCTGGGACCTGTTTCAGGGCATCACCCTTCATCAGCCAGGCTAGCTTGAATCCAGTGGTGTAGTGAGCACGGGACCCACGTCTGGGCATACCCTTCCCACTTAGGGCGACATATGCAAAAGAAACAATTGATGGACGGAATGCTGGACAATGCAAACATTCAACCCCAGTCACAAGGATCTGGGTTAAATCCATCATTCTTTTGCTCACCACACCACCCCAGTTTGGACCCAGCCATGCACAAATCAGTCTTGACCCTGTTCCTTGTGGCAACAGTCCAGCCCGAACTGCCAAGCCAGGTCCTCCCTGGACTGGAAACAAGCATCCTGGGACCGGTTTCAGGGCATCACCCTTAATCAGCCAGGCTAGCTTGAATCCAGTGGTGTAGTGAGCACGGGACCCACGTCTGGGCATACCCTTCCAACTTAGGGCGACATATGGTACCACTGGTACCATATACTAGGGACTTTAAAGGGAGTTAAAGTCCTTCTTTATTGGGGTTACCAATTCTCATATATCAGTTTTAGGGGGAGAGCACTGGCACTGGGGCCTGGGCAGCAGGCTCCAGTACACGTTCAGAGTCATAACCATCAGCATTGGAGCAAAAGGTGTGTGGGGGTGACCATACAAAAAGGGCACTTTCGTACAACACAATACAAGTATTCAGTTCAATTCAATTGATGGAGATTTTAATCTCATTAGAGATCTTTATGGATAATCTTTCTTCAACTAAGTTCATGCACCTAAGTCTTTTTTTTGCATTTAAATCTTTAAAAAAAAATACTAAACTGCTAGATATATAGAGAGTCCATTAGTAGTTGTTCCGAATTTAGTATGTGGGATGCCTACAAAGCCTTCATTAGAGGTATCCTCTTTAAGTGGTTGATTCCATTCAATAAAGATGAACAGAAATGGGTAAGGAAACTGCAGGAAGAAAGGGAGAGGTGGGAAATTTCGCTGGCAGATCCATGCAATATAAAGAAATGTGACCAAGAACATTTAGACCTAGAAGTGTGCAAGTTAAAGTGTAGATCTCTCTTTGAGCAAAGCTCAAACATAAGTTGGAAACCAAACATTTACAACACTTTGAGTATGGGGACAAGAAAGAGAAAATACTGACATGGAAAATCAAGACACAAAGAATAAAAATAAAATTAAGTGCATCACACAAAGTCAGAAGTGCAATGTATTGACATATTCAGATGAAATAAAGAAGGAGCTTTAAAAGTTTTTTTAGAAACTTTATTATGAAGATATTACCCCAGACATACAGGCTCTGAAGAATTGGTTTGACACACTTCAAGTACCCTCCCTAGACATTGAAGAGCAAAAGACTTTTGTACAAGATATTTCAGCAGAACAAATGCATGAGGCTCTTTCAAAAAAAAAAAAAAAAGGCAGCAGGTTCTAATGGTTTACCAGGGGAATTATATAAGTGTGTGGCTAGAGAAATATGGCAGTTATGGAGGACAATATTCAATAAAAATTTGCAGAAGGGTCAGACCTCTCTCCGCCCTGTTTCCTGGATTGAAGGTATTGTAGTCATTCTTAAACCCAACAAGAATACTGGGAAATGCAGATCATATATCATCCAATATGTTTTTTGAAAATAGATTACAAAACTTTTGCAGGGATATTAGCAGAGAGACTTTCAGTGGTACTTAAGGAACTCAGTGAGAATATTAGCAAATGATGGACAGTGTTTTTATTAAAAGAGACAATCAACAAGGGTGTCCATTATTTCCTGTATTGCTTGATCTATATAAAGATCCTTTAGCTCAAAAGTTAACAAAGAATGATAAAATATGTCACTTGTCATCACAAGGGTACAGTAAAAAGATTGAAAAGATAGCCTTACATGCTGATGGCCTAGTTCTATATAGAAACTGTTCCAAGAAAGCAATGTAAACTACTAACATTTGCACGGCAGAGTTTGGGGCCTTATCTGGGTATTCTGTCAGTGCTGGCAAGACAGTAATAATATGCAAATAAATATTGTTTTTACCATTAATTGTTGCCAACATCTGGTTGCCTAATTATAAATAGATATTTAAATAAAATCCAGGTGGACCATTGTTTTTTGTTTTAAAATGTTAGCCCACAAAAAAGAGGGTGAAATAAAAAATCATTAAAGAAATGGCAAAATCTGCCTCTGTCTATGTAAGGTAGAGTGAACCTGATTTCCAGAAATGGGGTCTCTAGTTGGCAGTGGTTTGAACCCTGTCCAAGTAGGGACCCTCATTCTGGTCAGGGTAAGCGAGTTACACTGCTAAGATAAGACCTCCTCAGCCCCTTGGTAGCTTGACAAAATGAAAACACTACAAAATGAGTCCACACCAGTTTAGAAAAATAGCCAACATTTATCTGAATAAAACTAGACCAAAACGAAAAAAATCCAAATTACACAAGTAAAGATATCACTTTTCAAAGTTTAAGCAAATGTAGTCCATAGGAACCTATGAATGCATCACTTTTAGCACAAAGTACCAGAAATGCATCAAAATTCAAAGACAAAAACAGACACAGGGGAGGGAAGGCGCCAGAAAAACAAAGCAATGCATCAGTTCCTTATTCCCAGGGGAGGGGATGCATTGGTTCCTTACTGCCAGGGGAGGTGATGCATCGGTTTTTTACTGCTACGCAGGGGAGGTGATGCGTTGGTTCCATACTGTCAGGGAAGGTGATGAGTTGGTTGTTTACTCAAAGGGGAGGTGATATGTCAATCTCTGGACACCCGGCCTTGGCTCCATTCTGCTGGGCAACGTCGATGAGGAGGTAGCGTCAAAGTACGATGCGTCAAAAATCTAGATGTGCTGTGTCGATGCAGCCGTGATGAAGCAGGCGCTACATCGATTTCACAGCCACGAAGCAGGAGGTGCGTTGATTCTTCAGCCGCAAAGGTGCTGCTTTGGAGTCGGAGTGGGTGCCACGGATATCGGTGACACAGTGCTCAGGACTCAGGCTGCAATGATTTTCCAGCTGCACAGCAGGTGTTGCATTGATTCTTCAGCTGCACAGTGGCGATGCATCGATTTGTAAGCCACACAGCGGTGCTGTATTGAGAAAATGGGTGCTGAGAGTCGATGCATGGATTTTCTCACCAGTTTGCACTTTTTGCACTTTCAAGGGCCCAGGAACTGGATTTGGCACCACTTGGCCAGTCAGGCCTCTCAGCAGAAGAGCCCAGGCACTGGCAGGTGACGATTTTGATGGCCCTGAGACTTCTTAACAGGAGGCGAGCACGTACAAGCCTTTGGAGATCCTTGGAAGCAGGATTCAGAAAGCAAAGTACAGTCTTTTCACTCCCAAGACAGAAGCAGCAAGCAGCAGGCCAGCACAACAAAGCAACAGGCAACAGTGTCAGTTCCTCCTACAGCATCCAGCAGAATGTCCTTTAGTCCAGAAGTGTTCTGATTTGAGAGTGCAAGAGGTCCGATACTTATACCCCTTTCTGCCCTTGAGATAGGCAAACCTCAAAGGAAAGTCTTTGTAGTGGAGAAGACCCTGCCTTTCCCTGACTTGGCTCCAGACACACTACAGGGGGGTGGAGACAGCTTTGTGTGAGGACAGGCATAGCCCTATTCAGGTGTCAGTGACAACTCCTCCCACCACTCTAGCTCAGGAAGGCCCGTTAGCCTGGTGACGGCCCATCATGCCATGCAATGCACACCCCAGCTCTCTCTGTGTGACTGTCTAAAGTGAATGCACAAGAGACCAACTGCCATCCTAACCCAGACATGGATTCTACAGACAGGCAGAGACACAGAATGGTTATGCAAGAAAATGCCCACTTTCTAAAAGTGGCATTTTCAAACACGCAATTCAAAAACCAACTTCACCAAAAGATTTACTTTTAAATTGTGAGTTCAGAAGCCCCAAACTCCAAATCACTTTGAGCTCCCAATGGAAAATGACACTTAAAAATTATTCCAAGGCCCAGAGTCCTAAAACTAGCAAAAATGAAGTCAGAAAAATACAAGAGGAAGGCAAAAGGTCTGGGGATAGCTCTTCAAAAATGGCCAGGTTGAACACTGATGAAAATGTGTTCTTCACAAGCTGAATTTCCTTAACAGTATTACCCTCAAATATGATAACCATAGTCTCTACAAGATCCAGGGTAACATTAATAGCTTCATCTGGGCATCAAAAGGAGTAAGGATAGCCTGAAAAAAGCTGGGAAGTCAATTTAAAAAATATGGTTTGCCACTGCCAGACATACAATGTTATTGATGGACCTTTCAATTTAATGCTTTCAGGATGCTCCTGTGATCCCCAGACCAGTCAAATAGAGCAACTGTTCTGGGCACAATTTAAAGATTACAAGGAGAGAAAAAAAATTCTGTACACGTTTGGTGCCCAAGATTTTTCAAAAGGTGAGGTTTAAGGTCTTAAAAGTGGGCATCTAGGTCCGGTATAATATTTGGTCCAGGGAGGCAATTCTATTTTATAATGAGCATGTGCCAATTTGGAATTCATCAGGAACCCTAGTCTACTTTGAAGATTGTTTGTCTCTCCCACTCAAAGAGGCAAGGATAACTATATGGGGATTTGATCACCCAGGATGGTCTAGGAACATGGGATTACTCTAATACTATGATCAATGGCAAGATCTCTAGATTCAAATTTCTACAACTTCACACATGGACCTCAGCCCAAAGTTTGGAAAAGATTGTTCCATCAGAGTTGGAAAGGGCACTTCAAGATGTAGATTCCATTAAACGAGAAATTAGAAAGTGGTATGAACTTCTCTGTGAAGCCGAAGAAAAAGTCACCAATGTCCATCATGTGGGGAACATGCTGGAAGATGCGTGGCAAGAATTTTTTAGCTTTCTCTACTCTATAGTTAAACCCATAACACTTAAGAGGAAATATCTCTTCACTTTACACCCTGCATATGGACTCCGTCGAAGCTCTCAAGATTGGTTGAGACAAAGAAAATATTATAAACAAAGTGCAGTGCCCCTAACGCAGATGATATTCATATCTTTGGGAAATGTCCTCGTCTGCATCAATATTAGGTTGATATAAGTAAGATAATATCAGAATTAATAGGTCAAATATTCAATGTAAGCCTAACTTTAATTTTATGTGGAATGCAATTAAATGTCTTTTATGGGAGGTGATGAGAAGAGAGCAATTTAATCATGTATTTGTTGCTGATCTCCAAACTTCAGATTTGCAAAAAGTGGCTAGACCCAGGTCTGCCATATTTTAACGAGTAGATAAAAGAATTGAACAAAATTTGTAACAGCGATTTAGTATTGTTAGACCTGGCATCCTTGGCGTGGTTTTCCCCCAAACTTTATGCCATCACGCCTCTTGTTTTTCAGAATTCGTTTTTGTTGGATTTCTGTGCACTATTCCACTGCTAACCAGTGCTAAAGTGCTTGTGCTTTCTCCTTCAAACATGATAAAGTTTGCCTATAGCTAATTGGCACATTTAATTTACTTGAAAGTCCTTAGTAAATGGTACTACATGTACCCAGGGCCTGTGTATTAACTGCTATTAGAGGGCCTGAAACACTCAGTGTGCCACCGACTGATGAAGCACTTTTAAAACATGTCTCAGGGCTGCCACTTTAGCCTGTGGTAAAGTTTTAAATTGCCATTCCAACCTGACAAAATAAACCTTTTGCCAGGCCTAAACCAGCCTTTTTAATACATATAAGTCACCCCTAAGGTAGGCCTTAATGACTCATAGGGCAGGGTGCATTGTACTTAAAAAGTAGGATGTGTGTACTTACGTTTTACATGTCCTGGTTGTGAAAACCTCCTAAAGTCATTTTACACTGCTGTAAGTCCTATATCTTTCAATGAGTAACTTTGGGTTATTACATTACAGTTAATAGGTGTTAACTTTATATTCAGAGCAGATAGAGGTATGGGCTGGATTATACATTGTGCCCTGGCAGTGCAGAGCGTGTGTGCCTGCTTTGCGCTCCCCCCGGCACAATGGTATTATACGAGGGCCCGCAGACACTTGTGCGTCCCCTTCTGTAATACTGATAGTAATCGTCTCTGCACCCGTCTCGAATAATGGAAGGGGGCACAGAGGCAAACATGCCCTTAGAAGGCTCACCGAAAATGCACCGCAAGAAAGTGGTGCACATTCATTGAGCCTTCTAAAGGCAGCCTTCTGGCCTGGAAAAATGAGGTCCCAGGTACCCCCCTAGACATCCCCCTGCAGGCGGGTGCAGTCACTCACTGCACTTTCCTGCAAGAGGATTTGTCTTTCCTCTTCAAAGTGCAGGCGGCTTGCCGCCTGCATTGTGAAAGGCAGAGCGGCTTTTAAATAGCCGCTCCGTATTTCACTTGAATGCATTTCCATGAGTGAAGTGCGAGTTCACGTCTGCCCTGGGGTAGCGCATTCTTTGTAATCCGCTGCACTGTCCTTGTTTGCACCCTGCTCACCTTTTTAAAGGTGCACAGTGGTACAAACAGGGAAATTGCGCCATATACATAACATGGCCTATGGTGTTTACACTCAAATGAATTGTAATGTAAAGTCCTCATTAATGCTAAAGTCAGATTTTAAGCCACAGTATCATAAATGCCACTTTTAGCCAGTTAAAGTATACAAAAATGTGAAGGATGGAATGCTTGGATTAATCTCAGCTACTGCTAATTACTCAGGGCTGATTTCCAGTGCATAGTTATTTTGCACATCAATGCACCTCAATTTGGACCCAGCCAATAACAGATCAGCCTTGACCCTGTTCCAATGGGAACATTTCAACCCGAACAGCCAGGCCAGGTCCTCCCTGAAACAGAACACAAGCAACCCAATACCAGTTTCACCCTAGTTAGAGTTCATCAGTCACGTATTGCTTAGTACCAGTTATACAGTGTACATGAGACCCACAGCTGGGCATATCTACCCGACTTAGGGCGAAACACTAAAGTATACAAAAAGGTGACGGATAGAGTGTTTGAAATATTCTCAGCCATTGGTAACTACTTGAGGCAGCATCCCAGTGCAGCATTATTTTGCAGCCCATGCCACCTTAGTTTGGACCAAGACATATGCAAATCTGTCTTGACCCTGCTCCATTGGGAGAAGCCCACCCCGAACTGCCATGGCAGGCTCTATCTGAACTGGGACACAAGCAACACAGGACCGGTTTTGCCCTAGTTAGGGCTCATCAGCCAGGTATAGCTTGGTTCCTGTGACACGGTGTGCATGGGTCCCACGTCTGGGCATATTCGTCCCATTTAGGAGGACACACTAAAGTATGCAAAAAAATGATGGATTGAATGCGTGAATTATTCTCAGTCACTGGTAATTACTCGGGACTTATGCCAGTTCATCAAAGGCCATGAGTTATTCCCAGGGACTGAAGTTAATATGAGATTCATTTATTTATTAAAATGTACTCTATTTTTCTAAATGCTTTGGGATGTTTCTGGTGTTGTGTATCCACTTTATTGCTGCTTGTGTGCTGCATAAATACTTTACATATGCCTGGAAGTTGAGCCTGAATGCTTAGTGCCAAACTATCAAAGGGTTAAGCACAGGTTCGTTTAATGACTTTTTTGGTTCACCCTGACAAAGATTATGGCTGTTGCCTAAGTGAGGCTTCCACCTCCCTCAACCAATATTCCAATTTCTTACAAGTATGTACAAATAAAAAGAAGACACAGTTCAGGTCCCAGTGGTCAAACTGGTCAAACTCCATTAGGTTTCACTTGAACTAATGATTATGCCATGTTCGTTTTTACGTTAGATAGGTAGCAGTCTCCTGTTTTTTTTGCAACAGTTCTTTAAATGTATTTCAATGGTGCCACATGCCTGATACAACTTACAAAGAATATTTGAAGTAAAGCACACATTGTAGCCAAAATATTTAGCAAAACATCAGATACTCGGTCTGCCCAGCCAGAAGCAAATCCAACATATCAATGGAATAACATTCTGTAGAACAGTCCAACAGAATACGGACAGGACAAGTCTGTCTCCTATTATATGGGGCAATAGCTGTAAGATGTATGGTGAAACACATTGTCATCCCTGTCAGAGAAGTAGCAGTCTTCTGTATTATGCATAGTTGTCTGCTTACTGTGTAAAAGAATAGAGGAATGCCCTTCAGAAACTCTGCAGTTTGTTATGTGAGCGTCGAACTGTATGATTTTTTTTCTATTTTTGATATTGATGCCCTACACTTTGCCTTGGGATCCCTATGGTAAATTACAGAGAAAATTGAAATAATATATATTTCACTTGAAAATAAACATTAAAATATTTGTATTTTCAACATTAATGAAAAATTCACTTTTCATATTTACCTTAAATGTAGAATGAAATAAAAAAAAAGTGTTACATCACTATTAAATTAATTTTGAACTAAAACTTAAATTAATAGAAGTTTAAAATAAATTCAAATAATTTTTCTGAAATTTAAATACGAAAATTAATTCCCTGCTAAAGAAAAACAATATTTATTTTAATGTGTATTAATAGTTATAAAAAGTGATGTATAGGATTATTTAAAAATAATTGATTTTTTTCAATAAAATGTATTGTAACATTAATTTCTAAAATGCAAAATAGATTATTACAATACTTTGTTTATATTTCTTTTTAACATGAGCTTATATTTATATATATTTTTAGTAAATTAAATCATTCAATTTAATTTAACATTATTTCCTATGCAGTTTTAAGTCCCTACCTCCAATATTTTCTATAGGAGGGTTTTGCCATACCAGTGGTTGGTCATGTTTGGTGCAGGGCTTACAACTGTTTATTCTTAAGTAGTAACTTATACTCGAAGATTGTGAAAACAGAAAAATAGCAAACTTACTTAAAAATGTAAACTTATTCAAAAGTGTAAGCTACCTAAGTAACCTTATTCAAAAGTTTAAGGCCCCTTGTGTTGATGTTTAGTTTACTACTCTTCATACAGCTGGATTGATTGCTTCAGTTGGGGCAGACGTCAGTGCCATTGCAGCAGGGCAAAACACAGGGCAGGATTTGCAGTGAAAACCACCTACAAAGACAGGTATGTCTCTCGATAAACAAGCTGACTAACACATTATAGAGGGTCGTTCTGACTTTTATTGGTATCCAAACCTGAAATGTCAGTATGTGTTTTGCAATGTCTTTCAATAACACCCTATGGAGGATTGTTCTGACTTGTTTTTAGTATCCAAATCAGAAATGTCAATATGTGTTTTGCTGTGTCTTTTAATTGAACTCAAATCTCACCTTCTAATGTATAGTAGTACACTATTATATAGTAATGTTTTTAGTTTTAATTTTAAGGCCCTCTCAAGTTCTCCCTTCCACCACCTGGCACAACATCGACTTTTACTCCAAGCTGGGCTACAAGCCCTGATTAGTACTACACGGCAGACAGATGGTACACACTGGTAATTCAATCTCTGCTCTTTGTCCTAAAGAGGTTATGCCTTTTTTTCAAGACTGACATGATAGCTGTATATCTTTTCTCACACATCCCTGTTGGCACCTTCTCTATATGTCAGAATATTTGTTTTCATATTTTTATGTCATCCAAATAGCCTCTGAAATTTGGCAAAGAATGGGTCTGCTTCATTTGAAATAACACGAAATAGGTTTGTGTGCCTCTCAATATGAGCAGAGAACATGTACCTAGCATCATCTTGTTTGATTTACAATTACTTACTCCCTTATGTATATATATCTCCCTCCTGTCAGCTTCTGTCATACAGCATCCCCTGGTGTCAACCTTGAAAACATCCTCAAGTCAGACAACAGGAAACATTTTTGCAGCAGCAGACAGGCCCTCTACCATCTGTCTGTCAGGTAAGTCTGGGACCATACTATCTTAACTTCTACAGCTCATCATTTTTAATTTTTTTCTCTATTTAATGTTAGTATATTAAATGTTTACTAATTAAATTCATGGGGGTGGAGAAGCTGATGTATGTATCTTTCATGTATCTGCATCTGTGACCAAGATGGTGATATCAATTAAACCTATGTCTTATCTCTATAGCTCTGGACATACTTTGGGAAAACCATTTACCAGGACAAATGCTCAGCAGCTGACCTCCAAAACAGTTATCAATGTGTCTGAAACTGGTGAGTTTACATTGCTAATATATACTAAGCTCATCCATGGATCAACCTTTACAAACATGTTATTTTAGTCTCACATGATACTAACTTTATTCTTTATTTGCAGAATAATGTTTATTAAATAGTATATCTAGAGTTAAAAAAAAGGATGTGATGTTTTTCATCTGTTGAAATCTTCTTTTTTTCCTGTACTAGGCACATTGAGCCAGAAGATATTGCAAACCTCATAAAAGCAGAGGATGACAGACAATCTGAGGAGAGAATTTAATACTCCTCCCCGCATCCTCCCAGGTGTCACCCTTCTCCCCACTGGTCAACCTGCTGACCATTTTGAGATGGTCACACAGGCAGGGTGTCCTGGGGGTTAGCATGATCTAATGCCGGGTAATAAGAGGATCATTTTTTTCATCAACAAAGTGATTTGAGGCAGAATATTTTTGCAGTGGGGGCTAGAATAGCAGACTCACTTAAGCAACTCCCTCAGAAGTTTGATCCATGCCTTAAATAATGTTTTCAAATGTTACCAGGGCATGGCAAAGATGCACTAAGACCATCTAGGAAAGTTTAAGGAAGAGATTGAAAGAGAGTTTAAGGAAGAGACTGGAAGAGAGTGAAAGACACCATGCCTTGAACAGAAAGATATTAGAGACAATTGGTAAAAACTGCTGGAGTCAATCTTCATGTCCAGTGCATGCAGTTGTTTACACACAAACACCTGAACCTCTTTGCCACACCTGCACTACCGCTCAGAATATGAGCACAGTCTCATTGCATTTACCACACAGGCTAGTGGAATCTCTTTGCTCATTTTCAAAGTGTAAGTAATTTTACTATTGCCCTTCAATATAGAAAGTATCTTCTAAATCACTAAACATTTCTTTCAATGGACATCCAATGCATCATACAGTATGATTTGTAAACACAAGAAAGAGATTTTTGTTAGAGTTCAAAATATGTCGAGAAATTATATAATATTTTTAATAAAACATATACTGTGCGGTAAAGAAAAACAGTCCTTTGGAAAAGGGCTAAACAGAAAGACAATATAGTGTTAAGTCAGAAGGGAAATGCTAACTTGGAGGGGGTTGGGCAAATAATAAAAGGACATTGGAAGCATCAAGGGAACCAATCTGTATACAAAAGGGGGATAAAAAGTCCATTGTCCACAAAGAGTCCAAAAACAGTCCATTGTCAAAAAATAAAGTCATAACTCCCCAATACAGATGAAGTGGTGTCCAACTCAGGTTCCTGGCTTGGGGGCACAAGTCACTGTGTTATATTTCATATAGGTACCCCGATATAGGTCTAGGTATCATCATAACCCTTCACCTACATTCTCTCCTATACTACATACATAACGGATTTGGAGGACTGACCTTTTACCCAGTTACAATACTACACATAAGTACGTAGGGTTTTTACCTGGACACTGGCCTCATAAATTATGCATGAGGATTCTTAGTTTCTTGGAATCACAGCAGGACCATCATCTCCAGCATAATAACTGTGTATAAAGTTCATTCCCGACGTCATCCTAAGTCCGACACTGGCACAGCGAGGTAGAACCCCTGGGGATACCTTGGGGTATATAAACACCACATCTTGCTGAGATAGAGAGAGGAGATCACGACTTCCAGGCCGACACACTGACGCAAGACGCTGA
The DNA here is from genome assembly GCA_963921515.1 of Calotriton arnoldi. Lineage (NCBI taxonomy): Eukaryota > Metazoa > Chordata > Amphibia > Caudata > Salamandridae > Calotriton > Calotriton arnoldi. The sequence continues at coordinate 57,323 of CAWUFW010014386.1, read as the reverse complement.
GGTTCCTGCATGCAGATACTCCAGCTCGCAGTGGTCTGACATCCCTCGCGGGGTGTTCAGCTCAAGACCAGAACAAGGTCCAGCAGGCTAACATCAGGTAATGGGGTTAGCTTTATCCTAGAGGGATTCTTGGCTTTATACCTACTCACATGCTAGGTACACTTAGGTACATCTAGTTTATGGTGCATCGTAGGAGTACGCATTTTATTGCCATGTATTTTATATACTCACCTATATTTATGGTTTTAGCAAAATGGTAGAAACCTACCATCTGTTTACTTTCTTAGTGCTGCTACTCATTTATATATGCTACTGTCTACTGGTGATTTCAGTACACTTATTTTACGCTAGAATAACGACTGTTCAATAAATACTTATTGAAAACGTCCCACCCATTTATTCTGTGTATCTGTCTGAGAAAAAGTAAGCATGAGTGACTGAGCGAAAAGTAAGCTACTGTTTCCACGGTCCTGAGGGATCGGGGTTGTCATGTTCGATAGTTGCCAAGAACTATTCTCTCCTTGGTAAGAGGAGGTTATAGTGGCATTGCGAGCTAGCTGGTACACACAGACCAACATACCCGGTGGGGGTGTCTGGAATCAGTCTGGACACCAGTCCCGCAGTGTATGTTGTCTAAACGCGCGGATCCTATATAGGTCTGATAGGAACGACAACTGGCCATCCTCACCCTCAATTTTTACAATGATATTGAGATCTTCCTCTGACCCAGATGTAAATCGACTGGCCATAGCAGGAAAGACATCCCACAGAAGCAAGGAAAAGGAAGGAAAAACAGTAAGGAAAGACAAACTGGTGCATGGGACTACTGGAGGTGAGGCAGGTTGGGGAGGCAGATGAGAGATATTCACTGTAGTTAAGGAGGTCATGGCACCAGTTAAACTTTGTATCTGCCCAGAGACTGCCTCTCAGAGCATCTAGAAGTCTCCAAATAAGACTCAAATGTCCTGAGAAAGCACTCCTTGAGCCTCTACTAATATATGCATGACCTCCTTGAATGCAGCCACTGAAATTGAATCTGGGGGAAGGGATTGTGCAGCACAAGAGGGGTGTGTGGTGTTGGGGGCAAAAGTGTACCTTGACTCCAGTTCTGCTGGGCAGGCACTGAGAGGAGGAGGCAATGCAGGCATGCAACTGGCGGCCCCAGTGAAATGGAGGCAAAAGGAGTTAAGGAGGGGCTGGTGGCAGGGCCAGATAGTGTTGGGATCAGCACTTGGGACACCACTGTTTGTTCTTGCTCAAGTCCAGGAGAAGAACAAATAACTTCCTCCCCCTGGCTGTTGGTACCTGCATCCACTGCCCCCACCAGGTGACTCTTCAGCCTCTGCCGGAAGTTTATTGGAGGAAAATCTAGTAACTCTGCAGGCCAACACCCTTTACCTGATGGTGGTGGGTTACTCCTTGTCACTAGTCATATTAACAGGTTGTGTTCACCTCTGAGCTGAGGATGTCCTTTCTTGCCCCTGCTCCTTCTCTGTTCTTTGTTGGTCAGCCCAGTTTGCTGAAAAGAAATGCAAAAAAAGAGAATGTATTCAATCATTGGATCAATAACACATATCTACATAATTTTAGCAGAGAATGTGAAAACATTTCTAAACTTCTCACTATCCTTTGCTTTCATACTAAAATGTTGTGAATTTGTAGGCCTTAAAATTTCTAATTCACAATATAGCTCTGGTATCAGCCATTCAAAGTAGGTGAAAGAGTAGGTAATAGTTGAGATATGTCAAAAATCTTTTTTCATCTATTACAAATGTAGACTCACGCCAGGTTCCCCACATTGGTTAGGTTTGATAAGACATTTTTCCCACCAGCCTACAAAACATTTTAAAGGAGGTAGAACTAGTCTATATTTTTGGACATCAAAAGGTCAACACATTATTCAGAAAGTAAAATATCATAAACATATGGTGGTTCGGACATACGGTAAAGGTACACAATGCCAGAATTTCCAAGAAGTCAAACACAGATTAGCACTGAAGCCACAGAAAACAAACAATAAAAATGTTTGCTATTAAATGTGAACTTTCAAAACGTTCATACAGAAACAAAGCATGTTAAATAACATAACATGTGTGTATTTGTAAAGAGTACGTTCACCCAGAAGGGTAACTTGGTGCTGAATAACCAATTCTTACCCAACTCAATGGTGCACATTTTATTGACCTCAGAAGGATGAAAGGCTGAGTGGACCTGCCAGGATTTAAACCTGTGACCATCAGGTCAAACATAGGTCCCTACAGTGGACATATTAGTCCATTAAGCCATCAGACCCAAATCAGTAAGGTTATGACAAAGCTTGCAATGAACACAAGATAGGGATACGCTGTCAAAAAATCACATGCACCTATGTGCCAAGTATTAATATACATGCATTGTTTTTCTGCTGTTCAAAATCTTCCAGCTGAGCATGGAGAGATGGCCGGGCAGCTTTCAGGATCCTCCGGTACACTGTCATCAAGCGAGGGTGCTCTGTATGTGGATGGGAAGACAAGCCCATAATGACACACCCACTGAATTACAGCATATGTAATGTCCTGCCAGATGTAGGACCGAGCTGCATTGCTCAGCTGCATATCAGGTCCCCCATAAAGCTGAGGGTACTTGACTATCTTTCCCTTCTTGATGATATACAATTCTGTTTCAGAAAAAAGGGTCCTGCTCTTCAAGTAACTAAGCCATGTTGGGGGCAAGGCTGTGACAAGGAGCAGCAGGGTGGGGGAGGATGCTTCTTGGAGGAGAGAATGGCTCAGAATGAAAACAAAATGGAGGACTTTCTGTTGTTGTTTGTCATTTCCTGTTTATTTGCACTAGGCAGAGCTCTCAGCAGCAAGTGCAGACACTCAGCCCAGAGTGCGGAGTCTCCACACTACCTGTGGAGGAGAACCATGTGGGAGGTAGACACCAAAATGTTGAAGTGCAATAATATCTAAGCAGGGATTGTTTCTGGGCTTAATATATGTGTGATTATTTATGAATTTATGTTTGTCCTAAACCATGAACGTGGTATGTGTGAGATTGTGTTTGAATGTTGGTCTGGATAAGTGATACAATGTTTTGGGGACATATAAAGACAAGTTTCTTTTTCACTTGAGCACAGCATGTTAGATAGGAACATTATGCCAAGTAAACAGAGTTGTCTCAGGATGGTATGCATGAACACTGTGTTATACAGCATGACAGAGAGTCCAAATGCAGCAAACAACAAACTAGTAGCTCAAGAGTAAAAAAGAGTTGACCAGCCAACCCCATGCCTGCATACCCTGACCTCTGTTCTGGACCCAAATGTGGCTTTAAGTCAGGGTCAACATCTATATTAAAAATCGGTTGTATGGCGATGTTGTGCTACACTCAACACCCTGCAACAACTTTGCACACAACTTCTGGGGAGTAGATCAGCACTCCTTACCCCCCTTCGGTACAGTCAATACATCTGAATTGCGACTTGAGGACCCTAAAAGTGCATGTACATGTGCCCTATTCTACCTCTACTGAAATATTGTGGGTGAACATTTGTAGGGTGTGAGGACTGAAGAGAGAGTGCTACCCGGTATCACATGCAAAAAAACCATGTTTTTTTTAATAAGGGAGTGCCTTATATTTGTATTACATCATGCCTCCCTACTTGCATTGTGCACCAGGGTAATGCCTGGGGATTGTGCTATAGTAATTAATGATTATATTTGATATGCCACTCCCAGAAACAAAAGTAGGCCCACTGTGAGATGCTGCTACTCACTAATAACCTAAGTCACCAAAATCCCCAGCAACTAAACAACGTGCAAGAGGGGTCTTTCAGAAAATAAAATTGTTGTGTGTGCTTCCAGGAAAGTCAGCATACACATCAGTGAAACAGCCCCTGGCATTGCAGATATTCCACACGTTGATGGTCTGCTAATGGTGTCTTTTGCAGAAAACGTGTGCTGTGTGCATGGTGGCTGAAGTGCCATATGGGTGCAGTCAATGGTACTTAGCACCAGTGGGAAGTGGGCAAATGCGTTAACATCGCTTTCTACCCTTTGCCTTCCCATCAGTGAGTTTGGAATGTGGATCAACTAGGCCCATATTACAGAAGTGCTCAGGGGGCACAGAGGGGCACTTGGGCCCACTTTATGCTCCCCCAGGGCACTTTGGTATTACAGAAAAGGCTGCAGCTGCTTGTGCAGGCCCTTCTGTAATACAAATAGCGCTGGCACATATGTTCCGCCAGCGCTATCTCAAGAGGGCATTCCCTCATTTGCATGGGGGCATGGCCCTATGCAAATGAGGGAATCTCTTTACCTCCGCGCCCGCTTCGTATTATGGACACGAGCACAGAGGTAAAGAAGCTGCCAGGAGGCACACTGCCAGTGTGCCACAAAAAGTTGGCGAACTCTCAATGCGCCTCCTGATGGCAACCCTCTGGAGGTATATTTAGAAGGAACAAGGGAACCCAATTCGAGTCAGCCAGGGACCTTGGGTGCTTATCTATTATAAGGAACAGTGGTCCCTAGGAATTCTACAATTGTAAGACATTAAATACACATATAGACCCAATCAGTACTATATCGGTAAGTGACATGTCCAGCCGGACAGAGGCCCAATATTTAATAACAAAGCAATTAAATGAATAGATTTGAAACAATACAAGTGAGTGAGGCACAGGCCTGTGACCTCACTACATAAACGACAAGGGAAGAAGTGAACAACATATACACTTTAACAACAAGTTCAGGCAGGGCTATTGATTTGTTAAATGTATACACAATGGGACCAACAAATGATATTAATACACCTTTACACAACAGTAAACATTTCAAAGTAGTGTATAAGGTGTTTTGTGTGTCGACGGCGTTTCGATCCATACATTAAATACATGGATCATCATCAGGACTAAAACATAAGCTAGCCTGAAAATAATGCCTGGATATAAAACATAAGGGGGAAGGAAGAAAAGCAGGAAAAACACTGGTTAGATATTCAGATATGCAACACAAGGGGTAAATTATTTCATGTAATCATTGTCCTAAACACCTGTAATTAACACGAGAAATGAGTGACCTGTGGAAAAGGAAAAGGTGCTGGGAAAATAAACAGAGGTGAAAAAGTGGAAACGGAGTCATTCGAAGTCTTGGTCCATCACTGATAGAAGAATTACTGAAAAGGAAATTGGCATAGAAAAGGAGTAGAAAGAACCATGGGAGGGAATTAAACAATTATATAATAGCGCCGGAGTGAGGTTCTACAACAAGGAGAAGGGGGTGGCGGCATGGATTAAAAAGGAACCAGCAATTAGCGACTTACCGGTCTCTCAAGAATGGGAGACCTCGGTTACAAGCGTCAGGCGCGTGTGTCTGAGCAATTGAAGGGAAGCTGCAGAAAAATAGAATTTTTTTTAAGAAGAATAGGAATAAGAAGGAACAGGAAAGAAGAATGTGGGGAAGTTAAGCTTACCAATGGAGAGCGAAAACCGGACGTGTCCTCTAGGATGTGGGATAATAAGTGGATAACCTGGATGGAAGGGAAAAAATGAGTGGAGGAAGGAAAGGAGGGGGGAGATATAACGTGCAATGAAGCGAGGCTCACCGGTGTAGGGGGAGCCGTGCGCCGGGGCTGAAGGAACCAGGCAACGTGTTTGCCAATTAGACCACGGTCATTCTGGATCCGCTCGGGAAATCCTGTCAAGGAAGCAATTAGGAAGAACCTCAGGGCATGTGCAGGGAATATTAAAGGAGAAAGATGTTGCGTGCAGATAAGGGAGGCTCACCGGTATCATAAAAAGCCGTGCATCGGGCTGAAGAGTACAGGCAACTAGTTGCCAATTGTACGCGGCGGTCCTTAATTTACGGGATCCGCTCGGGAATTCCTGTCAGGGAAGCAAAAGGAGAGAGCCTCAGGGTGTGCGCGAACAGGTCGCTGGAAAGCTAATATGGCGGTAGTCAGGATAGTATGGACGCTTACCTCAATGGGAGCTGATGCGTGTAGAGACCCGGCTCTGTGTATGCGGCTCGGTATGTGTATTTAGATAGAGTTGGAGAACATGCTATTAATAGGTGGAGGAGAGGTCAGCTGACAGTGTAAACAAGGAAAAGGGACGGTGAAAAAATAGTGAAAATAAAGAAGGGACTGAGGCAATGGCAGACATATTGGAGCATTACAAAAGCAAGCCGATGAGTCGGTGAAAGTAGTGAAAATAAAATAAATGAGGGACTGAGAGTAACGGAATGGCAGACATATTGGAGCAATTAATAATTGGTCATGGAGGACCATTACTGAATATACATAGCGTGAAACAATACCATGAATGATGTAATTTTGCTAGCAACATGTGACAATATGGTCAGCATTTAAAATTAAAATTAAATTAATTTTAATTAAAAATAATTTTAATTAAAATTAAAAATAAAATAATGACCAACAGGTATAGTGCAGAGATTAGACAGGGAGAGTACTTGACTGGCTATATTTATACAAGTGTTGTCCAATCTTCAAGTCTGTTCAGTCCGGTGTGTAGGCTATTGGTTTTCAAGATCCATTTGAGCTCTTCTTTATTTAGAATTTTGGACATGTCTCCTCCTCTGGATGGTAGTTTAATTACGCTTATCACAGTCCAGCGAATTTCGTCCTCAGAATGTCCAATTTCTGTGAAATGATCCACTAGTGGGGCGGTTTGTGTTTTACATCTTATTCTGCTCCGATGCTGGCAAATTCTCATGCGGATTTTTTGGGTTGTTTGTCCTATGTAGATTTTATTACATGGGCAGAAAATGGCATATATAACATTTTGCGTGTTGCAGTTAGAAAATGACTGCAATGTTATTTTAATTTTGTCAAACACAAATTCTTTACAATCAGTCGTGTATTCACATACGCTGCAATTGCCACATTTAGCATGGCCTACTAACGGTGCAAGTCCCCAGTGGTCGTTAAGGTTGGTGGAGGGTCTATTAGTGGGAAGAGCTGCCCGGACAAGATGATCCTTAATATTTTTATTTTTCTTGAATGCAAACAGGGGCGTTCGAGATTGAGGGATCCCGCATTTAGCACATCCCAGTGTCTTATAATAGTTTTCCTGACGATATTGGAGACAGGAGAAAAAGTGGTAACACATACAAGTTTGTTCTGGGTGGATTTCTCTCTGGGTTCTAGTAGAACTTCTCTAGGGCAGTACCATGCTCTTTTCATTGCATTGCGCACTAATCTGCGTGGGTAGCCCCTACTTGTGAGCTTGTTGTTTAATATTTTAGCCTCTTGGAAATAGTCCTCTTTTAGTGAACAGTTCCTCCTGATACGGAGGAATTGAGAATAAGGCAATGAATCCCGCAAGGCACGGGGATGGTGGCTATCATACCTAAGTAGTGTGTTTCTTTCTGTTGGTTTGCGAAACAGACTTGTGATAAGTATTCCTTCTTTGTGGCAGATATTAAGGTCAAGGAAGGGAATCGATTCTTTACTATGTGAAAGTGTAAATTTAAGCCCATCACAATTATTATTTAGCCAATGCAAGAATGAGTATAAAGTACTTTCAGTGTTGTTCCAAATAATGAAGATGTCATCTATGTATCTTTTCCATGTGACAATCCCATCGTTAAATGGATTGTCAGGGGTAAGGATGCGATTCCTTTCTAGCGAGTCCATATAGAGAATGGCTAGATTGGGGGCAAAAACAGCCCCCATTGAAGTCCCCTTCACCTGTTGGTAGAATTGTTCATCAAATAAGAAAAAATTCCTAGTAAGGCATATCTCTAGGAGCTGGAGTATGAACACTGTTGGTACATTATGTGGACGTGGGCGGGTATTGAGAATGGTTTCCATCACCAACAATGATGCATTTTGTGGAATATTAGTGTACAGGGATTCCACATCCAAAGTACACAAATATTCAGATTCAGGATTAAAGGAGTGGTTCTCAATGATGTTGATCATGGACATACTGTCCCGAATATAACAGTCAGTGAGGGGCACAAAGTCTTTAATAAAAAAGTCAACATATTGACCAAGGGGTTCTAAAATAGAACCACAACCAGACACTATGGGGCGTCCTGGAGGGGTATCCATATTCTTATGCATCTTAGGCAGAGTATACAATACAGGGGTGCGTGGAGTTTTGATATTCAGAAATTGATATTCATATTTACTAAGAAATCCTTGTTCTAAAGCTACAGTGGTGACTTCTTTAATAAGATTTTGTAGTTCTCTGGTGGGATTAGTGGGAAGTCTACAGTAATGGTCAGTGTTGGTTAGTTGCTTATTAATTTCAGTTTTGTAAGCATCAATTTCCTGTAGGACAATTCCGCCGCCCTTGTCTGCCGGTTTAATAACGAGTTTTTCATTCTGTCGCAGGTTGGCAATAGCAACCTTTTCAGCATGGGAAATGTTAAAGGGAATGAAACGACGTATATTTTCTAGATGGGCAATCTCTTTGAGTACCAATTTCTCAAATGTGAGAATCTCATTGGGAATCATATTCCCAGAGGGAGAGAAGGTAGATGGAGGGCGTAATGGGGTATTCGAAATTTTGGGAAGAGAGGAGTTTTCCAGAAAGTAACTATGTAACCTTATTTTGCGGAAAAACCGTAACAGTTCAGTTTGGAGATCAAGATAGTCAGGGAAAGTAGTAGGTACAAAGGAAAGACCTTTGCTCAGTACCGATATTTCATGGTCAGTAAGCTGATGTGTAGAGAGATTGAAAATGGGAATGGTCTGAGTAAGTTCAGAATGACCATTCGTCATTGTTCTGGTTACCATTGGTAATGTTTCTGGCGCGTTTGGCGTTCGCCTGGGGGATTGTACCAACGTTGCTGCTGTTTCAACCGACCTCTCTTTGGAGGGTCTGGTTGGCCGCGTCCTAAAAAAGAGGAAGGGGTATTGTAGTTACGTGTTGTGGTGCTACTTCCTTCTCCTGCGTCGGAGCTGTCTGTGGAGTCACCAGAGGTTTCAGAGAATCCTACTAGATTATTTCGTCTATTATAGCGTCCCCACGGTCTAAAGTTCTGTGGTGTGTTATAGGACCTGTTAGTATAAAAGTCTTTGTTCAAGTAGGGGTATGCCTTCTCTTGTGTGAATATTTTAATATCTTTTCGCACTTTATTAGATTTTTTGTTTTGTTCTATACGGTGGAATTCATCCACAGTTTTTTGGACCTGGTCAAGTAATTTCTTACAATCAGCTATACTGTTGGTATCTTTTATTTGTTTCTCAATATCATTAATCAATTCCGTGAGTTTCTTCAGCTCTTCGTTAGCTGTGTCTATGCCCAACACCATCCAGTGTGCCACAAAAAGTTGGCGAACTCTCAGTGCGCCTCCTGATGGCAACCCTCTGGAGGTGGCTCAAGGGGGTCCTATGGGCCCCCCCAGACATCTCCTTGCAGGCGGATGCAGTCACTCAATGCACCCACCTGCAAAGGGATCTCGCTCCCCTCTTGAAAGTGCAGGCGAGTGCCTCCTGCACAGTGAAACACAGAGCGGCTTTGAAGCAGCCGCTCCGTATTTCACTTGAATGTGCAGCACAAGTTTGCGGCTGGCCTGAGGGAAGCACATTCAACCTAATAGGGTGCACTCTCCCTGTTTGTGCCTGATGCACCTGTTTGAAGGTGCGCCGTGGTGCAAACAGGGAAAGTGCACCCTATACATAATACGGCCCCTCGTGCACTTTTGTTGATGCATCTTAATACCTGGGCAAGCATTGGGACTAGCTTGCCTGTGAGATTACAATGTTGTAAGAGAAGGCCCTCTGGAATGATCCAGTGGCCATAAAGTGGAGTACAGCCCCTATTTTGACATATGCTGGGACAGCCTGGGAGTGGGCGATACCTGAGTCGAGCGCCTGCTCCCAATCAGCAACCATGTCCATGATCACATCAGATGGGAAGCAGTATCTGGCAATGACAGCTTCAATGGACATACCAAAGATGTCAGTCCGTTGCTTGTAAGCCCTTTCTCGCCTCCTCATATAATTCTTCCTCAGAAGAAGGGGGAAACCTATAAACATGTCCAAGGACATAGTGAAGGCAGGAAAAGAGGTTTGGTGTCTGGGTTCCTTTCATATGCGGTTAGTCTGGTTATGATAGGTTTTTGCTGTAATGAGTTTCATCTGGATATGGGTGGTGGAGTTGAGAACAATCACTCATTTTATTACCAGGTGTGTTGCAAGTGTTGTAATCCTTGTAATATACATGTCACATATTTGGTTGCAAGGAAGAATAGCTAAGGTGTTGAAACACACATTTCCCCAGATTTAAACATTAAACATCCTTTAAGTTGTTCAGTCTCCCTATTTTTTCATTTAGGCCTAGATTTAAAATAAACATAAACATTTTTACAATAATATTTCACATAAAAATATTTTACATATTATTTTCACAAGTGTCACAAATTTTAACTTTTTCCTATACTTTACCATACAGAGACGTGCAGAGTCTCTCTATGTAAGTAAGTAAAGTTTATTGTTTAGTTAATTAAAACCATAACAATTTTACTGCATGTATTTAACTTTGATTAAAAACAGACAATTAAAATAAATTCATCAACCCAATATATCAACAATGTAATATCTCACAGTTATAAAAATCCTCAATTATCAATAAATACTCTCTAAAATCCTAAAAAGTGGTGTCTAAAACATGTAAGACCACTGTTTCGTTTGGGATTGACAGGTATAAAACCATCAATTAACAGGTGGCAAACTCATTAGCTTCATTTCCGCCAAGAATTTGTTGTAAATTAAATATAGGAGTCTCCAGGGGGGATATTCACAAGAACGTGCGATAAACATCGCCAAAATAGGTTCACGCAAGTTTTCATATCGCCGGAAAATAACTCAGTGTTAACGTCGTATTGTCAACACGGCGGTAACATGCAATAGTCTCCCGATAACGCGTCAAATGTCCGCGATAACATTACCGGGACGGCGATGAAAATCCAAACCCGAACGCGAAAAAAGTTGCGATGGGCCCAACCGCGATAAGACAATCAGCGAAAAGCAGTGCCAGGCCTGCAATTCACACACGTCAGGCGGGAAAAACCACTACAAAAGCAGAAAAAAAAAACACAAACAAAAACCAAACTACAGCGAAGCACAATGGAAGCAGCCGGGGCAGGTACAGAGGACGGCCAGAACCCCACAAGCCCCCCGGAGGAGCAGCCTGGGACCTCGGCGACAGGGAAGGGCAAGGACAAGAAGAAGAGGAAGACACGGTTCAGTCCGCAGGAAAACAGGATCCTGATCACGGAGGTGATAGAACACCATCAACAACTGTTCGTCACCTCCACTGTGTCATTGGCAACAAAAAATGGAACATGGCAGCCCATCGTGGACAAGGTGAATGCAGTCGGAGTGCTGAGGAGGACAATGGACGAGGTCAAGAGGCGCTGGAATGATGTGAAGCGCAAGACCAAGCAGAAACTCGCCAACAACCAGAAGGCAGCAATGCAGACTGGAGGTGGGAGTCAAGCGCCACAGGAGGAGCTGGATGAGATGGAGGAAATGGTGTCCACAGTCATCAGTGGGGAGACGGTGGCAGGAGTTGGGGGACCAGACACTGCTCAACATGACCCGACACAACAGCAACAGGGTGAGTAATGACCAGGGACTGGGGGGACGGGGGGAGATGGGCACAATGGCACACATGCACAATCAAGCGGAGCACAGTGCACACCCACAATGACTCTGGATCATGTCCCTGATCCCCTTGGCACACTGCAGCACACATAGCAACAGCACGTAGGCCCCCGTTGACTATGTGCCCAGAGGAGGCCCGCCCACACATCACTTATCTCACAACCAACCCATGCACATGTGCTGAACCCAGCAAAGCTGCGGGTCCGTGAGCCACACTGACAATGCAAGTGACACTGCATGACGATTAGCATGGCTGCAGTCCGATCATCATGACATGGTGCACGCCACCACACTGAGGTGGCTGAGTGTGGACCACATCCGTAAAGGAGCAGGTCACACTCTGATACATCCACCTGCACAAACAACCCCTGACGTCAACAACACATCTGCGGACAAACCATGCCCCAGAGTCCCAACTCCCACCAAGACCCAAATTCACCCAAGTCTGCAACATCTCAGCACTGTATGGGCACAGAAGTCAAAGGCACACTGCCTGAAAGGGACAAGGGGCAGCAAAAGCAGAGCTGCAGGGACGACTCTCCCAAAATGCAGCACACACATGACATTCAGAGCACATCAGCATTGACAACAATGTGGTACAAACTGCAACACGTTTACAACAGGACAGAGGACACAACAGGTGCCGCTTGTGTGTAGAAACTGGCCAATCACATTTGGCATAGCAGGGAAATGTGAGATGTCAATGTACAAGTACAAACACATATCCGTGATGCTGTCGAAATGTTCACTGTCCCGCATCAAATAGGCAGCTCCTCCTAAACAATCACAATGTACATTGTCATGCAGTCTGCATGTGAACTTGTACAATGCGTCAACATACATGTGAACACAATGTAATACTGCATTTCCCCTTCACATTGTAGAGGGAGCATCAACACCTCCTGCTGAGCAACCCCAACAGCTCTTCACTGATGACGATGAGGACATCCCCAACTTCGACACCGAAGCTCTCCAAGTCCTCATTGACAGCTTCGGCACCCCACCTCCAGGAGCAGGGCAGCCCAGCTGCATCGAGGAGACCCCACCCCCTGCACAGACCACACAGCAGGAAGCACCTACCACCCCGGCTGTCTCCCAGGACCCCCAAGAACAACACATGGCCTTCCAACGCCGTGTGTTAGAGGTCCAGGAGAAGATGGCTGATCAGGTGCGGGTGGAGTTTGACCTCATGGCAGCCAAACTTGATGCCATACATGTGTGTCTGATTCCCATCAGGGACCACTTACAGTCCCTAACGGACGCCCACAGTCCGCTCCATGCTCTCAAACAATCCATGGCTGACATCGCTGGAGTCATGATACTGAGACAAGAACAACTGTCCAGTCAGAGTGGCTCCAGCGATGTCAGCCGGGAGTTGGGACAGATGCGGGGGCTCATGGAGAACATGGAGCGGATGCACACGGAAAGAATGGCTGCCATGGCTGCACACCAGCGAGATGTGGCTTGGACCTTCCATGCCCTGCAGCATATCGTCATGGCATTGCTGCCTCAAGGCCTGGTGCAGATTAATGCTGCTGCTGCTTCTACATCCACATCTCCGCCCCCTGATGTGTCAGTGCCTCATGGTGCAGCAGGGAATCCACCTCCGGCCCCTGATGTGTCAGTGGCACACAGTGCGGCAGGCAATCCACCTCCGGCCCATGATGTGTCAGTTGCACACAGTGCGGCCGACATTCCACCACCACCCACGTGTGAGGCACATGTGACATCAGAGGACGAAGATGCGGGTGAATCAACCTTACTGGTAAGGAGGAGGCAGTAGCATTCATCTCCGCCATATGGCCTGTTTCTGCTTGGTTCTGTCCTTTGCATCCTCACCTTCCACTGTCCCCTGATACACTCTGCGACACTCACCTTGGACCTCGACATGGACTGCCATATTCTGTTTGGTTACCAATGACACAGCGATCAGACTGCGGACTGAACTCTTCCTCTTCCTCTTCCGATGTACTTGTCATTCCCTGAAGGACTCTGGCTGGCCCTCCACGGGCCAATAATGTGAAGTGGGGTTTGCATGGCCCTGTACTGCTCCAGCTGCAACACTCCACTGGATGTGCATTAAACATTCAGAATCGCACAGATGTGTCATGTCTTTGATCATTCAAGTATGAAAGTATGGATGAATGTAGGGTCAGTGATTCCCCCTTACGTCCATGTTGCTCATGTCGTGGGACTTGAGTCACAGGGTGCAACATTGCTGATTGCGGTCCGTGTGGCGTAGACACTACAACAGAGACACAAGCATCAGTTACTTCCTTGTCCAGCCCAGAACTGAGGCACGCCCAGAGCCCTGGGGTCATTGTTCCCACCCCTACGCTGGCCTGGCATACGCCAGGCCAGACCACTCCGCTTACGCTCAGAGGGGGGACGACAAAGCTACAAGTCCCAGGTCTTCCCTGTAGTGATCTGCTGATCACTGGTCTAGTTGTCAGCATGCCACAGCCACTCCCTGAGGGCTGGTTAACACCCACACCACACCCATCCAGCACAGGCGTCACAGGACATGTGACCCTGCCAATAAAAGGGGCCTAGCACATCACATTCCCCACTGCCGGAGATGACATGATGGCGTCCGCACCACGTGGCTCAATCATGAAGGGTCCATGACTTGTGGTGCACGGAGTTAGAGGCTCCAGATGCCCTGCGGGCTTGTATGGGCCTACTGGCACGGGGCCATGACTTGCGTTGCACAAGGTTAGTGGCACCCGCTGCACTGCAGCTGGCAGGGGCCTACCAGCACGTGACGATGACTTGCGTTGCACAGGGTTAGTGGCACATGAAGAGCTGTTCGGGTGTGCAGCCTGCGATGATGCGTAGGCCTCGATGAGCCGTCCTGCTAATCGTGCCTCGATTTGAATTGTGAGCCCAGCTGGACCGTAGTGCACGCCCAAGGCAGCAGTCAGCACACACATGACTCCATGGTGCGGTGCCGCAGGGTTCGCTGGGGCCTGTGGCGCGGAATCCAGAGATCGGCTGAGGAGGTTGCACCGGCACGTGGTGGGCCCTCTTGGAGACACGCCGGTGGTGGCAGGTGAGCATTGAGGCCTGGGTGCGCAGGGGCGGCCAGTCATCGCTGGGCGGCGGACCGGTCAGGGGACCAGGGCTGGAGTGCAGCAGGCGCACAGGATCGCGCAGGCACCACCGGTCACGGCGGCGGCTTAGTGGCTGGGCGGGGGCGCAGCCCTGGCAGACACGACCCTGCATGCAATGACGTGATGTGCGCGGGTTGGTTTGGGACGTAGCCACCTCATCTCCAGTGTGAATCTGCCCGTTGAAGGTGGTCGGCCATGTGTGTGTAGGCCTATGGACAGGTTATGGCGGAGACTGACACACACGGAGTAGTCACTTTGGTGGTGGATTTGTGACATCTGCATTCCCACAGTTGTGAGTTGTAGGATTGTGGCGTTGAGGTGTGTGGTGTGTTCAGTTGGTACTTGCCGATGGGCAGTGCATTACCATTGGTGCCATCCTCAAAGCGCTGGTTGGTGGAGGACTTGCAGACATGTGGGAATCATGCACACTGCCTGGGGAGTTTGCGATGCAATTGGTGGACAGGCCACGGTTGTCCACTTTTGTCTGCACATTGATGGCATGCGTGTGGTTGCTGTTGCGGTGATTGTGTGCAGTGTCGGCAGGGGGCACAAGTCGTACACGTGTGCTGTGAATTGCCCTCAACAAGTGCGTGACGCCAGCTATGGCGTAGTTCCCTTGCGTGGTCTCAAGATGTTCCTGCGCAGTGTGGGGGGAGTGAGGGGCAGGGGTATCGAGCTGACACACACGGTGATGCTTTCAGGTATGATGAGTCCTGCATGATGTGACCGTACCAGCAGTTCATGTGGTCGTTACCTTCCTTTTCATTCCTACGATGGTTACGACCACATGAACTTCTGTTACGGTCTTCTCATGCATGATTTATCATGCCTGTGAGCATTCCGGTTTGTCCAAGTGCAGTACACTGTACCAGATTAGGCATGTGACTATACGGAAGTTTGACCATTATCACCATTTCTCCCACAGGTTTCTGAAGACACGTTGCCCTGTTGAAGTTCCCCGTTGGGAATGGAACGCGTTGGCTGAGCATTTCGTTTTGTTTGTTTGTGTATTTGTAATAAAGTTCTGTTTGTACACTACTGTTGACTACTGGACTTCATGACCTGGCGCACCCACATTTCGGTTACTACGATCTTGGGTCTGGGGCACGGAGGCGTCTAGCGGTTGGTTGCGCAGGTACACTACGAATTGGAACTATCGTGTGGTGCGGATACAGGGGCCCGCCGTTGCTTTTGTGGACATGCATCCATGACATGTGTGAGGGAGTTTGATGGGGCTGGCTGTGAGACTCCTCCGACTCTGGAAGTTGTTGGTTGGAAGGTACCAGGGGCCAACAGGTGCAGCACAGCCAGCAGCTTTGTCTGCGGTGGGATGTTGGTTGTCCGCTGTGTTGGTACCGTCAGCCTGTGGGCAATGTGGGTCAGGATGCGGGGGAATGGTTGTTCTTTTGAGCCTGTGTTGGCCAATGGCTTCCTCTGGCGTTGAATCTCTGGGGCTTGTGCGTTTTAGGGTTGTCCGCTGTCCTGCGCTGCCTAGGTGGTAATCCAGAGGGGGGTGGTCCGGGGGGGGCCTGGGAGTGGTGGCAGTGGGTGTTGTGGCGCTCTTGGTTCTCCGAGCTGCATGATCAGTAGCTCCATGGCATCTGTTGGTCTTCAGATGTGGCTCTGGGCTGGGCTCCCTTTCATACATCATCAACTCCTCCTTCCACACCGCCACCTTCCCGGAGAGCTGGAAGCACGCCGAGCTTACCGCCCTCCTGAAGAAACCAACGGCGGACCCCACCGACCTCAAGAACTACCGTCCCATCTCGCTCCTTCCGTTTCCGGCCAAAGTCATCGAGAAGACCGTCAACAGACAGCTTGCCGCCTTCCTCGAGACGAATGGATCCCTCGACCCCTCGCAGTCCGGGTTTCGGGCCAACCACAGCACCGAGACCGCCCTTATCGCAGCCACCGACGACATCAGAACCCTAACCGACAACGGGGAAACAGCAGCCCTCATCCTCTTGGACCTCTCCGCGGCGTTCGACACCGTCTGCCACCGCACCCTAGTGAAGCGCCTCAGCAACATCGGAATCCGAGAGAAAGCACTGGAATGGATCATCTCGTTCCTCGCCGGAAGAACCCAGAGAGTCCGCCTCCCCCCGTTCAGATCCGAGGCCACCGAAGTCATCTGCGGCGTTCCACAAGGATCTTCACTCAGTCCAACCCTCTTCAACGTCTACATGAGCCCCCTCGCAGCCATCGCACGCCAACACAACCTCAACATCATCTCCTACGCCGACGACACCCAGCTGATCCTCTCCCTCACCAACGACCCCACCACCGCCAGAGCCAACCTACACGACGGGATGAGAGACGTCGCCGACTGGATGAGGAACAGCCGCCTTAAACTGAACTCAGACAAGACGGAAGTCCTCATCCTGGGCTCATCACCCTCTGCCTGGGACGACTCCTGGTGGCCCCGGCCCTGGGCACCGCGCCCAAGCCAACGGACCACGCACGCAACCTGGGCTTCATCCTGGACTCCTCCCTGTCGATGACCAGACAAGTCAACACCGTCTCATCTTCGTGCTTCAACACCCTGCGCATGCTCCGCAAGATCTTCAGATGGATCCCCACTGAAACCAGGAAGACCGTCACCCAGGCACTCGTCACCAGCCGACTGGACTATGGGAACACCCTCTACGCCGGAACCACAGCCAAACTTCAAAAAGACTCCAGCGCATCCAGAACGCCTCCGCACGACTCATCCTGGACATCCCCCGACACAGCCACATCACCGGACACCTGAAAGACCTGCACTGGCTCCCCGTCAGCAAGAGAATCACGTTCAGACTCCTCACCCACGCACACAAGGCCCTCCATGACCTGGGCCCAAAGTACCTCAACGACCGCATGACCTTCTACACGCCCACACGCCAGCTACGATCAACCAGCCACGCCCTCGCAACCGTACCACGCATCCGCAGAACCACCGCCGGAGGAAGATCCTTCTCCTACCTGGCAGCCAAGACCTGGAACTCCCTCCCCACTCACCTTCGGCGAACCCAGGACCATCTCTCCTTCAGGAAGCAGCTCAAGACCTGGCTGTTCGAGCAGTAACTTACCCCCTCCCCCAGCGCCTTGAGACCCTCCCGGGTGAGTAGCGCGCTCTATAAATGCCGTGATTGATTGATTGATTGATTGATACTGCAGGTAGTCGTCCTGCTTAACACCAGCAAAAGGCAGGTGTTACATCCCTGCTGCTAACACGCCTTAACGCCTGTTCTTGGTTCGCATCGCAGATCTGACTGGTCGTTGAGAATCTCGCGAAGTGGTGTTTTCGTGTGTTTTTGCACGGGAACGCCTACTCTGCATATCATTAGCGTTAGTTGTCGCACTCATCCGTGGCGATGTTTTTTGCGGTAGCTATCGCAGGAAAACTGGTGATGTCGGCAGTTTGCACCAGCTTGTGAATGGGGCGATAAATCTATCGTCACTTTTGCGGCGCTAAAGTGCCGATAAATCGGCGATAAGTCCTTGTGAATATGCCCCCAAGTCTCTTATTTTACTGGGTTTAAACAGTCATTGACCCTATGCGGGTTGTGTTTGTTTACCGCCTGCCGATTGTAGCAGTAGGCTGCACAGAGTACTGTTCTTAAGATGACAGTCAAGCAGATCAATTGCTGCTGGCGTGGTTCCTTCAGTAAGTGGACCCTCGGGTGGGAGTCTCTCTATGGTAAAGTATAGAGAAAAATAGGGAAGTTTATTAAAATTTTAAAAAGTTTGTACAAATATTGTTAGGAAAAATATCAATTACATTTTTTTATTAGGAATATTTCAAATGTACAGCTGCTGTAAACAAGCATTCACAAAACCAATAGATCTGGACTTGCCAATACTGCAATTTTTTTCATTCTTTATTTCTTCTCTTTGTTTAGCAAATATATGCAACATGTAAAACTAGCAAAAAATCTTCAGTGACCAAGCAGTCCAAGTGTACGCGTTCTGGCACAGAAGAACTCAGGTGAAATAATGTTTGCTTTAGGCAGTGCAGCACAAAACAATAAGTCTGGCTTTGGGAAGCCTGCATGTGTTTCTTTCTTTTTTACAAATATGCGCAATAAGTATTAACAGTGATGTTCGTGCATATGTCTGCAAAAAAAGGAAATAAAATGACCCGTGACAAAAATTAACTAAAAAAGGAGCATTTTGATAAATTTGGGAACTACAAAACAGGTCACAGACATGTTAATGACAGAATGAGACAGGGGGCACAGAAATCCAGCACAAATAGTTTGTTCATACTTGTACACACTGGTATCTGAAGGTGTTTGAGCTACGGAAAGCAATAGCTATTTTGAAAAACAGATGTTTTGTGTGTACTGAAAAAAGTGTGTTAGAGGCATATGTCACTTGAAAATTATAACTCCACCAGTGCAAATTCAGTTCAAACAGGCACACTGTATTCAAATGTAAATGTTTGGGATTTTAAGGCCTCTCCATCAAACCATTGCCAATAAATATCCCTTGCAGGTTTTAAAAAAGAGCTTTAAGCTGAATGGCATATATATTAAGGCCTTCTTAAAGGCTTTTATTTTATAACGAAATGATCCGACTTCGCCTGATTTAAATGTGAAATGTCCATAAAAATTTCCTCTGTGCATTGGTATCGGGCTGTCCCCAGTAAGGTACGAATTAAAATTTAAATTTTCAGCAATAGTGAAAAACACATTTTGGCCGGAAAGGTATGCCAACATTCAAGTTTAAGAAAGTGGCTCTTGATCAATGGCTGCTTAATGTTGCAGTTAAATATTATTGTTATCCATCTTCACATTTTAGAGAAAAATTGAACTTGCTGCTGGAAACTTTTTACAGATATGAAATTGTTCTGTAGACATAGTAATTAATACATGACTGCCTTCTGTACTCTCTAAAGTTCAAAAGAGCAAAGTAAACTTATTTTATTGGCAGCCTTGGGATCTTCCAGCGCAAACGATAGTGAACGATTTTGAAAAATAGACAGAGCACAGCCTTGAGTTTTATAGAATAACAGTGCACCGCTGACCGCGAAACTAGAGCTTGAGAATGGCTGAAATAAATGAACTACACCGTGCCCACCCTTAACCGCTTTCCTCCCTTCGGCAAGTCAATTGACTGTATGCACAAGAAGTGATGATTTCTCAGTCAACGGCATCCAGGATATGGGTGTCAGACAATAATGCTAGTGTGTATACACCTTTGTCTAATGTTAATGTAGTTGTAGGAAACACTTTGATTTATGGGTCAGTAATGCTGCATAATATACCCTCTGGAAATAAAGGTAGGGGTCATGCTGGTAACCATGGTAATAATGAGCGCATAATCACTGAAAGCCTCCACACATCGGGGATCAATGAGGATGTGGCTTTAGGAAATAACCCTTGTACAGGGCCAGCGCATCTGGCAAATTCAACTACCCTAAATACAATTTTGGGCTCTGTTGCTAACACTGATGTGGTTTTAGAAAATAACCCCTGTTCTTTGCGAGTGAGGGCGGCAAATTCAACTACTTTCAACGCAGTTTTGGATGTTATTGGTAACACTGGCAATAGTGACTGTACAAGCAGACATGGTGTATTGCCCAAAAATGATGTAATTGCCTTTGGTAGCCTGTTTTGGAATGTGACTGGTTTATCTAACAAAGTGCGGAATGATGACTGGCTTAAGTTAGTAAAGGGCTATACTGTTATTTGTCTCCAAGAAACCTGGGCCAGGGAACCTGTCCATAAAGATGGATTTGTTTCCATTCATACTCCAGCTGGTCAGGCTCTTTGGTGGCTCATCATAAAGGGGGTTTATTGGCACTAGTAGCAACCACCTTAGGAAATAAGGTCTGTAAGACAGAGCTCGGTTGCCCACACTTTCAAATTATTAATATTATATTTGGGCAAAATGTAACTTTGGTCATTGATAATTTTTACCCTAACAACGTTGTTTGTACAAATATTGAAATAGCACAGAAATCGGAACATGCTCCAGGCGACCATTTAAGGGACATTTTCGGCGCCCATCCCCCCTATGAAAGTAGGGGTTCCACAGGGCTCGATTTTGAGCCCGACACTTTTTAACGTGTACATGGCCCCCCTAGTGCTCTAAGCTGAGCAATATGGTGCAAAAATAGTATCTTATGCCGATGACACGCAACTGTTGTTCACCTGTGAGAAGGGTGCCGATTTTAGAGGCAGTGAGATCAACACTTGTCTGTCCGAGGTGTTTTCCTGGCTCAGACGTAACCAATTAAAATGTAATCCCGAAAAGTCGGAGATTATTTTCTTCGGCTCCAATCCCTGCGAGGCATGGCGTGAATGGTGGCCACAGGACATGTCCCCCCCTGCAACCTCAGTATGTACTGTAAAGAATCTTGGGGTCAAGCTGGACGCGGACCTGTCCATGAAGGCTCAGATTCAAACGGTGGCTGGCACCTGCTTTGGACTATTGAAATTGCTAAGGAATTTCCTTCCCCTGCTCCCAGTCTCACACAGGAAGACGGTAGTCCAGGCCCTGATTGTATAAAGTCTGGACTACGTCAATGCCCTTTACCTGGCCCTCCCTGACAATCTGCTGGGTCGCTTGCAGGTGGTGCAGAATGCGGCGGCCAGAGCTATTCTCATGGTAGGCCCCAGGGCCCACATGACCCCACACCTGATATCCCTGCATTGGCTACCGGTCCGGAAGAGGATCCTTTTTAAAGCCCTAGTTTTGGCTTTTAAGGCCCTCCACAATACAGGGGCCCCTTACATCAGGAAATGGATTCAGCATTATGTCCCACAACGGACCTTGAGGTTCTCAGTTCAGCTTTTGACGTCCATCCCAAAGTTTTCCCGCTCCCGTATGGGTGGTCGTTCCTTTCAAGTGGTGGCATCTCGGCTATGGAACAGCTTACCACTCTCCCTTAGACAGGTGCAGGATCTCTTCATCTTTAGGAGGAAACTAAAAACATGTTTATTCCAACATTAGTTCTTGGCCTGCCGGCTTTTGTGCAAACTGCCTATCTCGTGGTCTTTTCAGCATCGGGACACTCTGTGGAGTAGCCGCGCGCTTTACAAGTACCTAGATACATTACATTAAGACTGATTATATTTTGCTTTGGGGAGGGGATTTCAATTGTAGACTGTGCCCCTTATCCAAGGTGTCCGCTTGTAGCTTGGGGGCTGGGCGCAAGGAAGAAAGGTGCCATTTCGAACAGAATCCGTGTGATGATATTTTTAACTCGATATTGTCAAAATTTTCAATTTTTCTGACAGTTGATTTTTCTATGCAGTCGGCACCAGATCAGATTTCTTATATGGGCAGAGGTCAAGGCAGTCTTCTTGATTTTATTGCTTTTTCTGACTATTATAAACCGCAATTGGTGAGCTTTTCTAACCTCGAAGAATGCTTTACTGACCATTTTCCGTTATCACTCTTTGTTGAAACTCACTATAAGAAAAACAGTGGGGAACTAAAATTACACCCTATATCATACCATAAAAATAAGGGTATATTACGGAAATGGTTCACCGTAAAACCAGACATTGTTTTGGAACAGATAATGTTGAAAAATAGGGCCCAAATAGGGGAGTGTTTGAAGAGTACCAATAATCCAAATTATATGGTTGCAGCCATTTGCTGATATTACTTGGTCAGTAAATGTAGCATTACAGGGGGTGGAAGATTTACATCTCGAAGACCTTTCAAATGGTTTGACAGTAACTGTGCATGGGCACACAGTAATCTTAGAATGGCCCTAAAGCAAAAGCCCAGGGATAACACAAGGGTATGATCCTGTCGCCACTTATATATACAAGCACTTGTGAGTCGCAAAATGACTATTAGACAGGAGGCTTGGGAGACACTCCATGAAGCCAGTGTCAACAAGGATGCCAGTCTATTTTGAAAGACTATTAATGCCCCCTTTTTTCAGGAGAGCCATAACAGCACCATTGATGCAGTCATTAGCCCCGATAAATGAATTGAGCATTTCTTCACAGTATATAGAAGTGAGGGGGGGTTTACATGAACATCAAAGCTTATGGGTGATTACCGTGATGTAAACGTGGGGTATTTGACACTACCCAGCTATGAGGAAATCACAAAAGCCTTAAATCAAACTACTGCAAACAAAGCATGGGGACCAGATGGTGTTCCGGCTGATCTCTTTTTTGGCGACACCGACCTCTGGATTCCAGTATTAACCAATGTCTTGAGCTGTGTAACACATTTGGGCCCACTTAAATCCTGGACCAATGGGATAATAGTACCCATTTTTAAGAAAGGGGATAGGGCAGACCCCAAATGCTATTGCCCAATCTCGATGATCGATTGCACCTGTAAGTTAGTGGGAAGGGTTATATTGGACCGCCTAGAAACCTGGGTTGCAGAGAGATGGAAGTTCTCTGATATCCAGTGTGGGTTCAGAAGAGGCCTGGGCACTGTTGAGAAGTGCCTTAATCTTCACTTGCTTATAAGCAAGTACACGCTAGCTAAGAATGGAGCCCTCTATCTAGGTTTCATGGATTTAACATTCACCTTTGATTGGGTGGATAGAGGGAAATTGTGGATACAAATGTTAGATATGGGGATAGATGCCCTCTTGGTCCATTTCTTAGTGCATATTCCTCAAGATGTAAGTGGCAGAGTCAGATATGTAGCTGATGGTGAACTCTCCTCCACTATCAAAATGAACTGTGGAGTTCGCCAAGGATGTGTGTTAGCCCCTTTTTTATTCTGCCTATATATTAATGATTGGAGAACTTTCTTGGACAGGGTCAGGCCAACGTTCCGAGGGTGGGTGCTGGACATTTACCAGCCTTGCTTTACGCGGATGACTGTGTCTTGATGTGCAGAACTGGTGTGGGACTGCAATTGCTTTTAAGTAGATTTAATGACTTTATGCGTGATCTTGGATTAAAGACCAACACGACGAAGTCTTATGTTATGGTGACTGGGAAACCCCTTCGCCCCTTGACATCTTGTTTTATTAATAGTGACAAACTCTCTTATGTCCCAACCTTTTCGTATTTAGGCATACCTTTCGATCAGAAAGTAACTTGATGCCACCTTGTGGAGACTAGGACAAGATGTCTTGAACAGAATGTGAAGGCACTATTTAGGTTTGTAAAGAAACTGGGTTCCAGACCCATAGACTCTTTGATTAACTTTTATAAGGCCCGCTCATGCTCTGTTGTTTTATATGGGGCAGGAGTGTGGGGCTTCTGCCATCTATCGTACCTACAGGTAGCAGAAAATTATTTCCTTAGACGTCTTTTGGCGGTCCCTAAGAGTTTGCCAGCCATATTATGCCACACAGAATTAGGCTTAATTCCTTTGATTCATCGTTTAAAAATTGCTCCAACGATGTTGTGGCACTCTTTGCGGGTCAAAGAAGAGCCTGCACTTAATCATGCAATAATATTAGATTGCATGAGCTTAGACCATATGCAGAAAATCCCATGGCTCAGTTACATCAAAAACCAGTTAGAACAAGTAGGGAGAATGGACTGCTTTAATCCGCAGTCATCTGCAACAATCCCCAAACTTCAGCTAAAAAGGGATTTGCTATCTATGTTAAAAATGAATAATGAGCGCATGGAGCTGGGCAAGAATAGAGTTGAGGAATACCACCCAATGGTCTGTACTGAATGCATAAAACCATATTTACTGTAACCCTACAGTTATTCAGAAAGGTTTTATTTTGTTAGATTCAGGTTCAGTATAGCACACCTGTTGGTCTATTATCCTCGAAAGGCATATTGTGATTCTGAGCTTTATCTATGTCCCGTGATTCTGTTTCACAACAGAATATGGTGCACTTTTTATTTTTTTGTCAGTTATATTCTAAACCGCAGAGAGATTTTATCATCCCACTTCTAAGGGCTTTGAATATCAGGAAATGCAAGCCGGCCCTGTTTCACCTATAGCTTTTGAAAACAGAATATATATGTCAAATGGTTTACAAATTTATCTCAGCTGCAGTTTGTTTACGTAAGCAAGTAGGAAATTAAGCAAGTAGGAAATTGATTAATATGTCATCCTGCTCGGTGATGATACACATATATTTTGCACAATGTACTTTATTCATTGGGCCTGATGTGTTTATTATGAATTTATATGCTGTTTATTGATACATGGTGATTTTTGATAGGCTTAAATGGTTTTATATGTATAGTATGATGCTCATTCTATATGGATTATATCGAGACTTTTGTCCCCTTGTGAATGCACTTTGGCATGTGGGCACTTTGTTTCTTCACTCTCTGTAATATCAATGTGAATTAGTTTTAATTACAGACAGTGATTATTTGTTATTTTATTTGTATGTTTAATGTACTGTTTTTTATGGAAAATAACCGAATAAAGAATATTTGACTGACTGAAATGAACTACATGAATAAGTACAGTGAAGACAAAATTAGGTCTTAACTTGTGGTCCGATATCTGAGGGAGTACATCACAGTCACAGCAGTCGCGTAACAAAACTTGAGGGGGCTCCCCTGCAAAGTACATGGAGGGGGCCCCCCAAGCTACGGACCCAGACAGGAGCTCTCAGGCCAGGTGCCCGCTGCCCGTGCACAGTGCTAGAGGGGGTCCTCTGGAGCTTGGGACCTCACCCCACAGGACCTGCACGGGGTAATGTTACACTATTGAGTCACAGGACGAGCTCTCTAGTGTGAGCTTGGACATCAGAACTAGCATGTCCATTCCACTGATGCTGTGCTGATGGAACTACATCACAGTCTTGGCTTTTGCAGTGGAAGTGTGGGCTGAAAGTACGAAGTAAAATTTCCTCGTAAAGTATTTCAGAGAGTGGTGGGACTCTGAAATGAGGCTTAATTGCGGCCCAAACTAAGGGCAAGAAGTGGATGGGCTGCAAGCGCGTCCACAAAGTATGCAGAGTAAAATTTTAAAAAATTACGTAATTAAAGGCAATGAGAAATACTTTATTGGAACACCTGTATCAATTAAATACCAACTGTTTTACAACTCAACGCTCATGTTGAAACAGTATTGTGTATCTCTACATTACTGTTCCAAGTCAGCTGCCACATTGAACATCAGCTTACTTAGCCTCAGCGATGACAGAGGGATAGTAGTAGCTCTTAATGCCTAATGAGTGCAACAGTGGCAGTGGCAGAAGAAGTTTTGGGGTGATCTGATGATAAAAGGTATACACTCAAAACAATGGTTCACCTAGAATTCATTCATACAAATTTTGTAGATAAGCAAAGAAATACATTCTAAGCCTACAATTAGGGGCTCTTTACGATGTTGGGCGGAAAGCCTCCGCCCGACAGTCGGAATCTTCCCGACCGCATTGGCCTGTCCGACATGGAAAGGCTGTCAGGAAGTGACTTTGGGGGCCCTTAGCAGGCCCCCCTTGCCTTCGTGGCCTATGGTTGGTAGCCTGTGAAACCCTGTACTGGGGTGCCTGCAACAGGGTGGAGGGTTTTCAACACACACCATTTCCCCATAAGAGCCTGTGTTACGGCCGGTTCTCGGGCATAACACAGGCTCCCATAGGAAACAATGGGAATCCGACCGAACAGTGTTCGGTCGCATCGTAATCCGGCTGTCAGAACCGCCGACCGCAAGTCGGTCGGTCCCAAATCCGAGAAGGTGTCGGGCAGAGGCTTTCCGCCCAACATCGCAATGAGCCCCTTAATGTAATAAAACCACTAATACATTCTAGCCTTATGGGGGATTTTATTTATCTGGAAAAGTATACTAACTACACGTATACTGTAGTAATTTATAGACCACATAGAAATTGTACAAATGTCACATACAAGGTTCAATCAGCAGAGAAATCAACGAATGTGGGCTGTGCCCCAAGGAAAAAAATCACATAGAAGTGAACGCGTCACAATTTTGTGTACAGGCAAAAACTATCAATATGTGTTTATAAATTCAGATATATGCAAATCAATGAAAATGGAAATTCTTTTAAGCCAGTGATAAATTAGTGTGCTTTGGTGTCAACTGCACATTTCAAACTCTTTAGAAATGTCAAGTTCTCTTCAAGACAATGAGATAGCAGGCACAGCTAAGTGGGGAAGCAAGGAAAATATGGTTATTGAAGGAAGCGAATTCCTAATTTTGTTAAGGTAGTGAAATAACAAGACTATTACATAATTACATGGTAGTCACAAAGTTGTGATTAGATGAAGAAACCTGTAGGTTTGAAATAGGTTTTAAATGCATTGGTGCAAAAGGCAAACAATGGAATGGGCTTTGGTTAACAGAGAACTCACCAGGATGTGTAAGAGTTCCAGAGAGATCCAAATTGTGATAGATAACATGTACTCACTTGGTTGTCCATGCAACCTGGAAGAGAAACCAGCCATTAATGAGGTAATTCTTACAGAGTTTATATTACTTTACTGTTAGCAATAAAACTTACCAAGTGGTGTCACCGTGGGCAATTGATATGCACTTCGACTGCATGGGTCAGTTAGCAGGGGGAAATGCCTTCTTAGTAATGAATATCCCACGCGAAGCCGGTGCAGAATCCAGGCTGCTTCTGGCTTAATCATCAAAAACTTTTTCTGTGTAAATGAAGAAAAAAAACAACCCTAAAGTAAAACATGTACATAATCTATTATGCATTAATAATTAGTGATGTACTCAATTATTTACAAGTAAATTAAGGGTATTTATTGAAATTCATTATTACATTTATTTTAAAATGGAAAAAGTTTGACTGTAGTAACTTTAGATGTACAGTTTGTGAATAGCAACTGACTTACACTTTTGTAGTTGGGTAGACGTCCCTCTCTAAGCCCCTCAGTGCCCCCACCTTTTTGCAAGCTGTGAATAGATTTCAGTAAAATAATTTTATGGGTTGCTGCTGCAAGTCACAATCCAGTCCGTTGGTAGAGATGTATGTCCCTACTGCTCTGAAAGCAAAAACGTTTTAGGATTGAGGTGCACTGGTAGAGTTGTTTTCATCCCAGTCTGAATAACAAGAAGGCTAGTTTAGACTGAGGTCAATTGAAGAAGCTGTGTGCAGGTCCCAATATTGAAATAGCAAAGAATGTTGCAGATCAGGTTGGCGAGATACCATCAGTGTATGGATCCAAGTACAGAAATGTATGAGTCCCTCACTTAATTACTGGACAATACAATCTGAAAGTTTAGATTTTCCCCTGGGAGATAATGGTAGGCCAAACTTGCTGACAAGTATTTGGAGGAAACCGAAAATATAGGGGCATATTAGCAAGGGCACTATCGCCGCTTTAGCTGCACTTTTTGCCGCTAAAGTGGCGATATTCTTATCGCCCTATCAGCAAACTGTCTCTAACAGCAGTTAGAGACAGTTTTCGGGCATTAGCGCCTGTGTTTTTACCGCTTTGCATGTCAGCGATATTTATCGCTAATGACATGCAAAGTGGGCGTTCCCGACGAACAAACCTGGGAAACACCCGCTAACAGGCCTATCGCCTATTAGCAAGGTGGCAATGGCCCCAGTTAGCGACGTGAAAAGTCGCGCTAACCGGGGTCATAGCCATTTATTTAACACCTGCAATTAGCAGGTGTTAGCCATATCTAACATGGGGGGGTGGATTATGCTGATACGACCACAGGGTCGTATCAGCAAGGTTATCGCCGTTTTCCATGAAACATCGCTGGAAAACCAGCGATGTTTAATTGAAAACACCGCTATTGCTGGAATAATTATCGCCAAATCGCGAAATGTCGCTAATACAGCGTTAGCATGGCAAATTATTCCGACGATAGCCGGCGATAAAAAAGTGCTCGTTAAACACGCTTTGCGATGTTTAGCGCACTTTTTAGATAATATGCCCCTCAGAGAGGTGCAAGAAGCTGCAAAAGTTGCATGTTATCCTCCATTTTCACGGGTAAACTTGCAAATGTCGATAATTATCACATCCGATAAATAACATCCACATGTATAAATATCGCACCAGCACTGCGCAGGAGCGATAAATGTCGCGCCAATACTGAAACACTCGTAATCGAGGTGATACTTTGCTGTGTGGGTCAAGATGCTCAAAACAGCAGCTATGGAGCTCTAAATGGACCTTCAAGTGTACCCATGAACCTTTAGAAACCTAAAACTGTGTAATAATTGTATAAATGAGTTACATGAAACTTTGATCTTTCACTAGTGTTTCAAAAGGAAAAAAGGGGAAAAAGAAGCAGCAAAAACTTAGATACAAACAAGACATGCTTTTTCAGTACAGCACGTTTGCAAAGGCTTGCTTGGCACAGAGCTCAGTGGAATGGTAGCAGTAGATGTGGGCGAGATTTGGCTCACTATAAAATGAGGCAGCATTATAAGCAAACATTAAGTTGTCGAATCATCGGATTGCAGTAGAAAAAAAGACACACATTCTTCCAAGAGCTGCTGCCTCCATCTTTTATCTATGTACATCCCACACCTTGATTAATTTATGGACAGTGAACTCAATTGTTCATTACGTTGTACTGCATCCATCACACTAATATACATAGTAACAGCAAGCACAAATACAGACAAACAGGATTTAAAAAGAGATTACATTTAAAAAATCAGTTAAAATCGATCAAATACATACACAGCTAATAATGAAATGAGCAAATTTATAATTAAATCAATAAATGAGTTGATCTACATACAACACTGGGGGAGACAAAGAGGCCAAGCGCCAATTATAAATGTAAATTGCTTCGCTGAATCCGCCACATGTTTAATAAAAACCGGGATACTGCAAAAACAACAAATTGTGAAGTGTGAGTTCTTAATAACCTAAAATCAGTTTTATAATCTCTGGCCCCAAAGTTAGGACATAAACGCAAAAGCCATTTCCTCCTATATACATGATATGCAGGGCAAAAAATTAGAACATTGCTCAATAAATTCTGTCACTTCAGGGCAATAGGAGCAGGACAGATCAAAATCAGAACCTGGTTTTTGACATTTAGCGGTTTCTGTATGTAGAGGCAGAGACCCAAATCGAAATTTCACATACAGCGTCTTTATCAAAGGTGGCTCAATCTCATCCAAATAGCCTTCAAATTTGCATTAATGTTTAAACTCCAAGAAGGCAGTGTTGATTAACCCCCCCCCCCCACGCCTAAGGAATCTTTCGTCCATGTGCCATCAATAAGTCCCCTTGAGCACAGACCTTGGGAGTGCACAAGCACACTGTGGGGCTGTCCATAGCTCCTCATGGCAAATTCCTATAATATGGCTTTTAATGAACTGGAGCCAGGATATCTTAGTGGCACCTGGTAACCTTAAAATTTTCTCACGACCCAAGCGGGATGTCAATAATTTGGAGGAGGCCCAAATCCACCTCCAATAAAGCAAGGGTCTGAGACTAATTTTAGGAGCCAAAGATTTATGCCCCAACTCTAACCTCAATGGAACGAGCGGAGTGCTAATTGGTAGGTTAAGTAAGGAGCAAAGGAACCCATTCTTCACAAGCTCCTATTCACCAACTTTAGCATGGCCCCAGAGTTCCCCTCATATAAAGATACACCAAGGGCTTGCATGTTATAAATTTGTAAGACAGGAGAGAATGGGTGAAAAGTGGAACCCCTTAGAGCTCTTAATAGCCATCCTCTATGTTGCTCCAATTTTAATCTGTTCTGTTGAATTTGCGACTTCCAACCAATTTTTCTGTAAGCAGTAAGCCCAAATACTCAAATGTATGTACTCTCTCTAAAGGGATTGCTTCAAGCACAGAATGGGAATGAAATGACGGACAAGGATTGACCTCCATGAACTTAGTTTTTGTGACATTAATTTTCAGGCCTCTCTGCTTGCAAAAGGCCACAAATAGTTTAAAAGGTTTTGTATACCCATTGATGATTTGGAAACCAACAGGGTATCATCAGCAAACACGAGCGTCAGAACCTTCCTGCTAGCCAGTGACGGGGCATCATGTTTGCAACGCTCTAACTGGGCCACCAAATCATTGATATACAAAAGGAATAAGGCCTGAGCAAGGACACATCCCTCCCTAACACCCTGGGTAACCAGGATGGATGGACTTAGCTCCCTCAAAGACCCACACCTGACCTGTGCACAGTTGTTATCATGAAATCTGCAAATAATATCTATACGATATCTAGGAGTCCCAAGGTCAACCATAACCCTTCAAAGGGCCTCTCTTGGCACCAGATCAAAAGCAGATCTGAGGTCCACAAAAACCACATACAGGCGACCCCTCCCTAGTGTTACT
This sequence comes from Calotriton arnoldi, assembly GCA_963921515.1. Taxonomy (NCBI): domain Eukaryota; kingdom Metazoa; phylum Chordata; class Amphibia; order Caudata; family Salamandridae; genus Calotriton; species Calotriton arnoldi. The sequence continues at coordinate 26,440 of CAWUFW010014386.1, read as the reverse complement.
CATTTCCAATAAAGTAATTACAAGCGAAATACTTTATCAACAGTGCTTGTTCCTGCTCTAAACCCAGCCTGCAAGGGAGTCAACAGCCCCGCATCATCTAACCAAGAATGCAGTCTACCAAGAAGGATTCTACTGAAGAGTTTCTAGGAGGAGCCAATTAGGCTGATTGGCTGATAGTTTCAGAGCAGCAATCTGAGGCCCTTTATCAAAATGGAATGATTTCTACCCCTGCCCATGGTGGGGCATGGCAGAACCCCCCAATATGGCATTGAATAACAAAGCAAAATAGGCACACCAGATGTCCTTCTCTGCATTAAAGAGACCCCCCTGCACCTTGTCTAATCCTGGCATTGCATGGTGTAATCCAATCAATTGGTTAAGCAACCTTACTAGCCAGGATAGGCTCATAATCTTCCTCCCTTAGTGTGCTGTCTCCCCAGGAGCAAAAAGCACAAATCGCTCGTAACCTTCCTGCACTAGGGTCCCCGAATATAGCTGCGAGAAATGATTAACCCAAGCATCAATGGTGATGTTACAAGGGATCTCAACAAGTGCTCCCCCTCCACTACCGGCCAAAGCTTACCATTGTTTTCAACACTTACCTTATATCTAATATTTGGCTGACACTTTTATTGTTTAATCAGGTATTTTATTCTGATCTAATTCTAACTCACAATGTGGTTACTTTATGAAGGAAATATCATGGTAAATATATGTAATTACTTTGGTGCATATAGATTCCATAGGAGGCAAATGAGTATGAATAGCCAGGTCAAAATGTGGTTATTCACTTTAGTGACATCATAACAGTGGTTAATCAAAGTGGTTAACCACTGTGATGACATCACCCAGGGGAAAGCCACTTCTCCTTTGTTCTGCCACCTCTATCTGGTCACCAGAGACCCGAGCATAGGGGTGAAAAGCAATTGGCAATCTCCTTTACTTTCTCCTGAATCTCCACAGACCCGAGGGAGGAGGTGTACCTGTGTGTAAGAGATTTCGTTATTAGTTGTGGGGGATGTGAGGACTATGCAAGTAATAGGTTCACAATTGTCTCCTTTCTGGGAACCAAGCACCCCATTTATTTATCACTTGACTCTCTCAGGTTAGCGAAGCAGAGCAGTTCAAGACCAATTCAGAGAAGGTGGTGTGGACTAATAATCACCATTCGCTAGCGCACAATATTAACACTCAATAAATGATTGTCTAGTCAGCGCTTTTTCTTTGAAAAAGGAGAAGCACAATTATTACATACACTACTAAATACTATGTATTATTTACACATAAATGCATCAGACAGATGGAACTCCCTTTGGTGAAATTCTGAAATCATATTATACCCCTCCTGGGTCATGGCCCCCAAATCACAGTACCCCTACCGCACTTATAACATATCACAATATAGGGGTGAGATAATTTTAAATAAAGTAGGCCTATTGGCTTTATCAGGGGCCACTACATTATAAGACCAATAACCACATGCTGAAAATCGCCATCATATCACTGGAATCAGTAATCGTGTTTAAAAACAATCATTATTGTCATCAAAAGCATTGTAATGTTTACCAAAATTACTGTCAACAATATACTGTCGATAAAACATTGAAAATGAACATGTGTCTGAGCCTTTCTTGTACCACCTTAAACCACATAGAATGCAGTCATAGGGCCCACTACCAAAGATTACTGCACTCAAGAGCTAATGAACAACAACAGTGCAGGTCAAGAGTAAAGTTCAGATCAAGAGTGCTTGAAGATGCGTTGTTTGCATAGGGAACATGGGTTAACCGACTCCAGACACTTAGGGCAAGTTTTGCAAATACTTTGAGGGGTGGAGGTGCTATACTCCTTGCAATCTTCCACAATCTGCTGGGCAATAGTTGGAGGTGCCCCTGCTCAGATTGGGGAACCACAAGAAGCAAAAACACATTTGAAGTAGTTTTTGAAAAGCACTATGGTGCATACCGGAGCAATTAATATTATATTAGCAGGTGTCGCAATGTTCTTCTCTCTTCTGTGCGGCCTTGCGCCGTGTGCTTTTTCTTGTCCGTACTTTTGGGGCACCCAGGTGCAGGGTTAGACAGGTTGAGACAGCACAGGGAGCACATACCCAGCTGCCCTAGCTGTCTTTTGGACTCACTCCTTGAGTGGGAGCCAGTAATCCTCTCTCGCTTCTCCAGGCCCAAGCAACAGTGAGCCCACACTTCTGTCGTCTGCTCCCACCCAGGGAGCAAATTGACTCTGCCCATCCCAGGGCCAGAGGATAAGGTCCCCGGGACTGCTTGTCTCCTGTATCAGGCCCACAGGGCATCTTGTTTTCCTTGTGTCACCCCCTTGGAGATGGGGGCCCCCAGGGCATATAGCAGTCAGGTGAGGGGGACTCAAGCAAGACTGCTCCCCTAAGGCTTGAAATAAATTACTTCTGTGCTTATCCCTGGGCACTGGCCCAAACTGGGAGTATATTTCAGAAATGCAGCAGAGCCCCACATGCTTAGTCTCTTGCACATATTAAAAAATAACCAACTTTATCAATGAATATCTCTGGCCTCGTTGGTCGGATGTCAATGGTCTTGGGCTTGTTTTACTCCTGGTGGTGAGCTGTAACCAACAGGAGAATTCCCAGCAGGCCTCCTGGCCTGTAAATGGATGTAACTTCTGGGAAGCTGATTTTACTGGGTCCCTGCACCAGCCTCTTCCTCGGCCTAGCAGTGGAATCCAGGTGATCCCCCAATTGGTGCTCACAGGGTTTAAGGGGCCAGTCTCACCAGCCCTGGAGAGACCCATCTAGTCCTGGGGGTCAGCTGCGGAAAGGGGGCCTGATTTAGAGTTTGACGGATGGGCTACTCCTTCATAAATGTGACAGATTTGCTGTCTGCAGTATTGTAAGTGCCATCGGATATAATGCACTTGTAATTTGGTTGACGGGATATGTGCCACACTTGTGACACAGTAATCTGTCCACCAAAGCCTAAATGAGGCCCAGAGTCCTTGGTCTATCAGGGCATCAGCCTGTGGGTGGGGGCACCCCTTTGTTTATCTCTGAAACTGGTTCTGGCCAGTTACTCCCTTTCCCCTGGGTTTGACTACAGCCTTGCTAGTGAAACAAAGACAAGGGCATATCTGGTTCCTTTGAGGGACATGGTACATCTCCTCTGCAGTCATCCTGTCAGGATAACCCACTCCCCTCCACACGAAGTCTCTTGTGTTTACTTTCAGGCTCCAGTTCACATTGTCCACTGGGGGACCTATCACCAGCCCAGACAGCTGGCCACTCACAGAAAGGCTCCAGAATCTTTAGGCAGGGAAATGCCAACTTTCTAACAGTAACATAAACAAGGTGATGGATGGAATGCTTGAATCAATCTAAGCCACTGGTAATTACTCGGGCCGCATCCCAAATCATCAATTTTCACCCACCTAGGCACATCAGTTTGACCCAGCCATATGCAAATCAGTCTTGACCCTGCTCCAATGGGAACAGTCCAGCCCGAAACACCAGGCCAGGTCCTCCCTGAACCAGAACACAAGCAACCTGTCATGGCTTGCCCCCTGTGCAGTCCTGACCATTCTATGCCACCGCGTAGCTAGTCATACTGTGACATCCCAAGATCATAAGTTTCCATACTCTTTATCTGTCATGAACCCCAGGCCTCCCACTCTCCTCTATGTGTACCTTACTGAATGGTCCCAATTGCACCCCGGTCTTCCATCCCCCTAGTGTTCAAGGTGTCCATGCTCAGTAGAAAAACTTGACACACTCGATCTCTCACAAGAACTCATGAGAAGGCAGGTATTGGGTGCGGTGCCTGGGTTGGGTGTGGTTCTTGGGCCTGGGTTGGGTGTGGTCCTTGGGCCTGGGTGTGGGTGTGGTGCATGGCCTGGGTTTGTGACCCTTAGGCGAGGTCTTAAATGCTGCGCCCCAACTACCAAGGCTGCTTGGCTTAAAAAAGTTCTCCAAGTCAGAGCTCACTGCAGAAGTTTCCAGTTGTCATACCTGTTCAGGATCTCCTCGGGATACAGCTCCGAATTAAACCGTCACCTTTCTCTCGGAACAAAACTCTATGGCACTTCCTTCTGCAAGAAAAGAAAAGACATGAATCAAGAAAGCGGCTAATCTGAGAATAAGGTCAGTGCACTGAACCGGAACTAAAACTGTTGTTATGGAAACGAACATTGTTGAAAGCAAGTTGCTATATCTGGATTATGTAAACTGGAATTTCGTAAACTGCAGTCTCACTGCTCTTAGGCAACATTAACGAAGAATAGTTACTGTTGAACTCTCGAACTTGAAAGAGTGTTACATGGGTCAAAGTCCATTCAGCCTCAGTTCTCTTTGATGTATTAGAGGAGGCACATGTATATTGCTACAGAGTTTGCGGAAAAACTCTTATCACCCTACAGATTGCAAAACACTATGGGCCAGATGTAGGAAGCCAAATTGCGAGCGCAAACGCTGAAATTCGCAGAATTTCAGCGTTTGCGATCGCAATTTGGCTGTGAGCAATGTAGGTAAGTTTAAACCTACTCGCAAAATAAGGAATCGCAAAAATTGCGATTCCTTATTTTGCGCAAGCATTTAGAGAATTGCAATTTGCGATTCTCTAAATGCTATGCAAGAAGGCATCACAAATTGCGATATTGCCTTAAGGAATCGCAAATTACCACCAACTTCAAGTTGGTGGTAATTTGCGATTTCCTTTAAAAAAGCACTTTTTTGCTTTTTTTAAAGTGACATGTGGCACACATACATGCCCTTAGGGCATGTATGTGCCCCACATGTGCACACATGCACAATTCAGGGGTGCAACAGGGTGTCCTTCTGGAACCCTTGCACCCTTGAAATTGCGCGCGCAATTCCCATTCATTCCTTATTTGCGACTCGCAATTTGCGAGTCGCAAATAAGGAATGTGTAGGAATCGCAAAAAGTATTGCGATTCCTACCTACATAGCATTTGCGAGTCCTTAATAGCGATTCCCTAAAAATCGCTATTAAGGACTCGCTAAGTTGCTTTTACCTACATCTGGCCCTATAAAGACTATTTTTGCTGCAGAGATTGCAAGAGACTAATATAATTACAAAGAGAGCAAGAGACTATTTGGTTAGTGTAACGGTGCAGAGGGTTTTCATGTTGCTAACAAACTAGAGAAATCTGTAAGCACCAGTCAGAGTAAAATGCTTGCATATTATTTTTTTGTTGTTCACTGCTTAGAGGAACCCAAATCCCACCCGTGGGACCATGGAGCTTGAAGCTTATCTTGAACCCTTGAATCGTGAAGCCCAAGAGGGTCCCTGCTTCCCGGCATTCTTCTAAGCCCCCTTTTTTCCTTCTGATTGAACCACCAACACACGCAGTAATTTGTGTGTTGAGGGTTGAATCATCAGGGACTGGGCAGAATATATTCACTCCCGCAGACACCTGCTTTTCATGTGAGTAGACCTGAGACAACCTAGGACCATTTTCACCCGTATTAGGGCTCATCAGCTAGGTATAGCATGGTTCCAGTAGCACAGTGGGCATACCCATCACACTTAGGGCGGCAACTGCAACAACAAGCCGATGGATGGAATGGCTGAATTAATTTCTTTTGTTTCAACAGGATGTAGTAAGGTGTGCTAGGAATATTTTCACATTTTCTGCGCTGGATTTCAGACCTCTGCTTGAAAATGAGAAAGGTGAAACGCTCAAGATAGAGGGAAGAACCTTTGGGAATCGTTACTCTGTCTGATATTAGATAATGTTGTGTAATTCATAATGGTTCCACATAAGTTACATTTTTATTGCCAGTAATTTCTCATGATTAGGGTGTGAAAATGATACCAGCATAGGGCATGGGTTATTCTCAGGAAACCTTCCCTACAGCTCTTCGTAGCCCTGATGATAATCTTCTATTTATAAAGCCAGTGTAACAAGTGGTTTCCTGGCATTTAGACAGCGAGCAACATGATCAACGGAAAAAGGAAATTTACAGAGAAAAAAGCAAAAGAGGCACATCTCTAAACCCTTTTGGAATCTAAGAGGATTACCAGAGAACTGCACTCCAAGATGCATTTGGTTCCAATTTGTTGGTGCTAGAACTAAGAATGAATAACCCGTTTTCTCTACTTCCAAAAATTTGGAAATTAGTAATAGTCTGAAAGAAATAAAGTACACAAAAGAACAAAGGAACATGCGTTTATTCTTGCATTTCTAACTTTCAGCTGCAGAACCCTAAATTAGCTAATGGGCAATAGAAAGATCCTTAAGCTGCACTGCCTTGAAAATCACCAGTTAGTGCATTTGAGAAAGGGAAAAACACGGTGTCACCAGCCTAAACTATTAAGGGGCAAACAGAGAGGGATGCCAGTTCATGACTGAGGCTTCTGTGTTTGGAGCAACATATTCTCACCACTTCTGGTCACTGGGAAAGTACAGATGGTGATCAAATCACCAGATCTTTTCTGCATGGAACAGAATAATTTTTGCAAGAATGATGGGTATTACATATACTTTGCTTGAAAGGTTTTGTGAATGGAAATCAGTTGACAGTCAGGGTTTTTGCATTTGGTGTGTGACAGAATCGGGTCAGCATCAGCAGCAAGTGGAGCGAACACCCACCTCGTTGGCTTTATAGGTTGGCGAAGCTGTGCTCTGTAGAGACAGGCTGGAGAGTGGCAGAATGATGACGCGAATGGAGTGGACTGGTCGTAGTACACGGATGGCGGTACAGGGATTGCCATGCTGCCTGAGGCAGAGCAGACAAATCAGTGAGCCCTGAAGAATGACTTTGACAGCACTGGAAGGGGCAGAAGAGGGATACATTTAATTATCGTATTATGGAGGCTGGAAAAACAAACAGTTTTTCTGAGAGAAAAGGAAAAGAACACAGATACAAAATCTCTGTCAGCATGATCCCTTAAACAGATTGAGATTGCTTTATTAGCAGGATGACGTGAAAAGAACACCAGACCTTGGGGTATTAAGGCATGGAAAATATATTTATATGCCCGCTGTTACAAATGACACACCAATTGAAGCAGGTGTGATGATCTTGGGGTGCCTTGAGGCTGCAATGCAGCACTAAGGAAGGGTACCTGAGGCTCTAGAACCTTGCCTATGTATGTCTTAATCCAGATAGGTTAGGCAACTTTTATTCTCTAAACTGCTTGCTGGAACCAACTCCTGAATCCAAAATAGCCTTCCAAATTTTGGAAGTAGCCATCAAAGTCAATCATGAAAGAAATATTGACAATAGGCCTTGTTATAAACAACCTGGAAATCAAAATGTCTGCTTTTTCAGGGGATCTAAAATCAATGAGAGATGATATGGTGGAGTTCAATACATGACTAGACTTGGTTGAACATTGCATGTCTCCAGTGGAATCCGGGATGGAAAGGAAACCAGAATGGGAACCTGAAAAAAGGTACATGGAGAAGAAACTGGCAGACCTAGAATGCCAAGATAGTCAAAATAATGTACATATGCAAGGCATTCCTGAGTAAGCAGAAGGTAAGAATATGATAGTGTTTGTGAAGAACTTCCTCCCGAAGCTATTGGACCTAAGATTTTATATACTCCTGCACATTTTGAAAGAGCACACAGGGTACAGTCCTGAAATAGTTCAACAAAGAATCCTTTGAGCATCATTGCCTCATTGATGATATATCAGCACATAAGAACTGTTCTACTGGCAGCAAAGGCGAATATAGTCCCTTTCCACCATGAGCGTTATGTGATTTTCTTCTCAGCAGACTATTCAATGGGCACCAATATCTTCAGGAGAAAGTTATTAGTGCTCAGACCCCAACTCCAGAAATTAAACATATGATTTGCTCTATTAGACCCAGCAACCATGATTATCAATATGGAGGGAAAGACGATGAAATTCCTGTCTCCTGAGGACCTGGAAATGCTTGTAGACCACCCAAATTCTGATGCCCTAGATGCAACTCCATTGGCATGGCTCTCGCCCACTTGATAATGAAATCGGCCACCACGGTAAAAACTATTTGCCATGAGCAGTAGTTATGCAACAAGAAAGTCCTGAACAAAGAAGATCGGACAAAGGATTTGGGGGAATATACTGGATATGCTTCGCAAACATTATGATAAATCGAGATAGGGGCACTGTTTTGACCAGGTGAGTTACACAGGAAGTATGACCCACATGTGATAACCCCCAGATGTTATTAGACACTATACTGAACTTTTAGCCTCATATGAACAGTTATGTCCCTGACTTGGTGTGGAGTTGAGCGTCAGAGTTTCAGAACTCGTGGAAGTTGTTTCCTTCTAAGTAGTGTATAGTTGAATTCTCACCAAAGCTGATTTGTTTGTTTGCTCACTAGCTACACTCCCTACAACACTGTTTCATCTCATTTGTGTTCCCTTACTGCTACGTTTGGTTGCTAGACTAGTGTTTAGGGCTACAACTGAAAGCCTAAGTAACCCACCTTAATCCCTTCTGTATTTGTCAGATACTGCTCAAACACACACCACACTTAAGCATAAAACTGTTAGTCATTTCAACACTTAACGTTAAAGGCCTTGTCCATAAGTCTGGGCGGTGAACTCCGCTCCGCTCGCGGAGTTTGCAGAGATTTCCGCACTCCGCGTTAGGCGGAGATCGCGGAGTTCCGAAAAAGTTTTTTCCCTCGCTCGCATTTGTCAACGTCAAGTTGATGAGCGCGAGCGAGGAAAATCCACTTCCCGGCGAGATTTTTCCTCGTTTGCGATCGTCAACATCAAGTTGGCGTGCGCGAGCTTGGAAAATAAACCTCCCGGTGAGATTTCTCAACGCAGGCGGTCAGATTTCTTATTGCGAGTGGTCGCGTATGCTCGCATTGAGAAACTGTCCGCCCGCGTTGAGAAAGCTGCCGCTCAAGAGGTAGAAAGGAAGCAGCGCCAGCTTGCGCTGTGCATGGTGCCGTTCATGATGATTGCACAGTGCAGACAAGCACCTGGCACTGAAAATCACAGCGAACAGCATTTATCCAACGCACTCCGCCGCTTCTGGAGCTCCACTTAGCAGAGTTTTTTTTGCACTTTGTGGAGTTCCGCATAGCAGATCTCCGCGAACTCCGCCCCGGCTTACTTGTACATATTTTAAGAGACAAAAGATACTGCACTACCTCAGAACTAAAAAAATAGACATTGACCTTACACAGGAAACATACCTGTCAGAGAAAGATGCCTTCTAAATGAAAAAAAGGCTGGGTGGGCACAGTGGTTGGTGGGTATTGGCTGCTCCAAACGTGCACACTGACAGGAAAGTAAAACACATGACTAGGCCAAAATGTGTAGCTGCAATCCTAATTAAAAAGATGCTCCCCCATAAAGCCTTGAGAACTTGAACGGACCCGCAATTTGGTGAGTCAAGACAGCGTACAAAATACTGTGTCTAGGAGCTACATACTACCCTCAGTCTTACTAAAAGGTCCAAATCTATTTTTACTTTAATCCCCAAGTAAGTAAATGACTCAGGACCTGATTTAGATCTTGGCGGACAGGTTACTCCGTCACAATGGTGACGGACATCCCGTCTGCTGAAATATAACTCCCATTATATCCTAAGGGAATTATATTTCGGCAGACGGGATATCTCTCACCTTTGTGATGGAGTCACCAGTTCGCCGAGTTCTGAATCAGGCCCGTATTCTGAAATCTTTGGTATATTTGGCCTCAGAAAAACTTTGAACTTTCAGAGAATCAGGGCCAACTACCCAAGTTAAACGTGCCCAAGGAGTGACATTGCAGGGCAAGAAAATCAGGTTGTTCCTTGTTGGATCTGGCCCTCTCTGCAGGGTCACACCGGCAAACCTTTTTCATTTGCGCTCCACTTTTTGCTGAATTCATTTTATTGGCCTTAGGATTCTGTGCACTTTACCACTGCTAACTAGTCCTAAAGTGCCAGTGCTCTCTTGCCAAAACATGGCTAAATTGGCTTATACCCAATTGGCATATTTAATTTGCCTGTAAGCCCCTTGTAGAGTGGTATGCCATATACCCAGCGCCTGCAAATTAAATGCTACCAGTGGGCCTGCAGCACTGATCGTGCCACCCACTTAAGTAGCTCCTTAAAACATGTCACAGGCCTGCCACTGCAGCCTTAATACTGTTTTAAACTGCCATGTTGACTTTCCATTAAAACCTCTTTGCCAAGCCTGAAACTCCCCTTTTATTACATATAAGTCACCCCTAAGGTAGGCCCTAGGTAGCCAAGAGGGCAGTATGCTGGGCAATTAAATGGTTGGTCATGTAATTTTAAGTTTTACATGTCTTGGTAGTCAAAAACACCTAATTTCACTTTTCACTACTGTGAGGCCTAACCCTTCCATAGGATACAATTGGAGATTCCTTATTACATTTAATAAGCTGTAATTTCCAATTGGGAGCGGGTAGCTACGTAATGTTTGGAGTATTTGGAATTGTGATGAAAAGTCCTATTTAATGGTAAAGTCAGTTTTTTATAAGAATTTTAAAGATTCCACTTTTAGAAAGTTTAACTTTTTCTGACCTTAGCCCTTTTGTGCCTGAAGCGGGCCTGGGTCACATGACTGGGTGTAACTGACAGTTAGACATTATGATTCTTCCCAGACAGTCACACAATAGAGGGGTTAGGTGTGCCTGAATGGACCATCTGCTGGCAGAATGGTGGACAGATCTGAGCACAGACCCAATTGTACCTGAATAGCCTGTGCTCTGCCTTCACACAAAGGGCCTAACACTGCCCATTGTCACTGCAGCCAGCTTGGAGCCAGGGCAGAGGAATCAGGAAATTCCATGCACTTCAGAGCCACTGTCTAAAAGCTTCTACCACCTTCCAGAAGGAGGGTACCAAGGTATAAAAAGGGGACCATAGACACCAACTCTTCAGTACACTTCTGGACCTATGGATACTCTGCCAGGAAGAAGGAAGAAGGACTGCTGTGCCACTGGAAGGACTGCCACTCTGCTGGACTGCTGCTCTGAAGGACTGCTGCCCTGCTGGATTGCTGCCCTGTTGTTCTGCTGCTCTCCTGGCTTCTGCCTGGGTACCATGACTGGATCTTCAACTGTTCCAGGACCTCCAGAGTGACTCACAAGAGCTAGCTAGCTGGCCTCCTGTTCAGAGCCACAGGGACACAAAGGCTTCCTCCATCTTTACCCACACCTGGACCCAGCCTGAATGAGTCCTGACCCTCCAAGTAGTGCCCCTCTAATGCTGGACCCATTGAAGTGGTGCTAAAAGTGCCAAAATCCAAAGGTTGGGATTTAGAAAATGTTTGGCTAAAAACTGCCCTGAGAACCAGGAGGAGAGCAGGCCTAACCTGCTCGCCTATCCGCCCGAGGTGTCTGGCCTGGCACCACCCTGGTGAGGATCTTCAAGGGCTATCTATGCCCTATGTACCCCTGGAGCATAAGACATTTTTTGCGCCTTTTTCAATAGCACATGATGCATCTTTAATCAACATAAGGGCATTAGGTGAGCCCAGCACACCAGAGACATCTGCTGCCCAACTCTGTGGCCCAAAGGAAATCGAGATTGCAATCTTGCGAGATTACTACATCTCGCAAGACAAGGCGGCCATGTTGGGTGCAGCTCCTATTTATTTCCAGAAGCTGCATACTATTGAAGAACTTACGCAAGCAGCATCTTCTCATTGCTGTGTCTTCCCGCTGGATCGTCTTTGCCAGCACAACAACTCAAGTCCCTGCAAAAAAAAGACACAGAACAACTCAGAACCTTTAGGCGGTAATGCACTTGCAGCTTTCTAGCAAGCTTGCTACTACTTCCCTTGAGAGAATACAACCTGAACCCTACAGAAAGAAGGGAAACAACATTAAAATTGTGAACTAGCAAAAGACTGGGGCATTTTCAATTTGGATACTAACTATTGTACTTGTACTTGTGGGAAAGAGATAACTGAATCTCTTAGAATGTGAAATTGACATGCCTTAGAATAACAGTTTGTGCTTTATGCTTTCAATATGCATGTAGATTCATACCTTCTAACGTAGTCAAATATACTAATGTGACAGTTGTTGATCTATGCATGCTATATGTAACATCTAGTTGAGCACTATATTACTGCAACCGGGAATATACTCAGAAAGAATTAGTGATAAGACGCATTGTCACATAGGTTAGCATCATAACCAAACAAAGGCCTTGGTATGTACACCACACTTACTTACCTGCTATACTAGAACAAGTCATAGAATTAAGAAAGAACAAGTACATCATTTTATTTCTTTTTTAAGGTTTCAAGACCACAACCTAGAAAACACAAAAGAGAGGGAGCACCAAATGCTGGAAAGGGGACAAAGTCAGGTACTAAGATCTTTTGGATGGAAACACAGAATGAGTGAAAGAAGTAACAGATTGGATTGATAAGTAGTAAGGATGATTCCGAAGATGAGAAGGGGAAAATCCCAGTAAACGGAGAACATCAAGTTTGCCACTCTTCTCTCTCTTTCTTGTCATCCCATTCCCCTTTCCCCCTTTGGGCCTCAGTTCTGGCCGAGTTCCTTTTTGATCAGGGCTCCGATGCAGAGGAGAAGTTGGGAGCTAGCTTCTGGACACTTGTCTCAACTCCAGAGGAAAACTGGTCAGTGAGTGACACTAAGCTTGACACGAGGTGCATTGCCTGTCAGAATGACTTAGCAGATTATCCTGCTACGTTCTTCTCAGCAGTATCTGGCCTCTTGGAATCGTCTTTGGCTACAGCCCTCTGCCTCATCCTTCTGGAGATTTTCAACTTCCATTTCAGAGACTAAGTCCAAATGCAGAAATCTTCACCGGGGCTGCGACCCAACGCTACCCGACGAGAATGCTCCCTCTCCAGACACCTCCTGCAGCCTTGTCCCTCTGTACTTTAAGTTCTCAAAACATTTTTCTCAGAAATTATTCTAACTCCGAAGACAAGCGCTGACGGGGCCCTATCCACTTGTTGCATGTGAGCCGCACTCCAATGCAGTCAGTCAAATTTTTAGACTTTGACCCAGTCTCGAGCGACTAGATGTCCACGGTTGGCTCTTTGATCCTTTAGGCGCTAGTTTTTACTAAAAACATAAAATATTCACAACTCGGTTTCCACTGATTGGATTTTGGTTGTTTTGGTGTTAACTAATTTATTAAAATTTGCTTTATTTTTCAAAATTGGTTTGGGGTTTTTCTTGTGTTGTGTTTCACATTATTACTGTTTGGGTGCTGCATAAATACTTTACACATTGTTTCTAAGCTAAGCCTGATAGCATTTTGTGCCAAGCTACCCCGGGTTAAGCACAGGTTAATTTAGTGAATTTTTGTGGTTCACCCTGGAAGAGATTGTGGCTGTCACTTGGCCAGGGCTTACGCCCCAGTCAACTAACAACCAAATTTCTCACAGTCCTGCTCTAAGCTTTCTGTCTCCTGAAAATCCAGACCGTCACGGCAAGCCTATCTTACTTTGGTGCATCTCAAATTCATGGTTATCTTCCTTTTGTGACAGTACTTATATTGAATATCCAGATGATTCTTGAGCAGCTTCATGTTATCAGTGCAGATTGGTTCTTGTAAAAGAGAGATTTCCCTTCACAGATGTTGTGTATTCAATCTATTGGAATGCTGTTTTCTTACCAACTGTTTTTGCCAGAGTTAGTGTCTGTTCCTTTCCTTTGTGTTCTTTTTTCAATAAACTACTTAATGTGACATGACTTTGAAATCTTGAGGGATCTTGGACTATTGTTTGATTATGCAAGCCAGTCCATATTTTTCCTTGACGATTCATACTCCTATAGTTGTTTTGCTAACTAGGGTACATGTTGCTACTGAAGTTAAGCTCTACTGATGCTCTTTTTCTGGTTTAGTATTCCCCCTCAAGCCAGGCATTACCAGGAGTCATAGTCATAATTTAAAATGTATTCATTTGCCATTCAGTAATGATATGATACAATTTGTTTCATTTATAAACCACAATCGAGACAGAAAGGGCATGATGTCTGGACCGCTTTATTTGACCCACTCCACTGTAATTGAGCATTCAGTAGGTTTTTTTCACTTGCACCAGATACTTTAGGTGATCGTTGAGTCCACACATCATGACAGGTGCACCAACACTAGCCTCATACTCAGAACCCAACTGGAATGGTGTACTATTCCACCCCTCACCACAACCTCTTCTGACCACACAATATATTATGTGAGACAAATAGTCGAAGCGGAGACAGGAGGATGGAATAAGAGAAACAAAATAAATGGATTTCACTCTTTGCCTCGTCATTTTTGTGAGGATGGATGGCTGCACATTGGAATGGCTGTCTAAGGCAAATAGGGAAGTGTTTAGCAATCTGTCATACAGATGCTGCATCTAATTTCAACAGTGAAAGTATAGACCTTTTGAATATCTCTCTGTAACCAACTCTCTGTCTTTTGGAATGCAGCACTTTTCTGAATCTGAAATACAGCAAGAGAAAAGGGACCAATGGAATAATGACTCGTAGTAGGATAACTACTTCTGACTTCATCCATGTGCAACCTCTCGAATTCATTCGTTTTCTGAGAAAACCAGGAACTGGAAAGTAATTTAACATTTGTTAATACTCCATATTTCCTATTCCGATGACACATTTGTGCCTAACTAAACAGCAGATATACCTTAGGGTACATTATTTGTAGTTAACAATATCAATGGCGCCTTGACGAAAATAGTATTTCGGTTCCTTTACAAAAGAACTCAAGTTCAAAAGACTGTAATAACTGCTGAAATGCTCTGATTTTTAATGTCTAATCAAGAATAGTTGAAACTTAATTTCCCGCAACATTTTAGTTCAAAGTTGGTTTTCCCATATACACATTATTTCAAAGGTTGTTTTCCCAAAGAACTTGCCTTTGAGAATAATTCTCCCCAAACGTGAATGTCTTCAACAAAGTCTAAAGAAGATAATGTTTGTCAAAGACGAACCACAAATGTATAAAGAATTGGTACTGACTGCAGCAATATAGCAACTCAGCTGCATAGCAAGGGCACAGTGAAACACGAGAAATGTGATACACAGTAGTCCAAGAAACTCACTTACATCTGCAAACAATGCAAGAATTGAGGATTTCTGGAACTTGTTGTTCATAAAGTGGCTGAGACTTGATTGGCAAGTCCTGCTTCCAGATCCACTTCCTGACACCAACCCTTAGAAAGCCTGACTCAAAATTCAAAGGTTGTTTTCCCAAAGAACTTGCCTTTGAGAATAATTCTCCCCAAACGTGAATGTCTTCAACAAAGTCTAAAGAAGATAATGTTTGTCAAAGACGAACCACAAATGTATAAAGAATTGGTACTGACTGCAGCAATATAGCAACTCAGCTGCATAGCAAGGGCACAGTGAAACACGAGAAATGTGATACACAGTAGTCCAAGAAACTCACTTACATCTGCAAACAATGCAAGAATTGAGGATTTCTGGAACTTGTTGTTCATAAAGTGGCTGAGACTTGATTGGCAAGTCCTGCTTCCAGATCCACTTCCTGACACCAACCCTTAGAAAGCCTGACTCAAAATTTAAAGCCTCTGTGTCCCGTTGGTACACTGCATATACGGGTTCCTTCGTTCGGAATTTGTTAGAAGTTATGCGCACGTGTGCCTAATATTGTTCTGAAGAAGTGGTAGGAGAATAATGATATATATATATATGCAACGCTTCGTCCCCCCGGCAGACTTATCACCACTGAGGAAACTATTTCTGCACGGGGAGAGAGGAGGCAGAATTCATTGCCTGAAAAGGGGATTACAAGAGGTTCAAGCCCTACATCTATATCACGGTGACTGCGGTGGTGTGGGGTCCGTCAGCCAATATTATTGGGACACCACTTGGTGTTTGGAATCTCCCAGTTACTCAATGGGCTTCCACGCAGGTCTTCATGTACCAGCATGCAGTTGCCTGGAGGGTGAGCGCGAGGTGCTGTACACCTTTAAGGCGGAGGAGGGGCTGAGAGACTACTTCACTGGGAGTGGTCACATCAACATCTTTACACATAATGACCCCCAAGTGGAAGGACCAGCCTGTGAAACCGGCACTGAGGAATGCCATTCAGGCTGAAACGCGTCTGCCAAGCGTTTCATGGACTGCAGAAACCACGCGCTGGAAAAGCTGAATAAAGCCACTTGTTTTAACCCCAGAGCTGTGTTGCGCTCTTTCTTACCAGAGAGTGAGCATTAGACTCGATGTTTGGCCAGTATTGCGGGCACTGGGAATCGGCACGCCCTCTCTGTCTGGTGCAACGCGTGAAGAGCCAGCAAAAATTGGACTTTGCACGAAAATGCAACGCGTCGCCCCCCAGGCAGACTTATCACCACTGAGGAAACTATTTCTGCACAGGGAGAGAGGAGGTAGTATTCATTGCCTGAAAAGGGGATTACAAGAGGTTCAAGCCCTACATCTATATCACGGTGACTGCGGCGGTGTGGGGTCTGTCAGCCAATATTATTGGGACACCACTTGGTGTTTGGAATCCCCCAGTTACTCAATGGGCTTCCACGCAGGACTTCATGTACCAGCATGCAGTTGCCTGGAGGGTGAGCCCGAGGTGCTGTACACCTTTAAGGCGGAGGAGGGGCCGAGAGACTACTTCACTGGGAGTGGTCGCATCAACATCTTTACACCTAATGACCCCCAGGTGGAAGGACCAGCCTGTGAAACCGGCATGGAGGAAAGCCATTCAGGCTGAAACACGTCTGCCAAGCGTTTCATGGACTGCAGAAACCATGCGCTGGAAAAGCTGAATAAAGCCACTTGTTTTAACCCCAGAGCTGTGTCACGCACTTTCTTACCAGAGAGTGAGCATTGGACTCGATATATATATATATATATATATATATATCACGATCGCCGTCGTTGCTCTCAATCCTCTCCAAAACACACGGACACGGACCACTTGTATGTGAGGTTTACTGCTTTATTCTGCCGCCATTACGCGTTTCGACTCCTCAAGAGCCTTGATCACATGACATGATTTAGCGGTAAGTTTTTTCGCCTTTTAAAGTGACATAGTGCATAGTGGAAAGTGCAAAGTTCAACGTAAATCATGGACATAAACAAAATATATACAATGTATCATGACTTGGAATATTATTTAGACTTACAATGATTATTTTCAATAATGGTTAAATAAGTATCATTAGCTACGCTTGGTTTATAATTATCACATGCCAATTACCATCCGGATATAATGTATATCCTCATATATATTTGTCATTAAAACCTATAGATATATATATCAGGATAAAAGCATAGAAAAAAAGTCCTAGCTAAGATTTACAAATATAAAACCACATGTAAAAAATTGATGTTATGTAAAATTACATTATATACATAAAATATGATTTCATACTAAAAATGTATAGCGCGCCCACGTGTTCTGTTTACATTGATGAATTTACAAATTTTTAAGATTATTTTAAAATGCATTGGATAAATCCTTGTAAATACATTGTCCCTGTAAACATGTTTGCGGTCATATTGAATTTGTCATTGTGTCTCATGATTGGTATATATATCATTGATATATGTGGATGTCCAGGGAAGTTTAAAAGTGCCTAAAGTGCTAAAAGTGCTGTATGTGCTACCTTGCGTGTCTATAATCAGGATAATATATTTTACTTAAATCTAATTAAAATAACATTATTAGCTGCCTGATGTTTCATTTATATATCACACTAATTTATGTCATCTATCTTATGTGTCTGCCGTACATCTTGGTATGAATACCTTGTGTTACCCCTTTATCCTGAGGTTAATAGTTTGCATGGGGGTGGCTATGTCCATAACCACCCAGTTAGTAAAGGTGATGTAAGTCAGATATCACTCATGTTTTTGTTCGCCGGAATAGTCAAAGGGTAATACAATGATAGGCATTGATTAATGGAATTTGAACATTGAACACTAAATATTACTCATGAAGTACAGAACATAAAATATCAAATATCAAATATAACATATCATAAATATACATCTCATAAAATATTAAATATTAAATATTAAATATTGATCTCTATATGCCTAAATAGATATTAAATATGCAATATAAAAATGCAATATAAAACGTGAAACACACAATATATATTGTCGCCAGTAGATAGTTATAGTTAGGACCTATTATCCATAGGAAATCCGCGACATTCTATTTGCAATAACGTTGGCGCCGGTTGACGAAACTTCGCGAAAGCTTCCAACTTGTTGGTGCGCTCCGGTCCGCTCCTACCTTGAAAGTCTCGGGGTGATACGTCAAGCGGGGGCCGAGAAAAAAGGGGGGTCCCAAAACGCGTTTTCCCCATTCATTTTTCCATAGGAACCTTTAGTCGCAGCTACAGCCCGAACTGCTGAACGGAATTACCCCAAATTTGGCAAAGAGGTAGCCCTTGGTTCAGACTGGTGCCTTTTGCTAAAATGGTGTAAATCCGTTCAGTAGTTCCTGAGAAATTCACAATTAAAATCACATATATATCTATGGGCGCGTCGGATCCGCGTACCCTCCCGATCACGAGCTGCATGCTAATTGGCTGTCAACACTCCAAATCAAGAAGTGTTGGCAGCCATTTTGTCCCTCGGTAGAACCGAGGGACAGAAACAAGTGCGCAAAGCGCACAAAAGGGGGAAGGGTAGAAACACCCTGACCCCCTAGGTCTGCCCAGGGGGTCCCCCCAGGACCCCCGGGGCAGACAAAGCATTTTTTTTTTTTTTTTAAATCGGCGGGATGCGCTTAGGGTGTGAGGATCCGCCGAGAAAAAAAAAAGAAACAAGTGCGCAAAACGCACAAAGGGGGCAGGGTAGAAACACCCTAACCCCCTAGGCCTGCTCAGGGGGTCCCACAAGGACCCCCTGGGCAAAAAAAAGCATTTAAAAAAAAAAAAAAAAAATCGGCAGGAGCGCGGATCCTGCCGAAAAAAAAAAAATCGAAGCGCGGTCTCCCGCGCTTCGATGTTAATTTGCCCCCAGGTGGGCCAAGTCCTGGGGGCATGCTGGCGGGGGGTTTATTTTATGTATGGGGGGCCTCTAAGGGCCCCCCAAGCCCCGGGACCGCCACCCCCCCGGGGCTTTATCATTAATGGTGCGGGAGGGCTCTGAGCCCTCCCGCAGCCCCGAGGACCGCCACCTCCCGGGGCTTTTTTTAATTTATTTTTAAACCTGTGTGGGGGGCTCCAGCCCCCACACGCCCGGGACCACCACCTCCCGGGGCACTAAGAAAATTGAAAATGGGGGTCCGTTTTGGACTCCCAAGCCCCGGGGACCACCACCTCCCGGGGCTTTCAAAATGTAGGCCCTTGATGGCCCTGGGGACCGCCACCCCCAGGGCCGGCTCCTGCAGTGTCCCGGGTGCCTACCCCCGGGACACTGCTGTTTGCTATGACAGGACGGGAGCCTCGCGGCTCCCGTCCTGTCATAGCAAACTTGGTTTGCATTTTGAAAGAGAGAGCAGGAAACCTGCTCTCTCTTTCAAAATGCAAACCAATGCTTTCCACATGGGGAGCAGCATGTTAGCTGCTCCCCATGTGGAAAGCAATGCCGGCTTCCGCAGGAGGCGGGGAGCTGGCTGGGACTGTGGGGGGATTGGGGACCCCCCCACAGTCTCCAACGTGAGGCCAGGCCCCGGGGGATGGGGTCCCCGGGGCCTTAAATGGCCTGAGGAGGGGGGCCACGCAGCCCCCCTCCATATTTTTTAGTTAAAAAAGAGGGCATGCCCCGGGGGATGGGGTCCCCGGGGCCAATAGAGGCCCAGGAAAGGGGGGCCATGCAGCCCCCTTCCCGTTTAAAAAAAAAAAAAAAATGCTCAGGCCCCGGGGATGGGGTCCCCGGGGCCAAAAGTGGCCGAGGGAAGGGGGCCATGCAGCCCCCTCCCATAATTTTTTTTTTTTAAACGGCATCGTGCCGGGAGGCCCCGCCCTCCCTGCAGTACTCTGCAAACGCGCCCCCTGGCGCGTTTTAAGAAGGGGTAAGTTCCCCTTGAATACTGGGGTCTCTGGGGCCAACTAGCCCACCAGGAACCTCCAGTATGCGCCAGGGGCTGCCTTGCAGAGAGGGTGTACAGAGGCCACGCCCTTTTACGCCTCTCTGCAACGCAGCTCTGTGGCGCTTAATGGAGGTAGCTGGTGGGCTAGTTGCACCCCAGGGACCCTCAGGATTCAAGGGAGTTAATCCCCGACTTAAACGCGCCACGGGCGCGTTTGCACAGTGGTGAAGGGAGGGCGGGCCTAAGGTGACATGTGTGCAAACAGGCCCCGTGGCGCGTTTTAAGATGGGGAATTAAATCCCTTCAATCCTGAGGGTCCCTGGCGGCCAACTAGCCCAACAGGTACATCCAGAAAGCGCCACAGAGCTGCGTTGCAGAGAGGTGTAAAAAGGGGTGTGGCCTCTCTACACGTCTCTGCAACGCAGCCCCCTGGCCATACTGGAGGTTCCTGGTGGGCTAGTTGGCCCCTAGGGACCCTCATGATTCAAGGGGACTTAATCCCCCAACTTAAAACGCGCCACGGGGCGCGTTTGCACAGATGTCACCTCAGGCCCCGCCCCCTCCCTTCACCATTGTGCAAATATTCCTCTAAAATCTGCCGAAATACGAATTCCAATTTACTCACCTGTTATCAGGAGAGACCTCAGTGCTGCATCTTTCAGCCCAGTACTGATCCTCAAAAGTAATTTTAACCGTACTTACCAGTAACTTGAATTTCCTTCCATAGGATATCATTGCCTGCTTTTTGCTGAAAAAGTTTCTAAGTGTTGATTTTTGAAACATACAAATATTCCTCTAAAATCAGCCGAAATACGAATTCCGATTTACTCACCTGTTATCAGGAGAGACCTCAGTGCTGTATCTTTCAGCCCAGTACTGGTCCTGAAAAGTAATTTTAACCGTACTTACCAGTAACTTGAATTTCCTTCCATAGGCTAACATTGACTGGTTTCACTTGGAAATTCTTCGAAGTGTGGAGTTTTGGAACTTTAAAATATTCCTCTAAAATCAGCCGAAATACGAATTCCGATTTACTCACCTGTTATCAGGAGAGACCTCAGTGCTGCATCTTTTAGCCCAGCACTGACCCTGAAAAGTAATTTTAACCGTACTTACCTGTAACTTATATTTTCTTCCATAGGAATCCATTGTCTGGTTTTCAGCAGAAAAGTTTCAAAGTGTCGATTTTCACAAACTACAAATATTCCTTAAAAATCGCCTGTATGACTTAAACGCATTCTTTCAACTGTTTACAGGAGATGCACCAGTGCTGGATCCAGGATCCAACACTGAGTAAGAAAAAGTAACGATAACAGTTTTTACCTGCTAAGTGAATTTCCTTCCATAGGATAACATTGGTGATTCTATGAGAAAAAGTTTCAAAGTGTCAACTTTTAAAATACAATAATATTCCTTAAAAATCACTACTGTAACCAAAACGCTTTTACTCAACTGTTTACAGGAGATGTCCCAGGACTGAATCTAGGATCCAGTCCTGTGGTTAGAAAAGTAATCCATAAAGTAACTAATTGCATTTAACTAGAAATTCACATTGAGCTGAATGTTGCATTGTGTTTGAAAATGTGTTGCCCATTGCAACAACTGTAACTACTGTACTTAAAAGTCTATTGCCTATGTGCAAAGTATTTAAACTAAAGTAATTCATTCTGAGAAGGTATTTTTTGTAATGTATAATGTAATTACAATGTAATTTAAAAAATAAAATATGTAAAAAAAAATTGTTTCTAAAAATGTAGTAAATCAGTATGAAAAAAATAAATATAACAATTAATACATTTAAAAATTGTCATTTACAAAACCTTTGAAATTCACTGAAAAAACCGTAGGTTTCAGACATGTTATAGTTAGGAATTAGCATTTAAAAAACCTTTGAAATTCACTGAAAAAACCATAGGTTTCAGACACGTTATAGTTAGAAATTAGCATTTAAAAAACCTTTGAAATTCACTGAAAAAACCATAGGTTTGAGGCACGTTATAGTTAGAAATTAGCATTTAAAAAACCTTAGAAATTCACTGAAAAAACCATAAGGTTTTAGGGACAGTTATAGTTAGTTGGACATTGCACTCGTACAAAACCCGTGAAATTCCCCGTTATAGTTAGTTCAGGTAACTATAACTCACGCCCCGCAATGCACTGCTGATGACATCACATATTACATCACTCATGACATGGTCAGTGACATCACTGATGACATCACTGATGACATCTCAAATCCCCCAACTTAAAACGCGCCACGGGGCGCGTTTGCACAGATGTCACCTGAAGCCCCGCCCCCTCCCTTCACCACTGTGCAAACGCGCCCCGTGGCGCGTTTTAAGTCGGGGGATTAACTCCCCTTGAATCCTGAGGGTCCCTGGGGGCCAACTAGCCCAAAAGGTATATCCAAAAAGCGCCACAGAGCTGCGTTGCAGAGAGGTGTAAAGGGGCGTGGCCTCTGTACACCTCTCTGCAACGCAGCCTCTGGCGCATACTGGAGGTTCCTGGTGGGCTAGTTGGCCCTCAGGGACCCCCAGTATTCAAGGGGAATTGTCCCCTCTGCAAGCGCGCCAGGGGCGCGTTTGCAGAGTGGTGAAGGAAGGGGCGGGCCTGCGGGCCGGATCATTTTTTTATTTTTTATTTTTTTTGTCCCCTGAAGGGAGGCTGTGTGGCCCCCTTCCTTTTTCCTGTTTTTGGGCCCTGGGGACCCCATCCCCCAGGGCCTTACCCCTTTTTAAATTAAATTTAAAAAAAAACGGGAATGGGGGCCGCGTGGCCCCCTTCCCTGGGCCTGTATTGGCCCCGGGGACCCCATCCCCCGGGGCATGGCCTCGATTTTTTTTTCTTTGGAGGGGGCTGCGTGGCCCCCCTCCTCAGGCCATTTAAGGCCCCGGGGACCCCATCCCCCGGGGCCGGCCTTTCCGTTTAAAAAAAAAAATAATAATAATTGGGGGAGGGGGCCGCGTGGCCCCCTCCCGGGCCACTACTTGCCCCGGGGACCCCATCCCCGGGGCTGGCCCTCTCCGTTGGGGACTGTGGGGGCTCCCCAATCCCCCACAGTCCCGCCGGCTCCCGCTTCCCTTGGGAGCCGGCATTCCTTTCCACATGGGGAGCTGCTAAGATGCAGCTCCCCATGTGGAAAAGCAATGTGCTTTGGATATTGGAAGAGAGAGCAGGCTTCCTGCTCTCTCTTCCAATATCCAAAGCAGTTGCTATGTGCAGGACGGGAGCCGCGAGGCTCCCGTCCTGCCATAGCAAACTACAGTGTCCCGAGGGTAGGCACCCGGGACACTGCAGGAGCCGGCCCTGGGGGGTGGCGGTCCCCAGGGCCATCAAGGGCTCCAGGAGGGGGCCGCGCGGCCCCCTCCCTTAAATTGCACAGCCCCGGGGAGGTGGTGGTCCCGGGGCTCTGGGGGTCCGTAATGGACCCCCACATTTATTTTATAAGTGCCCCGGGGAGGTGGTGGTCCCCGGGGCGTGTGGGGGCTGGAGCCCCCACACCTTATTCAAATTAAAAAGAAGCCCCGGGGGTGGCGGTCCCCGGGGCTGCGGGAGGGCAGAAGAGCCCTCCCGCACTATTTTGCAATAAAGCCCCGGGGGTGGCAGTCCCCGGGGCTTGGGAGCCTTTGAGGCCCCCCACACATAAAATTAACCCCCCCCACCATGCCCCCGGGACTTGGGCCAGCTAACTATAACTCGTGCCCCCGCAATGCACTGCTGATGATGTCACATATTACATCACTCATGACATGGTCAGTGACATCACTGATGACATCACTGATGACATCTCAAATGACATCACTGATGACATCATCCAGTGACTGTGTGTTTCTGTAAAGTTTAAATATTTTTAATATATATAGGGAAAGGCGTATTGAAGAATGAGTTGGTGTATAAGTGTCTGTATGGATGATTTAGTAGGTGCGTGACTAACTCTATAAGTGAGTGATTAAACGTATCTTACTGAATGCATGGGTTAGTGACTAAACTGGGTGAATGTCTGTATCTGTCTGTCTGTTGCTGTGTAAGTGGCTGCATGGGTTTGTGAATAGCTACATGAGTGTCTATATGAGTTATTGATTGGTTGTCTGAGTATCTGTATGGGTGCCTGAGTGTTTGTGTGGGTGGGGTGTGTGCGACTCTGTGCATAGATGTGTGAGTGGGTGATTCACTGGGTGGATGGTTTCAAGAGTGCATCTGTGATAGACTGTATGGGTGGGTAAGTGTGTGTAAGAGTGTGCTAGTGAGTGAATGTATGTCCCAGTGGTACATGTGTGAGTAACTACATATGTGAAAGGCAGTATATATGTGTGTTGTAGTATATAAATAGCTATAAGCGAGAGTGTGTCATTGTGAGAGTGACTGTATGGATGAGAGTGTGCTTGTATCAGTTATTGTATAAGAGCGTACGAATGTGCTAGTATTTGTATGAGTAAGTGAGCTGGTGTGTGTATAACTGTATAGGTGAGTAAATAGGTGTGTGATTAATTATTTGCATGACCGACTAGGTGTGTGAGTACCTCTATGGATGAGTGGCGGTGTGTGAGTGTTTATATAGGTGTATGAGTGCATATGATAGTCCTGTACTGAGTGACTGTAAGTATGAGTGACTGTACGGGTGAGTGAGTAGATGTGTGTGTGTAGACCTAAGAATCAGTGAGTGGGTATGTAGTTATTGGTATTGGAGTGCGTATGGTTTTGAGAATGGCAGTCTGTAATTTAGAGTGGGTGTATCAAAATTTATATTAGGGTGTGAGAAGATGCATGAAATTATCACATGGATGATGTCATCAGTGATGTCATCAGTGATGTCATTTGAGATGTCATCAGTGATGTCACTGACCATGTCATGAGTGATGTAATATGTGACGTCATCAGCAGTGCATTGCGGGGGCGCGAGTTATAGTTAGCTGAACTAACTATAACGGGGGAATTTCACGGGTTTTGTACGAGTGAAATGTCCAACTAACTATAACTGTCCCTAAAACCTATGGTTTTTTCAGTGAATTTCAAAGGTTTTTTAAATGCTAATTTCTAACTATAACGTGTCTGAAACCTATGGTTTTTTTCAGTGAATTTCAAAGGTTTTTTAAATGCTAATTTCTAACTATAATGTGCCTGAAACCTATGGTTTTTAAGTGAATTTCAAAGGTTTTTTAAATGCTAGTTTCTAACTATGCCTACAGAGGTAGGACATGTGAAGAAAGAAGAAAAAACGCACAGAAAGAAGCAAAAGAAATGCAGAAAGAAGCAACAGAAGTCCACAAAGACGAAGAAAAGTACAGGAAGAAGCAAAAGATGTGCAGAAAGAACCAACAAAGGAGCAGAAAGAGGCCTTGTTGCAAAATCATCCTGTGCCCACAACGTTTTCAAACGGGTACTGGTGGTAACTGACTCTGACTAACCAGAGCCAGTACTATGCTAAAAGACACTTAGAATACAGTGAAAACACCTACATACACTAGGGAACACTATGCATTGGGGTACCCCTGTGATTAGCATGACCTCCTCTGTAAGTCCCTAGTACATAATAGGGCAGGGGATTAAAACTACCTCTTAAAACGCGCTACAGGGCGCGTTTGCACAGTGGTGAAGGGAGGGGGGCCTGAGGTGACATGTGTGCAAACGAGCCCTGTGGCGCGTTTTAAGTTGCAGGATTAAGTCCCCTTGAATCCTGAGGGTCCCTGGGGCCCAACTAGCCCCCAGGTACCTACAGTTAGGACCACAGAGCTGAGTTGCAGAGAGGCGTTCCGAAGCCACGCACCTTTTTTCACCTCTCTGCAACGCAACTCTGTTGTGCTTACTAGAGATACCTGGTGGGCTAGTTGGCCCCCAGGGGCCCTCAGGATTGAAGGGGACTTAATTCCCCAACTTAAAACGCACCACAGGGCGTGTTTGCACACATGCCACCTCAGGCCCCGCCCCCTCCCTTCACCACTGTGCAAACGCGCCCCGTGGCGCGTTTTAAGTTGGGGGATTAAGTCCCCTTGAATCCTGAGGGTCCCTGGGGTCCAACTAGCCCACCAGGTACCTCCAGTAAGCCCCATAGAGTTGCGTTGCAGAGAGGTGTAAAAAAGGGCATGGCCTCTGAACACCTCTCGGCAACGCAGCTCCCTGGTGCATACTGGAGGTTCCTGGTGGGCAAGTTGGCCCCCAGGGACCCCCAGTATTCAAGGGGAATTAGTTCCCCATCTTACAACGCGCCAGGGGGCGCGTTTGCAGAGTGCTGCAGGGAGGGGGCGGGGCCTCCGGCGCGATGCCGGTCTTTAAAAAAAAAAAAAATTTTAAGAAGGGGGGGCTGTGTGGCCCCCCTTCCTTTCCTATTTTATTGGCCCTGGGGACCCCATCCCCAGGGCCTGACCCCTATTTTTTTTTTATTTAAAAAAATTGGAAGGGGGCCGCGTGGCCCCCTTCCCGAGGCCATATTCGGCCCCGGGGACCCCATCCCGGGGCATGGCCAGTTTTTTTTTAAAATTAAAGTAACATGTAACCGAACGAAG